>CM068580.1:47327084-47779584 GCA_035048485.1 Pteria penguin | reverse complement strand
AAAAAAAAAAAACAAGATATCAACATGAACATTCAGGCACACAAACAAGTTACATAATTAAAGCATATCAACTTAGAATTAAATTTGAGGAGGGCAGACAATGATCTGTATATAAATAAATAAATGTATATAGGACAGACAATGAACTGTACGGAACATATATAAATAGAGTTGTACAGACCCTTTCACTATTTATGCGGAACTGATCGACAGTTTGGTTGGCAAGTGATGACGTATTCCGTAAAATTTTTGAGGTCATAATGAAAAATAGATCCTTTCACAATAACTGCGGGACTAACGTTTTAGGAGAAGAATATTTACGTTTCCCGTAAAACTTTTGACGTCATAATCTGTTATTGATTGTGTCTTACGTCATTTTACGGGAACAGGGATAACAAGCAAATTCAGAGAATTGTGGTCCCCCGCTTTGGGGTTCTATCAGTAAGGGTGCAGTGATCTGTGACATATTGTCATTGTTGTGTATTTCTACAGCGGGACCTTGTAAAGTTTGATGATATTATACTAGATTCCAACATGATTGAGAATTGACATTAGGGACACACAATCCAAATATGAAGGCAAGGTTAAAAACAACAAGGAAATTCAGGGAATTGCGGTCCCCCGCTTTGGGGGTTCTATCAATTAGGATGCAGTGATCTGTGACATATTGTCTTGGTTGTGCATGTCTACAGACACATATGCCAAATATGAAGGCCCTATGTGTTACGTTTAAAAGTTACATTGAAGTAGGTCAAAGGTCACGGTCCAGGTCACATGATAAAAAGAATTCTAGTACCAACGGAAAGGTATTGCACATAGGGACACGCATACCAAATATGAAGGCCCTTAGTCTAACGGTTAAAAAGTTACATTAAAGTAGGTCATAGGTCACAGTCAAGGTCACATGATAAAAAGTTTGGTACCAACGGAAAGGTGTTGCAATTACTTACACACATACCAAATATGAAGGTCCTACGTCTTACAGTTAAAAAGTTATGACCAAGGTTAAAGTTTTTGTGACCGACGGACGAACAGACAAATGAGATTTATTGTCCCCATGCTTTTGCGATAAGCGGGGGACAATAAATATGTGTAAGGGGGGGGGGGGGCAAATTTTCATATTTAGGGAATTATTACACAAGCAAGAAGAAGAAGAAAATTGATAAGATCATCTTTAAAAGTAATTTACCATCATTTGTATACTATTTTCAAATTTGGAAAAAAAAAATTGGATGGAGGCAGGCATATCTCCCCAGTTCCTATGTCTTTGTCAATATATGCAACAATTTGGGAATGAATAGTCATAAACCAATATCTAGTTTAACAAATATATTTTAAACTTTGAAGGTGCTTTTAATGTACTTTCTAGGCTGTTCTACTTATTTCCGATATGGTACGAACTGCGACCAACCATGTTACTGTAAAGAGTTGACTTGTGATTTTGAGACTGGAGTGTGCCCACCAGGAGGATGCGCGGTAGGATGGAGAGGGGTTCGCTGTGATATACGTAAGTATACGTCGTAATCTCATGTGTGGAAACATGACCATTTTTTTTCAGAATGTAAGGTAAAAAACAAGCAAATTCAGAGAATTACGGCCCCCGCTTTGGGGGTTTTATCAATAAGGATGCAGTGATCTGTGACATAGACACACATGCCAAATATGAAGGCCCTACGTCTTACGTTTAAAAGTTACATTGAAGTAGGTCAAAGGTCACGGTCAAGGTCACATGGTAAAATTTTTGGTACCAACGGAAAGGTGTTGCAATTAGGGGCACACATTCCAAATATGAAGGCCCTACGTCTTACGGTTAAAAGATATAACCAAGGTTAAAGTTTTTGTGACAGACGGACAGACGGAGGGACAGACCAATGTGATTTAATGTCCCCACGCTTTCGCGAAAAGCGGGGGACAAAAATAATGTTACTATGGTAATGTTTATTGCGGAATTAATGTACAATGGTGGTCATTCATGGACCTCTTAATCTCGGAGGCGAGATGAACGTCTAAGAGCGGTAAGCATATCCTATTTGGCTAGCGACACCTGCTATGACTGTCAAAAGCATACACACGAAACAAATTCACGTATGAGAATTATCATTGTGAACCCATACTGTATACATTTAATATCATGCATGTATTTATCGCTATTAAAGCTCATTTACATAAATATTGATAGACGTTTTCATATCTAAAGTATAAAGTAAAATGATAATTTATATGGTAGTAAAGGGGAAAAAATGGTGAAAAGAACAGATTAAAACTGGATTAAAGGAGGTTATATGGACAAAGAAAGAATCAGAGTTTTTATCTATTGTCAGGGATGTGAAAAGTGCAGAGTGAACTTTTAGAAATTCATTATTAGGATCCAAGTAGTGCTCATCGCATGGAATCAAATTATATTCATATCAAAAATGTCTTTTTCTTTGTAGCTTGCGATCCAGGAACTTATGGAGAATCATGTAAAGAAACATGTGGTAGCTGCAGAAATGGTGAACCATGTAACAGATTTAATGGGTTATGTCCAAACCAGTGTGCTGATGGATTCACAAACAGTGATCTTTTCTGCAAAACAGGTCTCTAGATTAACATATATTAAGCATAATATGGACATATTTTGTTAATGGTAAATGGTAGAAATAACAAAAAAAAAAAAAAAAAAATAATAATAAAAAAAAATCCCAAAACAGTAGTTATAGTGCACATTTAAGGTGATAGCTTTACATTCATTTGTATAAATTACTGCTTTCTATAATATGCTCAGATGGTATTTACTTATTTACAAACCCCCACTCCCACCCCACAAAACTAAAAAAAACCAATCCTCCCTCTCTCCCCCACACTGAAAAGAGCCGGAATACCATACCTCCACTGTTCAAAACAATTTATTTTTTAGCATGTACTGATGGAACATTCGGAAATAATTGCATAGGAACATGTGGATCGAAATGTATCCCATACTGCGACAGAATCACCGGCATCTGTGATAAGGGGTGTCAGCCAGGGTTCAAAGGTCCAACGTGTGCTCTCGGTAAATATTACAATTAATCAAGTTTAGCTATGAAATTCATACCTGTATATCATTTCAGGATAAATTGTAACTATACTGTGTATAAATGTGTATATGAAAGACTTTTAACATTTACTGTACTCCATTTCAATATATCAGCATGTGATCCGGACACATACGGTCAAGACTGTACAGAGCGATGCACTAACTGCATAGATGGTACTACCTGCAATCACGTGACTGGGATATGTCCTAGTGGGTGTATACCAGGTTACAAAGGCAGTAAATGCAATGAAAGTAAGCAGAATTTTTATAATTAGCATGATTTTGCAGAAAGTTTAATTTCAAGACGAAAATAATTATTTTTCTTTATTGTAATATTTTTTTTTGTTTTGTTTTTCCCCGTTCAAAAATTCCGTAGGGAATATATATTGACAATGATTATTTGAGCTCAAATAGTTAATGTTTCGGTCACAGGCCTTTTTCAAAACATGTGACACTATAACTGTGTAATTTCAACGTTTTGAAAAAGGCCTGTGCCCGAAACGTTAACTATTTGAACACAAATAAGCGGTTGGGGTTTTTACTTTGTTATATTTAGGTTACATTTATTTATGTTTTATGTCTGACGGATTATCATTCCAGTGTCCAGAGTATAAATTTGTGTTCACAGATGAGTAAAAATCAGTTGAATGAAATTAAACCGGAAGTGCAGATATTTGTTTGTTTTTGCTTTTGCTATTATTTCTTACATGCTAATACTTTTATATCTTTTACCCAGAATGTGACATAGGATTTTATGGACCAGGCTGTACAAATATCTGTGGTAATTGTGATGGAAATATAATATGTAATCACATCACGGGACAATGTGACACATGTAGCCCCGGATTCTATGGAGAAACGTGTACCAACGGTTAGTAATCAATAAGTAGGTATAGAAATAAACAAACAAGCAGATATATAGATAAATAAATAATAATATAATACTAGTAGTAGAAAAAGTTAATAATCCAACAAATGTACCTCTGATAATATTTATACGATAAATTTTATAGAATATACGTATAATATCCCTCACTGCTTCGGGAGGGTCCGTTACAAAGGTATAAATTTCTATGCGGTGCATCAAGCAGCTTCGTCACCATATACGTGAAACCATCGTTAAATGATGTAAAACAATAATAAACTAATCAATCTTCTTGATTTGTCTGGGATGGAAAAACAATATAATATGATTCAGAGAGGCTTTTTCATAGACTGAAAGCAATGTAAACTACAGCTTAAATTTGGCATCGGGGAAGAGTGATCGTCTCCTGCAGGCTAATTGTTTCCTCAGATAAGTAATCGAGCAATGACATAACCGGTCACACTGAAATCCGAAATGAAGAACACATTATGGAATAAATAAATAAATAAATTAATTAATTAATAAATAATAATTATGATGATGATGATGATAATAATAATAATAATAATAATAATAATAATAATGATAATAATAATAATAATAATAATAATAATAATAATAATAATAATAATAATAATAACACACGATTACTTTATAGTGTGTGGAAATGGAACATATGGATTTAACTGTTCGGAGACGTGCGACACCTGTAGTGGGATGGATTGTAATCCAGTAAATGGGATATGTAATGCTGGATGTATCCCAGGTTACCAGGGCTCATCGTGTGATCAAGGTAAGAATAAAAATGTTGAAGCACATAAACAAATTAGTTATCATGAAATAGAAGTTATGATAAATTAAGATTTGACATGCTTTTTGAAATATAAAGATCACAATTGGACGGCTTCAAGTCACATCAATTTCCTATTCTTCTGTCGAGTTCAGATTATAGAGCTTTAGTAATTACAAGAACATATATGATAATATAATTTACTAATCCAATGCGCATTTTAATAAAATTTGTCTCTTCAGTGAGTCTCCAAACTTTAAATTTGGGAGTCCAAAATTTGTACAGAGAACTTATCACAAAAATCAAGAAATCATTTTTTCGAAGAGCTATGCGAATAAATTTTGAAATTTGACCACTGGAGTGGGTGATGTCCAACAAAATCGGAAACAGAATATAATTATAATACAGATCGCGACAATGATATTAATGCAATGATTAACATGCATACGAACACGATAAACAAATTACAGAAGTTGATATTGAAATATTCTATGAATGCTTTATTCTATTTGCTTTAGCTTGTTTGCAGTAAAACTTTCATTTCGACACTATCTCGTCAATATTCTATAAATCTTAACAGTTAAATTCAGAAATGATGGATATTGTAAAAATGTTCATCATATCTTATTCCGGTCTCTTTGTTTGTTTTTTGTTTTTTTGTTTTTTTTTTTTTTTGTCTTTTTGGTTTTTTTTTTGTTTTTTTGTTTTTTTTGTTATTTGTTGGGGGGTTGGGGGGGTGTTTTTATGTTTTTTAATATAGAATTTTTATACACTAAGATTTCTATAATTCTGTCATGTCTTCCTGGTTTTTACATTATATGCATAAACCTGTAATAGAGTTTGGTTACAATTTGCTACCATGTTGCGACATTGTCAAAGGTTAGATTGTTGAAATTCTTATGTGCATTCAGTATGCGACGGCGGTATGTTTGGTGCGAGCTGTTCGAGTGCTTGTGGATTCTGCTTTGATAATGTCACATGTCACCATATAACTGGAATATGTCCAGATTTATGTCAACCTGGTTACCGTGGTGATTACTGTGTTGAAGGTGAGAATTTATATGCTTAAACTGATTTTGAGGTAGTACATTTACAATCGATATATTTGATAGTTTATTTTTAAAAAGTATGTACATTTTGATATACTCAGTAACGCAGTTTAGAGATTTAGTATATGTCTTAATAAAAATAAAGTCAGCCATTGAATTAAAATCTCTAATTTCAGAAATGATAAAGATATCTTAATTAAGTAAAATTTTTAAGATACTTGTAGTTTTGTCTTTAACTGAAATGTTTTTGATTCAAAATTATCTAGTTTGCAATAATGGGACGCATGGTCTGAATTGTTCTGAGATATGTGACCAGTGTTTAGAGAGTTCTTGCAGTCCAATGACAGGGGTGTGTAATGGCGGATGTATTCCTGGTTACCAAGGACCGTCATGTGACCAAGGTGAGATACATACATGGATTTTAAAATCACCAATATGATAATTTTAGAAAAACAATGATTAGCTCATAAACAACATTCTACAAACATGATTTGCTCAGTTGTTTTATACCCATCAGAAGGAAAAAGGGTTTGATACTAATTCTATTTATCTCTTAATGAGAAGGTCCTCAGCTTGCCTCCAAAAAGGCAATAGACGGGAAGACTTCTTTGTGCTTTACACCTCTATCATATTCTCATACAGTTTAGGTCGGATTTCGAAGCAGGTCATATAATTGTCATGGTGTAGATAAACCTTTTATAAATGTAGGAGCTTTATTGATTTCACGATGTCCCTAGTTGATTACATTGTAATTAGATGTGTGTTTAGTAGGAAGGTATGGGTCATACACATTAATTAAACCAATTAATTGACGTCAACTGATCATCCTATTCCAATTTTATGATTACTTGCAATGTATTGCTGTACTATGTTTAATATTATACAAAATATTATTATATTATATATCATTTTCGCACTTCCCTCAGGACGATTAGTTTGAACATATCAGTTGTAAATAATTTTTTTTTCTGGGTACATGTACATTGATATTTTTTACACATTATCTAGTATGTGACGGTGGTATGTTTGGTGCGAGTTGTTCTAGTGTTTGTGGTTTCTGCTTGGATAATGCCACATGTCACCATATAACGGGTGTGTGTCCTGGTCTCTGTCAACCAGGTTACCATGGAGATTACTGCACAGAAGGTAAGGATATATATTCTTATAATGGCTATATGTCATGTTAACTAAATTTGGATTGATACTTTATTTTAAAATGTAATGCGCAATGAAGAAAAAAAAATTAAACAAGGGAAATAGAACAAACAGGTAGATCTAAACACATTAATAGTAAATATATGTTTAACTGTATTTGATGTATATTATGCCAACTATTGATAATGTTGACAATATGGTGTATAAATTTCATATGAAATTAAATTATTTATTTACTTATTACTGCATGTTCATCATTACTTGATCCTTTATTCAGTGTGCAGTAATGGAACCTATGGATTGAATTGTTCCGAGTCATGTGACAAGTGTTTAGAGAGTTCATGCAGTCCAATGACGGGGGTGTGTAATGGTGGATGCATTCCAGGTTACCAAGGACCATCATGTGACCATGGTGATAAACATGTTTATAACATTTTGAATGTTTTAAAACAAATCAACAGAAACCATTGTATAATTCAAAAAAATATTTTACGGTTTTACTGCAGTTTGTATTCATTTACTGAAATGGCTTTTATTTAGATTTTTTATGTATTATAATCAATGATATGTTTCTTGTAAGAGGCTTACTTTTTGAAATGTGTCGATATGATTATACTGTTTTACAGTAAATGGTAAGGTAGGTCCCGTTAATCGATCAACTACATATATATTTATTCCCTTATAATAAATCGTATGAATTTGACAACAAGATTGAAAAGCAATAAAATATTTGTTTAGTTATATACGTACTTGTCTTTCTCTTTTTCCCCTATATTACTGACCATGGTTGGGCTCTATCATGAATTAGATTGAATACAATTTTCCCTCCTGTCGAAAACTTTTTTTTTTTTTATTAGAAAGTACGAATACCTTTAATTGTTAATTTCTATCCTAATTCCAATACTTTCGCTGAAGAGACAAAAGTGGTCGAAATGCGCATATGATACACTAACGTTCTGATATAGGTTTTTTTTTATTAAAAATGTCGAAAGCTTTAATATTTTTTAAGTTTCTGATACATTTCACCGTTTTGGGTTTCTTTTTACTTGGTAATCACATTAAAATTCAATAATGCTATATTGCAGTTTTATTATCAATTCATGTCATACAATTATGCACATATCTTTTTTACAAATTTTATTCAAAGTATGTGACACTGGCATGTATGGGGCAAGTTGTTCCAGTAAATGTGGATTCTGCCAGGACAATGTCACATGTCACCATATAACAGGTATATGCCCGGATCTGTGTCAACCTGGTTACATTGGAGATTACTGTACTGATGGTAAGAGTTCACGGACGTTTATCACAAATTTGATGCAAATACTGAACTTCACCATAATACTTTTAAGGAACATTCAATTTATGATACTAGTTAAGTAATTCTTTCTTCCTTGATTTAATGTTAAGCATATTTCCAACTAAAGTAATTTGTTCTGAAGATTTTGTGCCATTTTGGAAATTGAAGTCATTATATATAACTGCACCTACAATTGTCTTATTATTTCAATGATATTTCAGTTTGCAATATTGGAAGATATGGACAAAATTGCTCGGAGAGATGTGATCAGTGTCTAGAGTATTTATGCAGTCCAATGACCGGGGAGTGTAATAGCGGGTGTATTCCTGGTTACAGAGGGCCGTTATGTGATCAAGGTGATCTAAACGATTTTTCAACGGCAAATAGATCATACGAAATATGTATTTGATTGTAAAGCATGATCTTTGGATATTGTAATATACATACAATTGATTACTGGATTATATTTATTGCTTTTAGCTTATAATATAAGAATTTAAAATATATCATTTTATATAAATACAAAAGTCTCTGATAACTCTGCATATGGATTGTTTTCGAAATCGAGATTACACTTGTTTTTTTTGTGCCATAATGTTATTTCAAATCTGAACTCATTAATGATGTATTAGAATCCAAACTTCATTTTTCTGTTGTTCATAAAATTTGGTATCTTGTAAGGCACTGGATTTAAATGTCAAATGGAACGAAATAAACTATACATATAAGACGTTTGTTTTATCTAGAAATATTAGCATTAAATATAAAGCGTATTATTATTTATTGTGCTTGAAGTTTGTGAGGATGGTATGTTTGGTGCCAACTGTTCTAATGCTTGTGGATTCTGTCTGGACAATATCACATGCCATCATATAACAGGACTATGTCCCGGTCTATGCCAACCTGGTTACCATGGTGATTACTGTACAAGAGGTGAGATTAGCTTCGATGTCATTTTATAAGATTTTTATAAACTCTATTAGTTATTGATTGAATCTATGTTTTTTTCTACATTTGAATTGCAAGATATGCTTATTAGGGAAAGAGGATATGTTATACCATAAAAAGAATAAAAATCTAATGAATAATTACGAATTAGCTTAAATTAAGTAAGGCTTTTTATGAATGTGGGAGGAAAATTTACTGGTATATTTATGTATGTTGTCAACGTTTGTCATTTAATTTAGTGTGTCAAAATGGTACATTTGGAATGAATTGTTCAGAGTCGTGCGATCAGTGTTTTGGAATGTCATGCAGTCCGATCACAGGGGTGTGTGATAATGGTTGTGTTCCCGGGTACCAAGGGCCATCATGTGATCAAGGTGAGAACAATAAGACTACTATTGTTACAAATAAACGCTGTACTTAGAAAACACGTACTGCTTAGACTTATAGATATTATCAAACTGCGTGTAATGAATTTTGTTGCTCATCTGGTGGAGGGTGACATTTTAGATATATTTTCCACATAAATTGATAATTTTTACAGGAAATATCCAAAAGTGCTATTAAGTTTTGTTGTTTTTTTTTATTATATTATGCCTAAATGCACTATAATAAATTCTCCTTGTTTTTAAGTATGCAGTATTGGTATGTTTGGGCCAAGTTGTTCCAGTATTTGTGGATTCTGCCAGGACAATGTCACATGTCACCACGTAACGGGAATATGTCCTGGTTTGTGTCAACCTGGTTACCTTGGTGACAACTGTACTGAAGGTCAGTTTTATTCATGCGTAATACTCACTCATGCATAAAATTATATTCACATATCTGGTTACCTCAGTGACAGTTGTACAGAAGGTAAGTTTATTCACGCGTAATACACAGGCATATTCACTTATCTATTCCTGTTGCACAGAGGCTATATAAGACTTTCTTACATCAAATTCACGTCTTCATGTATCTGCCATAATTAGTAACCAGGATACTCATCCATGAATTTATTCAGCTATTATAGTATTCATGAAAACATTCTATTATCCATCTTTTGGGTACATATCTTACTTAGTGCATAAAAGTAACAGTACTATTAATAAATATAGGAAAATATATATCCATGTATCAATATCATAATGTGACGTAAACGAAATAAGATTTCCCAGTTATTTTGAGATGTTTTGGATTCCTAGAAATCGCTATGAATGTAATACTAGATAACATGTCAGTAAATTAAAAAAGCCACAAAGAAATTATCTCAAATGTTACTGAATTATAAATTGTCATATTTTCGGAAGATAATTATTCTGACATTGAATATGATAGGATGCTATTTTATAACAGGGAATGTAAGTACCTAGCCGTAATATTTTTCTTTGTTTCAGTTTGTGAGAGTGGGAAATTCGGCATGAATTGTTCCGAGTCATGTGTCCGGTGCTTGGGGAGGTCCTGCAAACCGATAACAGGGGAATGTAATAATGGATGTATTCCTGGTTACCAAGGACCGTCATGTGATCAAGGTTAGATAGATGTTTATCATAACGTGTTTTTTCTTTTATAATTTCACGAAATATAGCAAATTTGTCATTCGGTATTGTAAACTTAGGAGTTTAATGGCAGCATTTGGCAACAAATATTTGAAAATGGTAAGAGAGCAATATATAAAAGTGGCAATGCAAAACTGCATAAAAGGCAGGAAATCGTCGTCTGCTAAAACAGATAAAGTGCACAGGATAAGAAAACATTTCCTGCCGATCGCCCTTTTTGATTCCTGTAACTTAACTAATTCCATTATGCAGTCACACAAAGATTTTATTGACAGAAATGAGCAATAGTTAGATGTTGGGTAATGTAAATATTATGTACATTTGTGTGTTATCAAATTTATACAGTTGCGAAATTAAATACTTCGGTTTAACGAATTTGACATTTACTATCATGTTTGATAAGATTTTCTATAGCAGGCTATGCGTGATATTATGTGCCATGGAGTAGAAAAGTGTCCTGCCGTTCTGGTTCCCTCCTTAGTGATTTCATGCCTTGAATAGAAAAGTTTGACTTCGTGTTCTTGTCTCCTTCATATGTTCATACGTGTATATTTATGTATTTACTTCCTGGACTTGAAAAATTTTTGCAAGACTTTTTAGACTTTTGCGATGGATGTTTCATGCAACCAGGGGACGCTTACTCCTCCTGGGCACCTGGTCTCGCCTGGATTTTATTGGGGTTTGCATTTGTCTGAATATGACACTATACACTGTATTGTCATTCTATTCCATGGACCATGAGATATGGTTTACCCTTAAGTTTAACAAAACTCGTATGGTCTCCCCTCGATTTTATTGAGGTTTGATATTGTTTACCCTTCAGTACCTCTTCGTTTTTTCCTTATTCTTAAGCGAAGTTTAACGAAATTCGTCTGTAGTGTCAACACGTTTACTTTGTGTATTTTTGTATATTGTTGATATATGTAATTTAAAGGTTATACATATTTTTTTTTTCATTTTGTGGTTTTGTTTAATTTTCGGTAGAATGTGACTTGGGTATGTTCGGAAGTGGATGCAATATGACGTGTGGATCATGCCGTGACAATGTGACATGTGGTCACGTGACTGGATTATGTCCAAATGGATGTGAAGCAGGCTACCTTGGTGATCAGTGTTTCGACAGTAAGTAGTTGAATCATTTGAATAACAATGTTATACAATGTACTATTTAATATGCAAGTTTTAATATGTTGAGATAAGTTTTAATATTGTGAGATAAGTTTCAAGAATATGTAAGCATCTCCCAACGACCAGCCATGTCCGCTATGTATGATTCCTCAGTCAAGTTCTGCTTTAGAAATTGGAGGAGAATAAAATTATTAATTGGCTTGGTGAAATAAGTACCAAAATCGTACGCCAAAGCAATAAAGAACAGTAAAAACAATAAGTGATTTTTATTTTAGAATAGTTACTCCCTGTATAATACATCAAAATGATGTAAAACATTTTACAGTCTGTGAGAATGGAACATTTGGTATGAATTGCTCAGAGTCATGTGTCCGGTGTGATGGGAAGTTGTGCAATCCAGTGAGCGGACAGTGTAATGGCGGGTGTGTCCCTGGTTACCAGGGGCAGTTTTGTGATAACCGTAAGTTTATCTTTTAATGTATTTACATTTCCTTATTTGTACAAAATCTTATTCAAGATCGATATTATTTTTCCTTACATACATCTGGACCGCCTAAAACGTTTCTTGATTTTAGACAGTGCTATTAATATTTCAATTTTTGCATCTTGAGAGCAATAAATTTTTAAATGTTTGGCAATGCATTCTGACTTGTACATCAGTTGAATATTACTCACTTAAACAATAACACTTAATGATTCATTTCACTCCTGAGTATTTTTCTGGTTATCAGATTATAAGAATAGAATCTAGTAATTTAGTCGTGTTCATTACTTATCAATATCTGAGTTGTTGTTGATTAGACAAATAATAACTAAATACCCTTCCCTTTCATGTGTTTTATGTACAAAATTTAAGTCCTATGCCATGTGATTCAGCTTCATCCGTTCAATAATGACGTTCATGCCTCCTGATAATATACTCTCTTTAACAGAATGCGATCCATGGATGTACGGAAGTGCGTGTAATGCAACATGTGGACGATGTCATGACAATGTGACGTGTGATCACGTGACTGGTAACTGCCCAGATCGATGTGAGGCCGGTTATGCCGGTGTTAAGTGTGATAATGGTAAGCATTCCAGAGTGTGACGACGCATTAGCATCTTATCTGTATGGACATACATATGAATAGAATGCAGACTTATATTTCTACAAACTTTATGATGGTGGATGCTATAATTGTATAAGATCAGTTACTGTTTTTGATGAGACAGAATAATAAAAATACTAGAACATATTCGTGTATTAGTTTTAGTGCACCATATGCGCATTTCGACAACTTACGTCTCTTCGGTGATGCTCAAGGCCTAAGCTGTGGAAATCGAAAATATAGATATTTGGAAAGCAAACTTGTCACTATGCTGGCTGAAAAGTAATAGCAAAATGACCCCTTTAAAGACAGGGCTTTGTATGAGTAAGGTACTCTTTAGTTTTAGAACAATTTCAAACTGTTTTGTCACTCAGTTATTTGAATTATATATAACCAAGATCCTGTGTCGTGGTATACGTACCATGTATAAAATCCCTCACTGGTTTGTTTTATTCTTTTATATTTATTTTACGGTTTTTGATGATGGGAGATTTCATTGTTTCTGTTTTGTTTTCTTTTCGACTAAACCTCTAAGAGTTTTGAGTTTATAAATTATACACGTTATCGATAAACCTTTTAGATAGAAATTGCTTATATATGCTTTGCCAGTTTAAGATATTGTTTTATCATTGACAGAATTTTCAAGCAAAATTGACACTGAATAAGACACTAAACACACACTGTTATTTATTTTAGTATGTGATTACGGATTGTACGGTGAGAATTGTTCCATGCCATGTGGTCAATGCTACACAAGACTTGCATGCAATGATGAGACAGGGGTATGCGACAAAGGCTGCCAACCAGGGAACGAAGGAAATGAGTGCCAAATGGGTAAGAAGAAAGGCAAAATTAGCACAAAAAATGTCCGTTTGCTCTGGCAGAACTCCACTGATTGAGGGGAAAGGTCAAAGAAAAACTAAGTGTATATTACCTTAATCAGGAATTTGATATCCGCTTAAATTACGGTTAGCCCGATACAAGATAAGTTAAAGGCGTCAGTGTCATCAGTCAGTTTGGTTTATTGGTTAGTATCATGCTGAATATTAAAACCTCAAATTTTCATCATGTTGGAAAATAATAAACATTTAATTATTTGCTTGTGATTTTATTCGTATCAAATAAATCATTTCAGTCTGTGACATCAACAGTGACGGTAAAAATTGTTCTTACAAGTGTGGTATGTGTGTCACTAATGGCACCTGTCATCACGTGACTGGAGAATGTGAAGAAGGGTGTCAGCCGGGCTACTCTGGACCAAAATGTGACCAAGGTGGGATACTCAAGCTATATATATACATTGTGTGTATAGATATGCTTTACCACACATACATTCCATTCTCACATGTATTCGTTAAACCCAGTGACACATTCAAATGTCATCGCATTTTATCAAATATTAGTATAAAAGATAATAATTTTCTCGATGACTACTAATGGAAATGTAAAATACGAAAGTAACTGATGTCAAAATACTATGGCACTAACAGCAATGTACCACAGTGGACATTCACGGACCCCTGAAATTCAAAGGTGAGACCAGGTGCCCAGGAGGAGTCAGCGTCTCAGAACCATGTCTGCATTAATTGCACAGAAACATTTTTCTATTCAAATGAGTTATGAATACACGGTCTCTATTTAAAAACTAGAAATCTGAGCCGCCGAATGACAGACTTCTGTGCTGACTATTTCCATTGGCTGCTTTTATCAGATGCTTCGTATTATGAACCAATAAAAATAGTTTTAGAAATTGACTCAAACACTGATTATCACATACAAAAACGTGTTAAGTAACGCCCTTTAACGCATGAAAATTACACAAACTATAATGAATAGAGGCCGCTAGTCTACCATAATTAGCTGTTTCTCACAAACTAGTACTCATTGCTTTTCTGCAGTGTGTCCGTGGGGAAGTTATGGTTTTAACTGCACAGGGCAATGTGGAAATTGTTTAAATAACGAAACGTGTGATCACGTGACAGGAGCATGTTTGTATGGTTGCGCGGACGGATATCAAGGAAAAGAATGCATGACAGGTATGTACAGTCAAAGCGGTTTTGTTATATAGTATGGTGTCGTTGAACAAAGTTTGCCCGTAATTGTGTTTTATTCTCTCCTAGGTTTATAGACATGATTTATATTTTGTGTTAACCTACAATCTGTGGATGTCATGGGGTTTTTTTTTATCTTGTTTCAGTTTGTGATGCCGGATGATATAGTGATATCGTCTTGTTCAGTTTATGATGCTTGATGTTTTATCTCATTTTAGTTTATGATACCCGATGTTATAGGGTTCGTATTTTGTTTCAGTTTGTGATGTTGGCTGTTACAGTGATATCTTCTTGTTTCCATTTGTGATGCTGGATAATACAATGATATCATCCTGTTTCATCTTGTTATGCTGCTTGATCTTATGGTGTTATCATCATGTTTTGGTTTGTGATGCTGGATGGTATAGTGATATCATTTTATTTTAGTTTGTGATGTTAGATATAATAGTGATATCATCCTACTTCAGTTTATGATGCTGGATGTGATAATGCTATCATCTCGTTTCAGTTTGTGATGTTGGCTGTTGTAGTGATATCTTCTTGTTTCATTATGTGATAATGGATGTTATAGCTACATTATCTTGTTTTTGTTTGTGATGCTTTATAGTCATATCTTGTTTCAATTTGTGATACTGGATGTTTTAATGATATCATTTTGTCTCAGTTTGTGATGATGTATGTCGAAGTGATATCATTTTGTTTCAATTTGTGATGCTGAATGTTAGAGGTATATTATCTTGTTTCTGTTTGTGATGTTTTATAGTAATATCTTGTTTCAGTTTGTGATACTGGATATTATAGTGATATCATTTTGTCTCAGTTTGTGATGCTAGATGTTGTAATTGTATTATCTTGATCAGTTTGTCATGCATTATAGTAATACCTTATCTCAGTTTGTGATACTGGATGTCATAGTGATATCATTTTGTCTCAGTTTGTGATACTTGATGTTATAGTGATATCATTTTGTCTCAGTCTGTGATACTTGATGTTAATAGTGATATCATTTTGTCTCAGTTTGTGATGCTGGATGTTATAGTGATATCATTTTGTCTCAGTCTGTGATACTTGATGTTATAGTGTTATCATTTTGTCTCAGTTTGTGATGCTGGATGTTATAGTGATGTCATTTTGTCTCAGTCTGTGATACTTGATGTTATAGTGATATCATTTTGTCTCAGTTTGTGATACTGGATGTTTTAGTGATATCAGTTTGTCTCAGTTTGTGATACTGGATGTTTTAGTGATATCATTTTGTTTCAATTTGTGATGCTGAATGTTAGATTTATATTATCTTGTTTCAGCCTGTGATGCTGGATCTTACGGTTTTAACTGTTCCCAGACTTGTGGCCCTTGCTATAAGAGCCTATCATGTGATATACAGACCGGAATATGCGACAAAGGTTGCCAGCCAGGGAATGAAGGCAACGAATGCACAAGAAGTAGGTTTTTCTTGCACTCATATTTCGTATGGAACATTCATATTTTAATTCTTATTTCAAGACGTTATCTCAAGCATACGTTCATTGCAGGATCCAGTAAATCCTCCACCCCTTATCAGCCTTCCTTATAGGAATACTATATGCGGTTCAGGAGAAACTTCAGACGTACTCAGATGTAATTTACTCTAGAAGTGGTGTTACTCAGTTTTGGATATTAAAAAGGTCCAAGGATGTATCGGAAAATTTAAAATCTTTAAAAAAAAATCACTGTTAAATACATTACGTCTTACGAATTTTCTACACTTTAAACCTCTATACCTCATGATAAATCGAAAAACAGACTCTTTAAAATTATCGATAACTTTTTTTTCATCAAATAAGTTTCTCATATGTATTAGTATATTGTGTTAATACATCCAGACGCATGTTTGGTGAAAAATCACTCTGAATCTAAATTCAAGCACCCTGTAGATGACATAAAACTAGACTTTATGACAATATATGTTTTGTGTTCGGTGACCAGGTTTTCGAGCAGACCATAGGAATCGCTATGGGCACTGTGTTCCTTTATTATCGGTTTGTTCCTTTATTACGCCCCTCGCAAACGAAGTTTTTGAGTATATAGGAATTACCATGTCCGTCTGTCCGTCCGTCCCGATTCGTGTCCGCTGCATAACTTTTGTAACGTAGGACTAAGATGATCAAATCTGGTATTTGGATGCATCATGGGAAGGTGATGTGTCATGTACCAAAATTAGGTCACTGTGACCATGACCTTGGCTTTGGACCTCTTTGACAGTAAAACCTTGGCCATTTCGTGTCCGGAGCATAATTTTAGAACCATATCACCCAGGTTTATCAAATCTTACCTCATGTAACTTTTGTAACGTAGGACTAAGATGATCAAATCTGGTATTTGGATGCATCATGGGAAGGGGATGTGTCATTGCCAAAAGTAGGTCACTGTGACCTCGACTTTGACCTTTGACTTCTATGATAGTAAATAGCACCAAGGATTATTATACCTGCTCTATGGATGCCTTATGGGTTGTCATAAAGGGATGAATTATTGCATTTCTCCACTTTGTTGCCGCGGGGGATATTTGTCCCGTTAGGACAGCTCTAGTTCAAATAAATATTAGCAAATATATGCTATAATTTTGTGCACCTGATGCGCATGATAGGAATACTAATAACATACAAATATTTGACGCGCAGCATTAAAGCCAAAGCGGATGAAAAAGTTAGCCAAGGAATCGATCTAAGGACAGAACTACGGTATCTCAGATGTTTACTTGTTAATATTTCAGATACGATATAATTTGACTTGCTGATATAGGTATGAATTTTTCATTCAGCTTGTGATTATGGAGGTGACATACCAAGATGTTACTATGTATGTGGGCAGTGTAACAATAATGATACCTGCGATCACGTGACTGGAATATGTGACGGAGGATGTCAACCTGGGTATTCCGGACTCTTGTGTGACAAAGGTAATACAGAATGATATACTAACTCCGATGCTGCAATATGTAAAAGTTATGTTTTGTATGTTTATTAAAAGAAATGCAATGATTGGAGGTATTACAAACGATTTGAATATCTATAGCAATAGTAAAAGTAGGTCAACATATATTTGATTTGTTTATCATCTCTACATACCAAGTGTTGTTCGTTTCTATCTTCACGTTCTTTAGCTTGTCCATGGGGAACTTTCGATTTACATTGTGCAAAAACGTGTGGGTACTGTTTGAATAATGAAACGTGTGACCCAGTAACCGGAAGATGTTTACGAGGCTGCGCAGCCGGATACCAGGGACTGACATGCACCACAGGTAAATGAGAGCTATCCTAACTAAATAGAAAATCTAAGTAAGTAAATAAATGAGAGTAGAAATATTTAGAAATCAGTTCCCAATGCTTGCTTCGAGCAAATTCCAACATTTGCAGATAGAGACTTATATTTTATTGTGTAGCATTCGATAAAAAGCCATAGTTAAGGATCACATTGTCACTGTTAATCTGTCAAAACTTCTCTTTTATCGATCTAGAATTAATCTTTATTATTTCAGAATGTTTCACTGGGCAGTTTGGACTTAACTGCAGTGGCAGGTGCGATCAGTGTATCTCCAATCACAGGTCATGTAACCCGGTAGATGGCGCATGTAATGGCGGATGTTTGCCTGGATATATTGGGACTTCTTGTGATATAAGTAAGATGTGAATTGAAATCGTTTTAATACATCACGGCTTACTGTTTTATTTTGGTGCTATCATAGTTGTTGTGGAATCCCTGTCTTATAAAAGATGGATTTGTTATAAAATATCAATTGTACATAGACTTATGTAATAATTCCTGCTTCCCAATTTATTAGCGTGTTCACGTAGAACATTTGTTTGTTTATCTTTTTGTTTTGTTGAGTATGTTTGTCAGTTTGTCAGATTTCAGTATTTTTTATCTTAGACTTTATTTTAAAGTTGTGAATCAATGATGTAATTTGGTATAATATCTTTTTACAGTGTGTAGTAACGGAACGTATGGCCTTAACTGCACCGACACATGTGGTATGTGTAAAGGAAATGCCTCATGCCATCACGTGACCGGAAACTGCACTGGCGGATGTGAAGCAGGGTACAAATTGCCTAAATGTGACAGTAGTAAGATTATTCTTAATAATGAATAGAAGAATGAATGTAGTGGAAAAAGATTGTTGAAAGGTGTAGAGAGAAGAAGTGTTTGCAAAGCATCTTTGAATGATGTGAGATTCATTTATGCATCATGATTTTTTTCGTTTCCAAATTTTAATCTTAGTGTTAAATACTGCTATTACTTGACTTCTGCAATTGTGTCTTTTGTATCTAAAACAAACTGCAAAATATTAATTAAGTGATCCATGCAATGACATTACTGAGGCAGTTGTGTTTACCCTTTCTAAATACAGATGAACACTGTGCCATTTTTATATCTGCACCATGGCATTGGGAAGTGAATACTGCACATCTGGTGTTTTAAGTCTATTAATATGTATGGGATTCTATTTTTATAGTTTGCAATGTGGATTATTACGGGGAGAACTGTCAACAGCGATGTGGACACTGTGCCAACAACGAAACATGTGATCATGTGACCGGCATTTGTAGTGGTCAATGCAAACCAGGTTATATTGGCAACAAATGCAACACATGTAAGTACTGACAATCTTTATAATTTCTCACCATTAGATCTACACAGTTTAATATTAAATATTGCATGTGTTATCATCTCTGATTTCATTGCACTTTATGAATGATATTTAATAAAATCACAATTGCTTATAACCACTGTGTTCTCACTTTCTTTGTAGACTGTGATCAGGGCACATTTGGTCAAAACTGTTCAGAAAGATGTGACATGTGTCTGAATTCAGTGTGTGATCACGTGACTGGCACATGTAATGAGGGTTGTGTTGCAGGATATCGTGGCAAGGATTGTGATGAAAGTAAGATAATATTGAACTATCATAATAAATATTTTAAGTATATGAATACGAATGCTATAACTGTGATTGCTATGTGAAAAAACAGCAAACATACTCAAATTATGGAATCACAATTTAATTTACAGAGTGTTCGAATGGCACCTATGGTATAAACTGCCGTGAAACTTGTGACATCTGTATCGACGAAATGTGCAGTGGGGATACTGGAAGTTGTACATTCGGTATCAAAACCACACTACCACCTAGTGAGTCAAATTGATTAATTTTCATAATTTACGAACGAATGCAGTTTTCCTTTTTATGAGTTAGTTTCAACATAAATTTATATTATTTAATGAAGGACAGAGTTTGAATTTTATAATCAGTGTTCTCTTCTTTATATTATGTTTTTTTAATCTGAATGAAAATAGTGAAGCAAGTATAGCGTGTACAATTATATATGTGCGTGTATAAAAAAAAATGTACATTACATATTTATAAATATTTTATGAATATTAATATTATATTTTGTATATTTTACATCACTGTTTCAGAGGTAGCGCCTGTTGCTGCGGCTAACACTCTGAATTACCAGGTGATTGCAGCTGTTGTGTCCGTCACTGCGGTCGTCATACTGATTGGCGTTGGAGTAGGTATAGCAAGGTAGGTTCTCGAGCGTGTAAGTATATAGAGTAATATTCAAATATGATGAAATTTAGACATTGAAAGCAGTTGAATAAATATTGATATTGTGGTTTATTCAACCTTTTGTGATGTATAAACAAATGATAACAAAACATTTTTTCACCACAAATTTTCGGCTCCATGACCTTTATCAAGTAGAAACAAATACAATGAATAAATCTATGTGAAATTCATTACTGCCGGTAACATGGCCCAGAGTGTTTTGTTATTATTTAGGAGAAATCGTAAATATTTGAAGACACACTATACATAGATATCTGCAGAAATGATTGATTTTCTGCTTGGAGATTATTTTTTTTTATTTTTGTGAGGTTTTCGTGAATACTGCATTTATTTTAGAGCTTTCAAGTGAAACTTTTATTAATTCAGGTGTCAAAAATTTAAGATTTGTACTAACTTCTTCTATAGCAAAACGGGTCTCTGACTTTTGATTTTCAAATGTCCATGAATATCTACTATGGTACGTGTGATGTGAGAACTATACCGAACACCTCTTTGTTTTAACTTTTTTGCCTTTACCTCAGTAGACCGTTAAGGCCTTCAGTTATTGCATTCTGTTATGAATCATAAGGATTTCATCAGTGGCGAGTATTCATTTCAGATACATCATGTTGAAAAAGGGAACAGCGCAGAAGGATATACCAAAGCTAACATCTGATGGGTATGTGTATATACAGTACAATTTTTCCTTGCATAAACAGTAATGTACATAGAAAATTATATTTCCTCGACATATATTTTAGACTTGCATGGCTTCGGCCTCGATTATCACTGTAGAGACTTAAATTGTCGAAATACGCTTTCTGTACACAAAGTTTGTATTGCCATATCAGTTTATTATGTTCTGATATATTATTTCTAAATGGAGAATATTTACATGGGATGTAGAAAATAGGTTTCTATACCAAATGAACAAACACGGTTGAGCTCTGCTTGTTTGCATGACACGCTGATGGGTAAAATTAATACGTTTCGTTTTACTTTATACTGAAGTTTAATAATTTTGAAGACATCGTTCTGTTGAACCATATTTACCTAGTTTGGTAGTTTGAATACAAACAGGAGACTTAGATCTGAACTCAACCTATAGAGAGAATGGACGTGAAGAGAAAAAACTTTTTATTAATCAGAATGCGCTTGGTCATTCACTTGTTTACAACCGAGCGTAATGCGTTCATATCAAAAAGTCCTGTAGCAAGTGATTTTTAACATTTTTTCACCGAATTTCCTTTCATTTCATTCAAATAGGAATTTACTATAACATAAAATACAATTCTTTGAAAAAAGAATGTTTAAAATAACGTGCTACGAACATTTTATGGAACTTTGTGAAAAAAAGACATTATGGTCGGTTGTAAAAAAGTAGATGACAATGCGAATTGTAATTCTGCTAACCAATTTTTTTTTTACTTTTTCATTCCCGTTAACTCTCTTTTATGGAAGAATTCGGTTCCAAGTTTTATGTCATACTCAACAAGTGCAGGTTTGTCCAGTGATACTAAACTGAACTTCACATTTGATGACCCGGGTTCGATTTCAGCTTTCGACTCGGACCTTTCTAAGTTGATTCATCATCATCTGCCTCCCTATCTGTCGGTCGGATGAGACAGTATAACCGAGGCTCCATGTTACGGTATAAACCTAGGCCGTATGTCACAGTATAAACCGAAGCCCCGTGTCACGGTAAAAAACCGAGGCCCTGTGTCACAGTATATTTTTTGGGTGATTTATCATCTTTTGCCTCCTTGTCTGTCGGTCGGATGAGACAGCATAACCGAGGCCACGTGTCATGGTATAAACCGAGGCCATGTGTAACGTTCGATTCTTCATTGCTTTGGATGGGTCCATTGAAACCATACGCCAGCCAGGTGCTGTCACCAAAACAATGACGTAAACTTGGTATGGCGTAAAACAATAACAAAAACTTAACAGAATACTCTTGTTTAGATTGAACCAGCGAAGCAATTCTACCAGACGCCGGAGTGCGGCTCTAAAAGTTTTTACATGTGACGAACAAACCACGACAAGTAGAGAAGGTCAGTATAGGACGGAGATTAACAAATAAACAGATATTTAACTGGTATGAGTATGCAACTTATTGAAACCTAAATTAGATTAATAAGATGTTCAGGAATTCAGAAATACTCAATTTTGCAATTGTTCCTAAGATCAGAAAAATGAAGAAATATAAGTAGTATTCAATGAATTGTCGGCGGGACTCCGACTTAACCATCAGTTAGGATCTCAAATTGAATAATGAGCGGGGCGAAATCGACAGGGTGAAATCGACGGGCGAAATCGACAATTTTTTTATTGTGTATGAAGGACGTTACTGACGAGTCATGCTGACTTTACACGAGAAAGTTAATTATGGGTCTCAGTAAAACAAGCTATTTTCCTCGCTCCTCGCAAAATACTTAAGGCTCTTTTGTAGATCATTGAAATAATTTGTGTGCTTATTATATAAAATCGTTACATACAAAGTACAAAATTAAGCTTAAATTGCATTTTTCAGACATCATTGAGCTCAGTGAAGGAAATCCAGTCAGTACTTGAAATGAGAAAGTGAAAGTTAAAGCAACATTAATAATGAGAAAGTGAAAGTTAAAGCAACAATAATAATTCCACATCACCATCTGACTTAAACACTCGGAAAAGTGTTCAGTTGGATACAAGGTGAAAATGGAGGACCGCAACTATATGTATGTTTGAAAAGTATTTATTACGTTTTGAACTTTTTTTATATTTGTAAGAACGTTACTTTACGTTTTAGAGTAAGAGCGTTACCTTACGTTCCATGTTATTTGTAAATAAGTAACGTGTTGAAGTTGGGAATTAAAGTTGTGTTGGATCAGTTGAAGTATTGACACCTAGTGTTTTGTTTTTCTGTATAGTGCATGATTCAAAGTTTAAATTAGGCAACAACAATACCATCAATACCATTTTACCATAAAAACTCCACTTCTTTTGATTTCAAAGTTTTACATCTTTAATGGAATACCGATAAACAACACTGACCATCGACATAAAGGCAAACTAACATTTCTACTTGTTCGAATCGGGATCAAATCTATATTTGACATTGACTGACTCATGATATTTTTGGTCACTCCATGATTATTTCATGTATATGGTGACGGTATCCGCTTGTAGCACTGCACAGAGGTTTATACCTATGCAACGGACCCACACGAAGCAGTGTGGGATTTTCTACGTGCCACGCCTACCGTAACACGGGAACTCGGTTCAAGATTACTGTCTCGTCCGAAAGACAGAACAAAGGTATGCTGCGGGGGAGTTCACGAGCCTAACATATCATACACTGAGCCACACCGGCTTCTATACTTGACATGTTTGTAACTATTTTGAGTGTCCACAACGTATTTCAGTCCTTTCGACCACGGGCACCTGCTTCCGCTTGTGTAAAACACGATTGAAACCTGTGTTCATTAAGTACTGAATATGCATTATCTGTTATATATTGGTATATACTTGAGTCACAACTGGACGCCAATTTAAGGGATGTAGCGCAAAACGGTAGATTCTTCTCGTCGTGATGTCGTGGAAACCATGTTTACTTGCTTTCTCAATCGTGCACATTATTTTACCTTAAAATGCGAAACATCAAAATGTCGACCTATATGGGATAGATTTGGCTCAGATCGTTGCACATTGTATTTTCAATCTTAGTTTTCAAATATTTAAAAAAGACTTCGAATCCTTTTCTGCGTCTATGCCCTCTTGACGTTTCATGACTCTGACGAAACTTGTCATCCTCATTTTATTCTTCATTTGGATTTTGGCACATAATGAAATCGCTCAGCTTCGCCACTACTAAATGTTATTGATTATATTTTGGTCATAAGATTCCTTTTGACCTTTAACCTGTTATTGTCCCTCTGTGTGTTAATTGCTTAATTATCACAATATTACGAGAAAAGTCGTGCGCAATTTCTAATAGTGCGATATCATACACAAAGCACCGACCGTATAGAGTATGTCAATATCATTATGAGTGAAACAGTAAGATACCGAGTAATGTTCCGTCTGTAAATCGTCAAAAAAGAACAAAATATTAAGTAAAGGCAATCACAGACCCCAAGAAAAATCCAGAGGTGGGATCAGGTGCCATGGAGGAGTAGGCGTACCCTGCCGACTGGTTACACCCGCCATGATACGATTACAGAAGTCGAGTTATTTATAGACTCAAAGTCACATTCAGTAGACGGTATAATACCGCATTCACATTCAGAAGAATGTTAAGGTTAGTATTTTTATTGCAATAAATTATGAGAATACACAAAAAAGGGAAAAGATTCCCTCGTCTTTTCGCGCCTTAAAACACCAGATTCCCATTAAGAGATTAAAAACTAAAATAACCATGGCTTAAAATATGACATACATTAAAAAACTATAAATAATCGAAGAATTTTCAAACAAGAAACGTTAAGAACTAAAATCATCATCGATTTATGTCCCTGGAAATAAATATTGGAATAAGTCGCCTTGTTTGCACTTATACACCGATCGCCACTTTTCATATTTTCCTGTGCGCTTTTCATTATTAATTAAATGCCTAATGTTCTAATGTTGGAGATATGGAGTAAGAAAGGAAGGCTACCCTTTTATCCAAGTTATATGATAATACTTTCATAAATCGTCCTGATTTATCAACTAGATTCTTGTGGCAGTCCCCCCACTTTTTTTTTATTTTGGATCCCTATTAAGCATTTAGCGAATGTAACATCTATGCTTCTTCATATTACATAATATTTAGTGATCACTGTCGCACATGCTGTTTGATTTGTGATTTTTTATGCCATTGATGTAAATTACCTTTCAAACAGAAGAACTATGCTTCAGTACCAAATGCTCAATGCTCCTGTATATGAGGCCCTTCTTTAACTGTCAATGGCAACGAATTCTTTGCGATAACATTTTAGGAGCATAAATCAGACAAATATATTTCTCGCATACGAGACTGAAGAATTCCACCGGAAGTAAAGTTCTAGATCAATCGATCTGGAACATCGATCTAGCACGGTGTATTACTACGCTCTCTACTTACATATTGAGATACAAAAAAGTTTTGATTAATTTTTTTTATATCTATATGTTTGTTTACTTATGTTGACTGGTTTCATGTTCTTGTTTCACACTATTATTGTTATTAAAACAACTTTCCTATCTGGAACTATTTTAGCGTAGTATTGAAACTAGGACAAAGATGTGTAAAGTGTCAGGAATGAACAAGTACTGAAAAGGGGTAGAAAGATGATTTATTTGTCGAGAAAAATAATCAAGAATCACCTCTCGTCCCAGATCGAAAAATATCCGTATCGGGCGACATACCTCGACATCCCAACCTCGACTAACGCCTCGGTTGGGATTATGTCAAAATATGTCACCCTCGACTGATATCTTTCGATGTGGGACTCGAGGTGATTCTAGATTCTCATAATACCAAATAACTTCTTGTTTCATTTAAACCCAAAAACAATCTTTAAAAAGATAAACTCCTTTTGACTAGGAATCAATTCAATCAAGGCACCAGTAATGTGAAAATGAAAAAGGTAAAATTATCGTTGACGACTACCCATTTGTCATCTGAGTATTGTCAAAGCGCGTATAACAGGAAAAAGGGAGATAAGTTAGAAAGAAAAAGTCTGTCAAAAAAAAAAAAAAAAAAAAAAACAAAACAAAAAAAAAAAAAAAAAAAAAAAAAAAAATAGAAACCAAACCGAAATCTGTAAAATGCGATCCGAACCGAACAAAAATTTACCTCGATTAACCAAGTTTTCGGTTAACCGTGACAGATCTAGCCTAAAGTCAAATCGACGAAATAACTTTAAAGTTTAAGATTAATTCAAACCAGATACACATATATCTGATATTATCATCCTTGCTTATACTACATTTGATTTTTCACCACTGTAACCACTGCTACAAACGTAGCTGTTATATAACCCGATACTTTGACACGGCGTAAGATAAACGAGAGGTTTTTTTCTGATTGGTTAAAAAAAGCACTATACATTTATCTAAGCAACAGTTTATGTCAGTAACATTTCGATTCAGCAAACCATTTATGAACGCACATTGAAAAACAAAATCATATATGACAGGCAAACATAATAGTGTAATATACATGACTAGGACAATAGACACGTTAACAAAGACAATATATTGAGTATTTTGAATCATATTTCAAGTGCATTCTACAATAAAACAATACAATAATGTTTCAAACAATAAAAAGTAATGTATTGAATATAGTGCAATATAATATAGTAAAACGTTATATAACTAGTTATATATATATATATATATATATATATATATATATATATATATATATATATATATATATATATATATATATATATATATATGCTAGATCATCTATAGTGGGAATTGCATAGATGATCATCGCACATGTCATATACGTAGCACTGTTGAATATCCCGCCCGAATGTCCTTTGTTGATTACATCTTCTAAAGGGTATTTAATCGCTGAATGGGAATAGATGAATAAAGAACTAATCTAATCAATGTTAATAATGACTGCTCCGCCGAGCGAGTCGTCCAAAATCCAAACAGACAGTGTTGATCTGTTTACATATCGTGTAGTTCCAATCATCACAGCTACATGGCTTTCAATGGGGATACCAATCTGATAGGAAAATGATGCATAGTCTTTATAGTTTAAATGTAACAATATCAAATAAACAATCTCTAGTTCCATTGTGCAAGTGGGACTTGGTAACTTGTCCGATCTAGCAAGTCTCCTGTGCCGCTAAATCTCATGGTGGAGTCCGAGCGTTGAAAGAAATAGTTGACCTATGGGAACTTAAATTCAGGGAAATGCTTATCGCGGAATTGTGATGGACATCGTGGTAAAGGACTCGCTACGGTATCATTACTGGCCAAAGCAGCGAGAGTACTGGCGCCGTGTAAAGCAACCATCTCGCGAAGCTAAAACTGATCGCCCTACCAGCAAGTCATACCAGGGCGTCAGTGGGGACTTTGTGGGTCATGATCAACGAGTAAGTCCCACCAACTTCAGCAAACTACGATACCACCATTGGCCAGAGAGTAGAAACTACGCAAAACTAAAGGGCTTGGTGAGTAGAAACTTCTCTGAAAATTCTTACATACAATGCGAAAATCATAGGTGCAATTGCCCTGTCTATAAATATTCGTACAGTACTTTTGTGCAAAATTTAAACATGTAAGTTCAATATATACAAAATATACTAAAGAAGTAATAAATGCTCATCAAAAATGTGTTGAGGATACAAAGAAATTTGACTCGTTCACATAATATCGAGCATCTGTCAAATCCAAAACCTCCTTAAATAGAAACGAAAACCTATTCACATTCTATTTAGTACCTGTTCATATCCTTTTGAGAACAAACTCGGATTACCTTGAGCAACTTTCTCATTATACTGCAATGGCGGATTTAGAGGAGGGGGGGCCTCCCCCCCCCCTCACTTTTGGTCACATATTAACTAGTAAAAATCCAGATTTTGCACCAAAAATGGCTGAGAAGTTTGGCTAATACCCATTTGCCCCCTCCCCCCTTTTTTGGAAATCCTGGATCCGCCACTGTACTTGGTACGTATTTCAAACGATAAGCTCCTGCTATTGTGTTCACATACGATCAAACAACTGTTCACATCCTAATGACCACGACATTCTATCGAGCATATGTTTATACTCCTATCGAATACCTGTTCACATTCTGTCGAGAGCATCAGTATAACTAACACCTTAGACGTAGAAAGCTACGAAGAGTGGAGAACGCCCCCGCCAAAAACTTTTGATTGACTTAGAATAATGACTTAGAAAACTAACCTCCGTCCGGACCACCAAATATAGATAATACAGTCCCTTCTTCCTCCTTTTTTGAAACGCCTCTGTGTCTGTTCATGATGTGTGTCTTATAAATGGGATACAATATATATACCTGTAGAAATAAAGACAAATTAGACAAACATAAAGCACAAAGACACTACAACTAACAAGGTACCCTATGTTTTACTTATATTAGTTCCAAGACGGGGACTAGAACCCACGACCTATGGTACCGAATCACCTAGCCGTCATGCATCCGACCCTCTAACCGGTTTTTATTATACATAGTAAAGTCTTTTACCCAGTTGTTGTTATACTGTGGTAATGGATTATGACTAATGAAACCATGCGCGGATACAGAGGGGTGGGGGGGGGGGGGTTAGGGTGTCTGAACCCCCCTGGAATCCGAAAATTTTACGAAAAAAATATAATATTTGGGCATTTTTGGGGTTGGATCCCCCCCTCGTCTAAGAGAAAAATTTACCTTTTTTGGTTGGACCCCCTCTGACGAAAATTTCTGGATCCGCGCATGCAGACGTACCTTTCAAGATCGAAGGCATACCAACCAACGTTGATGTATTTACTAGTAAATATGGCCATTGTTTTCATGACATCCATGATGCTCTTCGTGGAGCCATCTTCTCTTTAACTGTTACCATACAGCGCAGTAATAAATGGGGTTGGTGCTTTTATTATATTGAATGCATTCACAACAAGGTACCTGTAAAAGTCCCATAAGGATTACGTCGGTGGAAGTAACCTGAAACATCTCTTTGAGATACTTTTTACTGTATGCTGTTTATTCCATGAAATGCATGCAATAATAATGTATATGGGATTTCAAACCACGATGCATTAAAATCGTTAAGCACGTTTTAAAAAAAAATAGGTAAATATTTAATTGATAATTGTTTAACGTCATTCTACATGTTCACGTATATGGTGACGGTATCTGCCTGATGCACTGCATAGAAATTTATACCTTTGCAAACGCACCCACCCGCAGCAGTGAGGGATCTTTCAGTGCAACGCTTGCATGTACCTGACACGGGACTTCGGTTTTTACTGTTTCTTCCGCAAGATGGGATACCAGTGTGCCCAAGATGGTAGTCGAACCCGGAACCGAGAACCTTATCTACTGAGCACACCGGCTTTGCAATGTTTTAAACATTGAATTTACCAACTGACAACCATTTGAAAAAGATGATTCAAATCCAAGTTATCTTTCTTTGAAGTTCCCATTATTAACCGCCTGTACTCGTAAACGGTTTATAAAATATAACAAAGCTCAAACAATAAAGTGACATAATTTGCAAAGTTTGAATAGAACAATTATTCGTAAATATTTGAAAAGCAAATGATAAATTCAATACTAGAACAGAATTCAATACACATAAGGACATGCTTACACAATACGTTATTGATGCATATCGTTAAGGTATACAGACATATTCAATACATGTTATTAACGTCAGCATTTAAGTCGTAACAATGGGCTTTGGTCATCAATATATTTATTGATAGTTTGATTTTATGACTGGAGCACAATGAGTAAAAGTTAAATATATCTATAAAAGAAGACGTAACCGACCTGATTATTAGGATAGTTTACTTTAATGATCTGGCGTAGCTCAGTCTATAGGATGCTTGATTCGGAGCCGAAAAGTTAGTAAGCCGGTGTAGCCTAGTGGATGAGGTGTACGGCTCCTGACCGGGAGGCCCAGCTTCGACTCCTGCCATGGGTGCACCGAGGTCCCGTATCACGGTAGGCTTGGCACTTAAAAGATCCCTTACTGCTTGGGGTGAGTCCGTTTGCAAGGTATAAATTTCTATGCAATTGTTCAGGCAGATGCCGTCACCATATTGGTGAAATAATCGTGAAACAATAATCAATCAATCAAAAACCGAAAGGTTAAGGGTACCAGCCCCGCCGGCAATTTGTTGCCATCTTGTCTTTCGAATGGGACAAAGAAAAAGATCCCCAACCAGTGGCGGATCTAGGATTTCCGAAAGGAAGGGGGCACCACATATGAAATTTAAGTATTAGCCAAAATACTCAGCCATCTTAAATGCCAAATCTGAAGTTTAACTGATACATGTGACGGAAAAGGAGGCGCCCCGGCCCCCATCTATATCCGTCGGTGCCAAGTGCTTCGGATAAATTCATTGTGTAGATCTAAACACCTGTATAATGCATTAGGTGGATGCAGTCACTATATATTTGGCTTTGTTGCATTGATGAAAATCACGAGACTATATATCAACCAGATGCTGCCACTATATGAGATATAATGTGACATAAAGAAAACCAAAATTCAAACAAACTTACACTAAAATTCAAGCGTTTTTTCCCAGTTTCGCGTACCTAATTTGAACACACTAATTAGTTTACATATCAAACAATTGGTACAAGTTCGCTTAATTGACTCCAGAAGTATCATATTATTACCAGAGAGGTGAAGAGGCAGGTTGGTTCAATGATATCGTAATGACTTTCTAATGCGACTTTAGCTATCGTTCCAGATTTTTCAGGGGATTTCGACCTTAGATAACATTCCAGATTTTAAAGCAATTTTTAAGGCAATCAAATTTAAATTACAGGCTTTTTGTAAGTAGGCTAGTCTTCAAGGTCAAGGTCAAAATGTTAAAAAAAAGATAATGAAAGGTCTAGTCACAAGGAATACATACATGGAATATTTTAATTCTTTCTCTTACTGTTCATAAGCTATGACCAAGGTTGAAGTTTTTTAAAAGTAGGTCAAACTTCAAGGTTAAGGTCACAAAGTCAAAAAGTTTCGTACCCAGTAAAGGTCTTGGCATAAGGAATATACATGTGAAATATGAAAGCCATGTCTCTAGAGTTATGATCCATCTTAAAAATTTTGTCTACGTACGACAACAACGATGGACAATACCTCTCAGGACATTTGTTCCGGCGAGCTAAAAATGGGGAAAAAGGGGGGGGGGGGGTTGGCTTAAACAAATCATAAAAAATAGGAGGATTTCACTTCTCGGTGCGTCTTCTGTAACTTAAGTACTAGTTTATCGTTTCCTTGGATGCAAATTTCAATACTTTGTGCCTTTGTTATAAACCCTGTGATTTTATCATTACTACAATGACAGTAGTATCAGTAGTATTTCATGATCTACCCAGAAGGTCACTCTACTCTAAAATTAACCTACGTAACAACACGGTTATCGTCTGGAATCGCGAATAACTTTGTAATGAAACGTCCTTTGTATATTTCCTTTTTAAAAAGACCTATCTCCAATACAAAGGTCTCGTCTGAATGTCACATAGTACTTTTATGTTGTCGGACGAACAATAACACATAAATGGCATATCAACTAAATCACTGGAGAGAATTGTTCCATACCTTTTCACTAAGTGTTTGTTTATGAGAACACCTCTTAAAATTTACCGATATAGTGTTGTCAGTGAATAATTTAGCTTAATGATAATGGCACGATTCTGTTTTGAAGGTATTGTGTGGTGAAGAAAACAAGCCCTTAAAAATGACATTACTGTAAGGATGAATTATTCAGTAAGGTTTATCTATGTACACTTGAGTTCTCCAAGTTTCCATAAGAATACATAAGAAAACAAATACGAGTTTACATACAAGTAATAATTCATTGGTCTATTGATTGTTCTGGGAAAGGTAAAAAGTCGGCCATTGTACTTGCCGAATATACCTGCGGAATCCCGTGTATCTGTCGAGTGTCTGGTCTTCCCGCGTACCTACCGAGTATTTGGTCTTCCAGTGTACCTGTCGAGTGTCTGGTCTTGCCGTGTACCTGTCGAATGTCTGGTTTTCCCGTGTACCTGTCGAGTGTTTGGTCTTTCCGTGTACCTGTCGAGTATCTGGTCTTCCAGTGTACCGGTCGAGTGTCTGGTCTTCCCATGTACCTGTCGAGTATCTGGTCTTCCCGTGTACCTGTCTAGTGTTTTTGGTTCTTCCCGTGTACCTGTCGAGTATCTGGTCTTCCAGTGTACCGGTCGAGTGTTTGGTCTTCCCATGTACCTGTCGAGTGTTTGGTCTTCCCGTGTACCTGTCGAGTGTCAAGTCTTCCCATGTACCTGTCGAGTGTCAAATCTTCCCATGTACCTGTCGAGTGTTTGGTCTTCCCGCGCACCTGTCGAGTGTCTGATCATCCCGCGTATCTGTCGAGTGTCTAGTCTTCCCGTGTGTCTGTCGAGTGTTTGGTCTTTCCGTGTACTTGTCGAGTGTCTGGTCTTTCAGTGTACCTCTCCACCATTAAGCACCATTCGAGTAGACGAAACAAGACTTTCTTTTTTAAATTGCATTTTAGAAATTCTATTAAATTTACATGTTTCTTTCACCAGTATATTTCCATATCGAGTCAATATTATCAGATGATGGGTTACTTACGCTTTTAATATATCTTTTAACACCGAGAGACAACGAGTGGGAAGGGTTTTTTTTTTATTTTTATCTAATGTATTATTTAAAAGGCATGATTCTTTTTCTGTATTAAAACTCATGAGTTTCTCTCCAGATGGTAACTCGTTTAATTTTACATTTAAGTTTATCATGGGATAGAGATTCTAGGAAAGAGTTTTTGCTTCGCCAGTTGTTATTCTTAATCTTCAAGAAACTTTATTTTTATGGAAGACCCTCTGTCTTTAAATTAATTTTGCCGTTAAGTACAAATAAGACATAAGATCTTTGTAATCTGAGGAAATTTCTCAAACCAGCTTTTTAGTAAGAAAATCTTTGTATATTAATGACAATATTATTGTTGTTATTATTATTAGTATTATTATTATTATTATTATTATTATTATTATTATTATTATTATTATTATTATTATTATTATTATTATTATTATTGGTATTATTGCCATTGCCAATATCACTAACATTCCTTCTACGTATACTCTTTTCTTTGAATATGATCATGTGATTGGCCTTGTAATAATATTATCATATTTCATTGTACACAACTGATCTATAAGCTGTAATGCTTTTGATTATTAAACTATACTATACTAAGTTCTTCTAAAGCTGTTCAACATACGCAGTTAATAATTCAATTTAATTTATCATTGGCGGATTTAGAGGGGGTGCAGGGGTTGTAAACCAGCAACCCCCCTGCTTTTGGTCGGAAAATTTTACCAAAAAAAAGTAATTTTCGACCATTCCCCCTCTCCGGACCGGGTAGTCCAGAACATTAGTCATGGAAGGCTGCAACCCCCATTTAAAAAATTTCTAGATCCGCTTATGTTTATAAGCACCTTTTTCACTAGGCACAACAAACCAGGTAATGAGTCTGTAACCTGTTTTGTCTTTGACATCATTCAGCAAATGTTGTATGATGACGTCAAATAGCCAACAACTGACAAGTTGATGTTCTTGAGAGCCTGACATAAGACGCGTAGAAGTGGTGGTTTTAAATAATAAAATCTTCAGTTGAAGTGGGATATTGTTGTAGATTATATCACAAGGATTGTTTGTATTACATATATGTTTTTTCACCATCGATACGAGACTGACAACCTGGTATGACGAAGGAAGGTGCACGCTTTTCGCGGGTTATACAGCGTGCACCGCCCCAAACTCGGTTACTACTTCAAAAACAGATTAAAACAATTCCGAAATCGTACAAGTTAATCCGAGTAACCGACTCCAGTGAACACATTTAAGATGAAAGGATGTTTTTTTCCACATACATGTTTCTTAAATAGGGTGGTAACCGTCCTTCTTCTATGCCGCGATATAAATGAACAAAAGTTTAATTCAACATAAACCCCATGAGTAAGCTATATTAAAGACTCCGCTATAATGTCAAAGCACTCCAAGCGGCCTCGGATGCTAAGAAAATGCATGGTGGACAGAAATGTTGTAGTGGAACTCCTTATACTGTCTTTTTTCTGTCTGGATTCGATTCCCGCCCGGGCATCTAAAAAGGTCTGCCAATATTTATCTATTGTTCGACTGCATCCTCCAACACCTACCACTGGCTACCACCTTATAGGTAAGATGTGCATAGGATGACATTTAACTAAAAAGAAGTGGATAAAACATCCATCTAGTATCAACTCGTCTAAGTTTTAAAACGGTAGATAACATAGACAGATCTAGAAATAAAAAAGGGGGAGGGGGGTGTTAGCTGCCTTTCATATGACAACTGTTTTTGTATTATTCGGTTCGGAAAGGGGTAAAATGACCTTTGTTTGGTAAAATTTTAGTACCGAAATTGGGGTGGGGGTGTGCCACCCTGCAATCCCACTAAATCCACCAATGGATAATTGAATTGGGTTTCAATACACTCAGTGTATAAGATCCTTCTTCTAAGTTGTCGAGATAAAGGACTTGGTCATTTCTGCTAATATTAGGTTGTTGAGCCTCGTTATCACTACTCTATAAATATCTATAAATCATAGAAAATGTGATCTCCTGTCGTTATAAGATGACAGGTTTATGCTTGTGAAAGTACACACTGTGTACGGATCCTGTCCTCGGATTATGGGAAAGAGAGGGTGATAATAAGAGGCTCTTTGGTAATGGAATTCAGAGGAAATTAATGTGATTACAAACCACACTCCCCCCTCCTCCCCACCATTCGATATGGAGTTTTACCAGAAAACGTCATTTCTGAGTATTTTGAAAAACGCAATAATCTTTATCGTAATTTTACCATCAAGACCTTCCGAAATTTGCTGGATCTGTCATTGAGGCGCGGATCCAGAGGTGCCAACATTGAGAGAGGGGTCTTCTCCTCTTATTTTGCGGGGCGTAAATTTACAACGCAACAGTACATAAAAAGTAAGATTTTGCCGTATCTCCGGACAACACCTCCCTTTTATTACCTATCTACAACAATAATTTTAGCAATGTTAACATGATGTGTAATGCTATGAAATGACTAATGTTAAAACCTTATATTTACGCCGATCTCGTTACTATCCTACTAAACAACGGACGGGCGGACCTACCTGATATCGCATGAAATTACATATTAACGGTGACGTAAAACAATAATCCATCAATTAATACATACATACATATTAATGAGATATGCATATGAAGTACAACGCATGCAAACTCGTTCGGTTACTTTCTTATCCGATTCTTTGAGTTTCTTACTCAAACAATTTATTGACATTTTTAACAAACATATGAATGCTAAGAACATTTTTATTAAACACCCCTTACGTCAGATTGGAATATATGACGCAGTTTGTTAAACAACAAAGACGAGGTAATCTGCAATGTCTCACTTTATTCTCGTTTGGATGTCCCGACTTCTTTATGGGATCAAACAAAAGTCAGCTGAACATTTAACCTCTATTCCTTACAAGTCTAGAATGCATAAAATGTGATATTTGCGCATCAAGTATCATTTATAAATCATTGAAGAGAAATATGCGATCTGTAACAACACTTACGAGATGTTCATGTAAACTTCTCACTCCATTTGTACGTAGTATTCAAGGAATTTCATTTTTCAATTTTACTGTCAGTGTCATTACATGATTCTTTTTATTTGACATGAGGGTCTTGAAAATCTCTTGAATATAAATATGTCTCGTTCTGTTATAAAAGCAAGCATACCCCCTTAAAAAATAAAAATAATAATAAATAAAATAAAACCATCCCCCCCCCCTCACACACAACACCCCCCTCCCCATTCGCACACAAACTCACTATTACTTTTACATCATCCGCCCATATGGAACTCTTGTTTTCTCTCTGTGCTTTTGATTATGTAATAGAACACTAATTAGAAAAAAAAATCCTATTGAACGATTTGATCACACACTTTATAGATAGACTTAAATGTCCATCAATAATAAATTTTCATGTCAAATATCGAGTACCTTGGTCATTTATTAAAAAGTGAAGTTTGTATCAAATAAAATCAATTGTTTACATAGCAACCGAGTGTATTGAAGGTTTACGAGCAGTTTATTTAACACCATTATACAGTATTCTTCATTCGAAAAAATCAATCTAACTAATATTTATCAATGAAGGCAAAAAGAATTTTTCTCGGAGAATCAATAAATGTCCTTTGTATTTTATGCAAAATGTATATCTATCGATATATTTCCAAATCATTAAAATTAATTTCACATACGATAGTGTAAAGAACAGTTTGATACATATATATCTATTGATAACGTGAATATAAAGTTAAACTGACAAAGCTATAAAACGATATAGAAGCATTTAAAAGCCAAGGTGTTCCGAATGAATACGAAACTGCGGCTAGATTTGTATGGCTACTAGCGACAGTGTCAACAGTAACGCGGTGACACGGGTGATTGCTCGCTACGCAGTCCCGTATAGATATGCTAATGGATTTACTTCTTTCATTTATTCAATAGAAAGGGTAATGTTAAGTTGCTAACCCTGTGTAATATAACTTGCAATGTATTTAAAGGAACTTAATACTAAAAGTATATGGAAAGATTAATACCTTCAAACAATGAATTAAGGATTTAAGAAGATAGCGATTTTATTAATTTTGGGAAGTAAGAAAGTAGACTCAAAATGCCTAAATTAGGTCGAAGGGTAAGTAATATACTCTTATATATTCTATAGGGCATTTAATGTTTAAGTTCTGCACAAGACCCAGTGTAATCATAATATATGTTACACCTGTACCATTTAAAACAATGAAAATCACAGGTGAGATAATGCATTTAAATGGTTTGAATTTGCCGGTAGCTGGAACTGTACAATGTATGCTTTGTCAACTTCCTATCTCTTAGACAATCTAGGTGTTGCTTACATTCTATACGAGGGCTAAATCTGCAATGTAAATACCGCAAATTCGTTACAGAAATGGAATATACCATGGTAATCTATGATACCCAAAACAAATTACTCTCTCCCTCTCTGAATACCGTTTTAATGTCATATAGTGTATTGAATCCTGAGAATTATTCATACATGTATTCACCATACTCTTATTATGAGATGCCGTTATGTAATGTAAAGTTGCCTCTGTAAAAACTATATTTTTATGACATTGGCATTTACATGAGAACCAATTCTTTGTGTCCTTTGATAAACTGAACTGAAATATATATTGTCAAAATGTCTATCATTACACTGGAATGGTCCCAAAAGAGCAGTATGTACGTAAAATATGACACAATCTTTTAGCTAGGTGTATTCATTGATGTACTTACAGAGAAATATATCGGTTAACTTTATTATCATAACGATCTCAATCGATGCTATTACTATAAAAACTCGATCGGTGATTAATTATATTGATCATATCAATAAGGAGCAGGTTAGAAGAAGTATAAAAGACATAGAATGAGAGTTAATCAGGCGAGAAGGAAACGATAATGTTGCGGTAAAAAGTGTGCAGAATAGCAAAACAAAGAACGAAAAAAATATAATCTTCGTTATCATTCGATACAAATGTCACTAAAATCCTTAGAGACGTTCATGAAAAGGTTTTTGAATTATGAAAAACAAAAGCATGATGTTGAAATGAACGAATAGGTATTAGGTTATTAGGAAACATTCTATATAAGAACTACCATGAAAATCTCATGAGACTTTCTTGACAATATTACTATTGTGATTTAACAAAGCATGGTAATGAATAGATCGAGATGGCATTTGTTCATTAAAAACAATTCAAATTTCAAATTTTTATGAAAATCTCTTGAGACGTTCTTGCAAAAGGTGCAATTGAGCTAAACGAGTGAAAGGACACATGACAGGCAAACTATACTCTATAGATATATTAAATTGAAATTCATGACCCATAGAAAAAATCACAAATAATAACCTTTCCACAAAAGAAAACTTCCAAGCTATTAAACAGACAAGGAAAAAGCAAAACAAAACATAAAAAGCCCATACAAACAAAACCCAGTCATGACGGAAATGTTTTCCCCCTATTATAACTTATAAGATCATTAAAATGAATGAGCAAGTAGTGTCACTTTCCTGAATATCGAATGTAAAATTTTTGATCATATTGTAAGATAAGTTATTGGTTTACATATGAAATAACTGTTGATGTGATACAGACAGGTTGCCATGCGCGATGTCATAGTAACCAAGGACCTCCCCTATGTCATCTCAGACTTTCAATGCACCTTTCCGTTTGGGCGATATCTTGCGATAAAGTGAATAAATAAAATCGGCCTCATGACAATTTTATCAAATTAAATCCTTTGCATGGAGTACGACTGTACAATATATATTGGAAATTTATCAGTTCGGACTGAAAAGCGAAGTCATTACAGATATAGATATGCTCCGGTCATTCCGTGGCATGTGGTGTTAACCCGGACGACCGTCTAAATTCCGGCAATAAGACAGGTTAACAGGAAACATTCCTAAATAAAATTCTATTTCTATTTTTGAATTTAAAATCCTTTACCCATCCCATTTAACAAACAGTTTTATTCGTATGTCTCTGAATGACTTCTCCGCATTTTATGATATATTGCACAAGTTATTGGGTTTTATTGACAAATATGTAAATCCATCTACAGCACTAGGCAATCTCTGTTTCACCTCCTATTCAAAAGATAACAAGCTGGTTCGACGCTTTCGATTTTTGTTAAAAGGATTGGGGGATATTATCTATTGACAATACATCTTACTGCAGTTATTACTTTTGAAATCTATAAACACATTAACAATATCGCTATTGACACTTGTTATTGGTATTCTCTTGAACCTATAGCGGAATTAAGAGATTTGAGTTGAGGGTCAAGTGCAGTGGACCTGCTCGGCATACGAGATCGTTGTTATGGTCACCGCTTGGGTACCAACAACGACACGAGAATTTATCTGCTGCCGTCAAGAAGAAGACTGGTCACGTGACATAAAGCGTCGAGATTTAGCTTGATCTTTCGCCGTGATGTCCTATCTTCACAACCTCCCTCCCCCCCCCCCCCGCCCTTTCCCCTTACTCCAACACCACCGTCCTCCGTCCTGGAAGAAAAAAAGTTTTTACACTTTTGCACTGTTAGGCAAAGGAGGTTGTGCTTAAGATCAGAATTTATTTCCATGGTAGGATAACGATTGCAGTCATTAGAAATTCTTGTTAATTTTTGTCATTGAATATAAACATGTATTTTGTACTACACGAGAATCTTTTATACGCAAAACCATTTAACATGGTCTAATTCATTATATTTTAAACTTCTTCAAAATGCAAAAGAAAGCGAATTGCGCAATTTTAGGCTTATTCACCCCAATTAGAATTGGTTGGTTGGTTTGTTGATTGGGGTTTTACATCGCTGTCAACAATATTTCAGTGATATCGCGACATGGAATCAAGGAGTTAATCAATTAGAATTCGTCTAACACCAGGTATATGTACAAATGTAATATCTTACTATACAGGAACCCAGTTATTGAAGTCCACATTAACTATTTGCCCCTTTAACCACAAATGATGAACCTCTTTGTTTTGATGAGGCTTGAGATCACAAAAACAAACAGATATATCCCTAACAAATACAGATACTATAAAGCAAATACATGTATTTACTCAAAAAAGATCAAATGATCATTCCGAGCAAGATAGTATGTTACCCGAACGTGATGGGGAATGTATATCCTTTAGGATCTGTACAAACTCAGGGGCGGATATGATTGTACATTTAGGGAAGGTTTTTTTTAGCTAAAGAAGCTTTTGACAATTCTGTTACATTACCCAAAGGATATTTCAGTGAGGTTTTTCTTCCCACATACCACCTATAGATCCGCCATTGAATTTTATGTTCGTCATAGGACAGGTATACCATATCAATTGTGCCATTTAGTGGATCCAGAAAAAGGGGAGAGAGTAAGAACTCGAAGAGACAAAATTTATACCAAATGTCTCGGGGTGTTGTAAGAATGGGGCCTCGCTAAATCCACCAGAACAAATAAATCAGAAGAACTGAAATGTCGAATGTTAAATACTATTTAAAAAAGTTAATAAAGATTTCTAACAAAGAAATCTCTTTTTATTATAAGAAAACTGATTCCTTTCCACGTTCCATTGATTTTTGTATGGTAGGCATTGATCAGAACAATGCATGTCCGCTTGGTGCCGACCACATAGTAAGAATTATCTCCTAAATGGATCGAGATCTTTACTTTTTCACCGAACTCGATACAAACATGTCACACTTGACCTTGTTATAATGAGCGGTCTATAGGACTTGTTCTTATGGTTTGCAATTCTGCTGTTCCCGTTGGTTATCGACAAGAAAGAAACATAAGTCACTGCTGTTGTGTCACTCATAACACTCTACCACTGTTAACATTCAGTGATCTCGGGAAAACAGGGGTGAAACGAGATCTTTGGGTGGAGTGAGTGTCTCCTGTCTGGCAAGAGAAACCCACCACAATTTAATATTCTCTGTATTTGTAAACAAATATGTTAATTCTTCTTATACTCCCGATCCGAAAGATCTGGGGGCATCTAGCGATTGGATAGTCATTCCATCTGTATCTGTATGTAATTCCGTTCCGCTTGAAGATAGATGCAATACCTTCTTTATCTTGAACACTAAACTCACCAAAATTCAACTGTGTGTGTATTTCCCACTTTGTCACATTTCAACGATGTCCTCTGACCCAGGACCCAGAGGGTTGGGCGGGGTCAATATCTATGACATTGTGAAATTTTATACAAAAATCTATATTGTGATGTTCTTATTAGGGCCTGCATTGTGCATGTGTATCTTGGACTCTCTCGCATCCAACAGCATCCCCTGATCTAGGACCCATGGAGTTGGGCGAGGTTAATATCTATGACATTGTGAAATTTCATACAAAAAGCTACATTGTCATGTTCTTATTAGAGTGATGCCTGCAGACAAAATTTTTATATCTGTTTCAAAAATAACATCTTGTTTTCTTGTACTGTGTGAACATGATACAATACTGTATTATACTAGATTAACTGATTGTTTTTAAACGTCACACTTATTTCGCTAATATGATGGCGGCGCCAGCCTGGTTATACGTTGCAATACATATTAAACCTTTATAACGGATCTGACCGAAACATTGAGGATGTGACATGGAGGCCATGATTTACGCTCTCCTCAGAAGAACAGGATTCCGACCATCGGTGGGATTCGAATTTATGGCATTCCGATATCTTGGGCTTAACACTCAAACCACTGAGCAATCACGGTTCTTCTGTACTAGAGAGCTAGTTTGTCCTCGAATAGCTAAACATTTACACAAAAGACAGTATATTGTAAGCCATATTCACGGTCTACACAATACATTGGCATTGAAATTCAGACCCTATGTATGATATGACGTTATCAATTTACCATTATAATTATATACGCCGAGGCGCCTTTTGCTCAACCCCACAGTAGTGTTTTGTTATTCTCACTGTGACAATAATGCATTATCTAGTCATTTTATTTATTTGGTTATATAGAGTACGTGACGTCATAATTTCGTTCTTTATTGTACTTCACAGAAGAAGTATTGTCACTATCTCGATGTCTTGACTGAATAGGAAGTATAGACTGCATTATATTTCGATGAAACAGTGCAGGCGAACTCGTGACACAGAGAGAATTCAAGGTCCCGAACTTTGAAATATGTAATAAGTTATTTGTAATTCGAACAATAAGTATTTGGAGGAGTTGTGTCGAAAACGTTGCTCATACTCTCTCTTTACTTGTAACTATTAGTACAGCAGTTATGTATTTTGTATAAATTCGAATCATCAGTCTGGTCTATGAAGTGAAATTTCATCATTACAACATAAACGGTTTCTTTGTTGATCAACAGCGGTCACAACTTACCTGGTTGTGCCAAGGACAGAGTCGGTAGTACCGCACATTTCTCAAATAGTTTTAAATGAATGATTCGAAATTTAAGATTTACATCACGTGATATCTTTTTTTTCTTCTAATTATCACAATTTACAGCCTATTCATAAAACAGCAAATTAGTCTTCATGAATTACCTCAGATTTTATCAGCTCTCGAAGCCCTTCAAACACTCCCTCGCTCAATTAAACACATACAATGGTACTCGTGCTGAACAACAATCCCATGGTAACTACCATGAACAACATTCACAGATCATATATATTTATCAATGATCACTATCCAATGCTTTTTCTTGTATACCAAAAGTGTTTACAGTATCAAAAAAATTAAATTATTTTTATACGAATTTTGGCTTTTTGCAAGGTTTTACTGTCAACCTAAGCGATGTAGCACATATATACCAAATTACAGCTGTTTTATTAAACAGTGACATGATACATGTAGTTAGAAGATATTTCTGGCATTTCATAACTCATAATGCTCTTTTAATAAAATCTTACATATAATAGAAATGACGAGAGATAAAATAGAATATTATCGAGTGACAGTATGCCGAGGTGAAAGTATGTTCGGCTATTCGTGTGTTCGTATAAGAGTATCTTAACTGAAAATATGCCAGAGTTAAAATATGCTTGTGTTAAAGTATGTAAGAGACTGGAGGTATATTAGAGTGAAATTGTGCTGAAATGGATAAGTATTCTCGTGTAAAATTAATTCCGAGTAAAAGTATGTTCGCTCAAAGATACATTAGAGTAAAAGTAACTGAAAATATGCGAAGCGCAAAATGTCAGATATCTGAGTAGATCAACATACATACATACATTCATTCATACATACATACATGCATGCACGCACGCACGCACCCCCCCCCCCCCCCCCACACACACACACACACATACATACATACATACATACATACATACATACATACATACATACATACGAGCCTCACCAACAACAAAACTTGTCTAGAACCACATAAAAATGTTGGACTGTAGGCTAACAGCAAAATACTCGGACGCAGACTTCAAAAATGCTTAATTGGGGCACTCGGATTAAGTTGAGAGTCATCAAACGCAATCAAAACGTATGAAGAGAATATCTATTGTCTACTAACTTATGATGTGATACAAAGCGATAAGACATCAAGACATTAAAGAGGAGATAAAAAGAGTGATCACAACAGCCCAAATTCACCAGACGACAGTGAAGAGAGTAGAAGAGGACATCTTCAGGTGTGGATCATTTGGAGTATTCCTTTCACACCTGTGTTCGAAAATATTTAGAAGTTGTGGAAATTGAGCAACTTGAGACCGGCGATAAAAGGAGAAATTTAAACACTTCTCCTATCAAATACCGCAAAAGCAGTAGCTATGTTTACAGAGCGAAATCAAACAAGTCTATCGTATACACTAATGCAGTTGATTCTTACGACTGCGTTTGTATTTTGAAGTTGACAAATGTTTATTACGGCTTTAAACTTACATGTAATGAAACATTAAAGGATTTGTGAACGATCGTGCGTTCGTGTGCAGGATACAAGATGTTACATGTGTGTTGGATAGGCGGAAAGACACGGGCGTTCATTTGGTTTGTGTGCAAGCATTGCACCTATTTCCTACTCTTTCGTTTTTTTCATTTTCTTTTTCTGTGGATAGGATTGTATATCTGATAGTCTGTTCATTTAAAACCTTATGTCAGTGGCAATGATTATTTGTTTTAAAGTGTTCCCGTTGTTTATGTTATCATTATGCCCCCGGATCGATAGATCGGGGGCATATTGTTTTATGCTGTCTGTTCGTTTGTCTGTCTGTTGTCAACTTTAACCTTGGCTATAACTTTTGAACCGTGAGGGATAAAGACTTCATATTTGACATGCGTACTCAACTAATAAAGCCCTTTCAAATGAAACCAAGGTCGATTACCTTTTGACCTTGACAATGACCTTCACGCTAAAAATAACTTTCTTGGACTTTGATGCCGCCGGGGGCATTAGTGTTTAACAAACACAGCTTGTTTGTTTGTTGCTTTTGTTTTACTTGTTATGAAACGGTTAAGAGGGTATTATATTTAAATTGCTCTTATTTATATATTTTTGCATAATCTATAATTCGATTTTCCTAATGAGAATAACGGCACAGCTCAGTGCTTATATGCAATAATAAAGCCACCAGTTCGAGTTCAATAGCGTAAAAATGCAATAAATGGAGTGTTCGATTTGTTTTCTTCCAATCCCGTAATATGTTTCAACCTAAGAAGTAAGTGTCATATAATTTAAATATCAACATAAATGGAGACATGCACTTACGCTTTAAAACACTAGGCTTTTTAATTTAACTTAAATTAATGACTTAAAAGTTATATTCCCTTGGAAATCTAAATTCCGTTCACACTTCTGTCTATATTCCTGTATGGAAATGTCATACTTAAATTAATGCCCACTCACCATATTACTACCTTAATTTTCATGCTGATTATAATATATAAAGTTGTGAAATATGTATATACCTACGACCTCTGAGTAAGAATGTGATCTCAAGGGAGTTAACTTACGTCGTATTCGTAATATTATGCCGTGTCCTTGGAAATAAGGGTTTTTATTCCTCAGTCTAATACGGTGTCTGTGAATTAACATCATAGCGACTTTCAGTTACGAGTGTTTCAATAAAATTTCTTGGTCATGAACGATATATGTCAACTTATTAATATTACATGGTATGATGTAATATGTTTGAATATGATTTAAAACTTCAAAGAGACAAAACATGGAATTGATTCGTTCCTGGGTGCTTTGAATTATATGCTGTTTATCTTATGCTGTTTTATCAGCATGTCATCTTTACTGAAGTCTTTAAAAATATTTTCAATTAAGCACTTTGAAAGAAATAACATTATGGAGCATTGTGTATATCGCCCATGTAGATAGTTATCACACAGACGTAACAGAAAGACGACGGAAGTGATTTCCGAGGGTCGCTATGCTACGCAAACGAAATAGAAATTTATTTATTCTTCTCGTCCAGATGGTCTAGAAAATGTAAGCTACAGTGAAAAATTTAAGATGGTAATCTTATGAATCAAAGAACACTACATATATGCTCTTCTGCTATAGTTAATCAGTAAGTTATGACGTTGAACCATTCCGATGGAAGAGGTGTAGAAACACCCCCCCCCCCCCCCCTTTTCCCCCTTTCATAAAGCGATCAACTGACGAAGATCTTTGTGGTCGTGTTGTTTTTATTTCCTTTTTCTTAATTTTTTTCATTGAGGAGAGGAGTGTTTCCCTTCTACAATAACTGACCTCTACAAATTATACTTGCCTGCTAATGACCTATTTAATGTTTCAATAACTATATTTGGGATCGAGATTCCATCAAATGTCAACAAAACAAGACAAATTACATCACTTGCACGATATAATTTGAACATGCCTCTCGACATATATTAAGTAGAACTCGAGCTATTCCTTAGATAAATCACAGAACTTGAAACATGTAGAATGAAAGAAATAAGTTTAATCTTTTGGTGTGAAGAAGTATTCCTCGTAAAGCAAATTTAAATATTGATTTTCCTTAAGAGCAATTTCAATCTTCTAATATTCCAATTCGAAATCAGTATTTATGTGTAGAACAAACAAGCTGCCGTATTGTCATAAGTAGGCATATTATAATCCATTTAAATGCAATCCTTCCATATACATTCATTGTTCAAAATCATATCACACCTTAACAAATATTTCACATATATATGGGACATAACGTAAAGGGGAATGAATCTCGTTATATAGGTCTGCCATTTTTTCCCCTTTAATTGGTCTATTGTTTAACGAGAGGTGTATTTTTTAATACCGAAAGTATTGGATTAAGATATCATTTACGGAAACGATATTATTTTCCGGGAGTTAGTTTCACGCAGGGAAAATAAAACACTCGGAACTCTTCGGGTGTTAAGATGAGTGTTGTGGAACACCTAGGGCGTTCCGAGTTTAATATTTAAAATTCTGCATTACACGTTGTATGTTATGTTGTTATAGTAACAAATATTCTCGGAGAAGGATGTAGCAGGTATTTACATGTTTATGCCCTTTGGAATGATCCGTCAATGACATGAGACATTTACAATTTTTTTAACCATAGTAATGTGGGTTGAAATTGATGCATGACGAGAAAGTAAGCAACATTACGCCGCTGGGTGTATAACATTTATAGAACTTCTATAAATACTCCCTTAGTAACGTTCATTGCATATGCTAAATAATCTATCAGGAATCGTAGAAGTAGGAGGCTATGAATTATTGCATATGCTAAATAATCTATCAGGAATCGTAGAAGTAGGAGGCTATGAATTGTACCTTAAAATTGACCAGAAGCATAAAATGCAAAATAATCACAACGAATAGGTCATAAAGGTGGTATTGGGAGCACGTAGTGATGAATTAGAACATGCATAATATATACATGTAAACATGGGTATAAAATGGCACTTCCGTGTATGAACATGCATTTCGTTCACTACAAATAAAAAAGAGACAAAATATAGACACCTGTTCACGTGTAAGCCTATATTGTTAGACAATTTAACTTGTAAAAGGGGTAGTTCGTTAGTTGAATATGCTGACCTATGTTTTGTCATTTCATCCTTTGCATACGAGTTTGGTGTTTATTTCACATTTGCGATTTCGATTTTGAAGCTGTATATCTTTCCTATTGTATACTCGAAGTTGTCATAGGAATTATATGTCGTCAGAGTAGCTAACCAGCCGGAGATTTCTAATCATCCTGGTCGATATAATATATTGTTTGACCAAAAAAATATCGATATCTTTTTGTATTGTACTAAAACAAAGATATGGAAGTCAGAGTTCATTCGGATTTTCAAATTATTCAAATAAGACACAGTTAAAACAGAGGCTACAAAACGCAAAATAATTAGAGAAATTAAATCTTCTTGGAATGCATCGATATTAAGAATGTATCGATGTCATGTAATTTCTGTCGAAAGAAAGATTCCTTCATTTCTTCTGTATAATATAGTATATCGAGATCGCCATATCGTTGACTAGCAAACTTTCTCCTCCTTATCTTATATAAATTCTAAGTTTTTAAAAACAAGACAATGTAATGTATGTTGATGGGGTTTTAATTTAAAAAGAAAAGTGCGACAGATTTTGATTTTTAATTATTGATAACAACAGAGTGTTTTGCACCGTTTCTGTTTATATATCACTTAAGGATAATTTGATGTTTTACCCATTAAAACCATCTTTAAAAGGTTGTGTGAATAATATCAAAAGACGTGAGCGTTTATTGATTTTAAAAGAGAATGTTGTCAGTCACGCATTGTTTACTAAAAGCCCGGTTGGATTAAAGACAGCTATCAGTTGAACGCGATATCCTCGTTCGAGCAAACCATCGATGAAACTTTGCACTATATGGCACCCGAAGGTAGATCAAGATATCTTAACTTGTACCCCTATCAAATAACGGCAATGAAAACTTGATTGAAATCAGAGTGGCTAGACGCGAGCCTAACTCGCTTTTATTGACGACTAGGCCATCCATCACCTGGTAATGACGGGTAGAGACGTACGGGAACGAAGTAATACGACACGAGATGTCTATTGATTTCAACCAATCGAGGCGGTATGATTTATTCCAATAAAGTGATACAGGTTGCCCTGTTGAGGATATACATATTGGGCATTCAAATTCTCATTTTGTTTTCATCCTGGAGTTAAAGTTTCAGACCTCACATGTGATAAAGCATTTTTTAGCGGTGTTACACGTTTCACCTTGGTGTATTCACAGTCACTTGGGAGTTTCTCGTCAGGCAAAAAAGAAAAATGAAAATGCACGTTTCTTCTCGAAATACAATTTAAATTTTCCATAGTTACATGAATTGCTGGTACATGCACATACATGTGGGATCCTATATTAATATTTATAACTTACTGACTTTGTACCTTTATTTTTCGCATGATTTCTAATTGATTAGTTTTGGTTTGTTGTTATATAAATTTTACGCTGTACTCCAAATTATTAAAACTATATGGCGGACGTCAGTGTTATGTGACAGAGTAAATTCGAGGACACGGAGATATCTTCGAACCAGTTGCACCGCAGATTTGTGTTTAAACTGCAAACAAAAATAATTGTTGTTTTTTATTTTAACAAAAGGATTCAGTCAATACAAACCACGTATTCTTGAATGTGACCTTTTCGACAAGGCTGATCTGATAGCCAAGCAGGAGATGCCTTCTTCTCATAGGTACCTGGTTCCACTTCCTACTTGTCAGGAATCCATGAATGTCGTTGTTGCGACGGAAAAATAGCTCCAATAAATTTCGTAATTTCCAGAGTGGAAGGGGAGTACATCGGAGTTGATGATTTCATTTAAGTTCAGTATTACTTCAACCTTTCAATGGCATAGTATCAGCGTCAGAAAAATAATAAAAAAGTCTTGATATACTCTTCACCATGGAGTTGCAATATTTTTTAGGATAGTTAAAACACGCAGTATGCACTGAAGTAATGTAAAGCTTTGGTTGAACAAAACAGAATGATACTGGACATCTATCGTGATAAAATGTTAGCATGTGCTAGAATATTTCAAACAAGACCAAATCAATGGCAGGTGTGGTTAGCCTTTAGAAGAAGTATTTCAATGTTACTTTTTTTTTTAGTTTTTATTTTAATTTCTCTATTTTTTTTTATTATTATTTTTGGGAAGTTTTGTTTTTTTGTTTTGTTTTTGTTTTGGTGATCAGTTTGTTCCACAAATATTTTGGACTCCTGAGTTTTCGGTCTAGGGCATCACTGATTTGAATGCTTTAATCTTACCTTTTGCCAAGAAGAGTCACAGGACTGTTTTCTGTATAGATGTGTTCTTGTTATTTGCCTGAGATTTACTATGCAGCCCTCTGTGGATTTTTCGTTTCGTGAGTTCGGTTTTATATGAGTTATTCAACTCTGAGCAAAATATATGCATTAATATTTTAGCCATGTATGTTGAATACTGAAGTTCTAATAGACTGAAATATTCTCGCGTAAGAATTTGGAAGAATTTGACACTGGTTCCACGCCTTCTACTTCGTTTTAATCCAATGACTTTGACACAAACGTTTTGCTTAAGGACATTGCACACCAAAGAACAGAGATATGAAACATACAAAGTTGAATACGTCGTGGGGGTTCTGCTTAATTTTTCACATATTAACGCAAACGCTGTCCTAACATGATCAGTGTTTCTAGGGTGCACAAACTCCACTTGCATTAAATCATCTTTAGGACTCTTTGATATTTCTAATAAGGTCAATCCGAGCTTTCAGACTGATCATTCGAATTCAAACCGGAAATATGTTCTATGCAGTGGTTTGGGTAGATATCTGTCAATTTCCTGTGAGCTAATGATTGTATAATCTCAAAGGGAATGCAACTGATGGTTAACTGAATTTTCTCACTTCAAATTAAGATATTTGCATAAGCATATGACACGATTATAACATTGAAAAGTTGGCAGATTTTTGTAAATCAATAATGATGATCAATTTCTGACTTAGGAATTATGCGATAAGGCAAATTTTGACAGAAAGGATCAGTCGAGGTTTAAATGATTTAACGAGGTTTGGTGTTGGTAAATGCATGACGTACGGATATCGACCTAGTACACGTGAACTCTATGGCCGATCTAAAAAGTTTTGGAAAGTAGAGATGTGGTAAACCTGTAAAGGTAATCAAAATCAGTCAAAGAAATGAAGGTTACACGTTCAAAAAAGACATTAAGATCTCCCTTTTTGGAAAGCCGAGGAGCGTGGTGTTAAAATCTTATATCAATATTTAGGAATACGACCTCAGTACACATCCATTTGGATCCGCCATTGGAATTTACTTAGGAATCCTATGGTCGTAGTTGTTACCACAGGACCGTAAGAACCGGAGAAAGGGCAGGGACGCCCCCCCCCCCCCCCCCCTTCCCCCTTTTGTTTTTGACGATCATGAAAAAGTTTTTTTGGTATCAAATTACGAAACGAAACTAAATTCAAGCTTTGCCCCCCCCGCACTTTTGATATGCTTCCTACAGTCCTGTACTAAACGTACAATATGTATTGTTTAATATATCTAAGTTTGCAATAAAAACTTCTCCACGCTATAGAAAAAGTGTTGATTTTTTTTATTAAACATTTCATCAGGGACCTCGTCACAATATACAAGTAATTGAGAATTTATCGATAACACCATTCAAGCAGCAATCAAATTCGATGTCAGTTTCTGAGTTAGTAATGTGAACGTTAGAGTTATCTTTCTTTGGTTTAAAGGTTTTAATTAAATCAAGTGACGTTGACAGAGGTTTTAATCATTGATACAGAGTTGGATATAAAATTTCCAATACATCCTTTATGTCGCTAGCAATTCGTAAAAGGGAAATTCGAGAGGATTAATTTCTAGTATAGCCGTACATAGCATCCTTTTTGAAAACATTTTTAAAAATTATTACCGTGATATTTTATGGGTACATGTTTGTGGCCGTTCTGTGATATTGTAATGGGTAATGAGTAAAATTCTTATCTGTCTATTTGCTTACCCTCAAGAGGTCTAATGCAGCTAGGTTTACATTAAACACACAGGGTTGTAAACTTCTTCAACTGACGAAAATTGGTGTAAATTTTGCAATACCTCGGAAAAAAAATTATGAGAAGCGTACAGTAATACTGCTTTTTCATGATGGTATCTCATACCCTAACAGTACACAATTTATTACTGTCTGACTTTGCTTTCGCTTTTAAAACTATAGTTAGCAGGTAATCGTCGCAGAAAGTGTTTTTTGTTTACCCTTCGTAAGCCGACGTGGTCTAGTGGTAGCGCAGTCACCTACTCACTGATCGAGAGACCGGGGTTCGAGTCCCGCTCTTTTCATGCCGGTGTCCTGTCTTTCGGATGAGGCAGTAAAAACCGAGGCCTTGTGTCGTGGTATGCATGGCATGGCAAGATCCCTCACTGCTTCGGGTGGGTCCGTTGCAAAGGTCAAAATTTGTATGCCCCGCATCAGTCAGATGCCGTCACTATATACATGAAATATTCGTGGTGTGACGTTAAACAAAAATTAGCCAGTCCGTCAGTGTATACCCTTCGCACTGCAGTTTCTGAACGTCACTACATTCCATTTATTAATTTTTTTTATCGCATTATATCTGTGTAAGGGATTGAACAGATCTGCTATATGCAAGACTTAAAATTTTCAATACTTCAATTCCGCTATAACAATCTTGTTACAAGCGAGCTTAAACTAATGGACCCATTAAAAGTGGTAATATTTTAATACTGAACTTCGCAAGTTTAAAATTGAACTTTCCAAAAACACAGACACCGTCGCCACGATATGTGTACAAATCCTGAAAAAAGAAAATTACAACTGGCAAATGCGTCTGAAATATCAATGCTGATCAAACTATAATCATGTAATGCAGTCACTACCATTAGATCTTCTGTTCCTCCTGGTATCGTACCGAATAAACTAGAGCTGTCCTAACGGGACAAATACCCCACGCGGCAACACATGGAATAATTCATCCCAAGAAACATCACTGGTTTAAGTGTTAATAGAGGTCCCACTTACTCTGTTAATTTCTTACCAGACAGACGGAAAGACAGATGAACGGACAGGCTGATTCCTATATAACCCCCCCCCCCCCTAAAAACTTCGTTTGCGGGGATGTAAATGTATAGTCCAGAACAGCCAACTATCAATTACAATGTAGTCACGAGTTACGCATAAAATACACATTTCGTCATTAGAATACTATTTTAAATAACGGAAACAGATGGAATGTTGTGATATCATTCTTCCACCGTTAGTAATAATGAATATACAATAATGGTTGAGAATTTTGGGTATTTAAAGAAATGTGATAGAGAGCAATCATTAAGTTCGGCAAATATATTCGGGTTTGTAATTTCTATAGTAATTATATAACGATTTTTATATTTAGACAGAGGTGATGTAGGTATACAGTCGTGAGTCGACAGTAATTCAAATTAATTTGTCTCCATTAATGAATTTGTCCCTGGGACCCAAAAACCAAATCCAAAAATAAAAGACAATGTGACATAAATTTTATGTAATGGTTTGTTAAAAACTCTGTAAAAGGAGGCGAAATGGACACCGTATAAATACTCAACTGAATCTGCCTAATATAAACCTGCATACCATAAAACAATATAAAAGGACATAGGGAGCGGAGTCAGAAATGGTAGCACCCACTTTTCCAACTGACTTTTAATATACTGACACTTACAAAAGTTTAAATCCTCTCTGCCCAAACGAAAATAGAAAACATAGATTTTGCGTTATCCACATTTTCTGATTTACTCCATACGTCCCTGAATCTCCATCACAATAAAATTCTGATACAAGATACAATACGCTAGTTCTGTTAATAAAAAAGGCGATATTTACTTTATTGGTGATTGGAGTAGAACTGTGTCGTCAAAGATTACATATCAGTCCGTTTTCATTTATGAGGTGAAAGTTCCTATAATCTGTAACTCCTTGGCATACATTCAAACAGTTACAATTTAAAATGTTTCATTTGAATATATGAATTAACAAGTTCAAATAACAATGATAAGTATAGAGTATTCGTGAATGCATTTGAATGGCGGTTATAGATTCCTCTTCATTTTATTTCATATCGTGTGTTTAGCCTTTGTGCGCAGTGCTGTAAAACTTATATCCCCTATTTTCTTGACTGACATATTCACAAATAATTTAAACATTTTGTTGAACAACCTTCTTCAACTTGATTGAAGATACACACATATGATAAATACAATTAAGCTCGTAATTTCTCTATTCACCTGTCAGATTTTACCTGAATTCTTTACGTTTGCTTTACCGTTATTGATCAGAGCTCTTTGCCAGCACCTATCCACGGAGACATTATTTTGAACTTCGTGCCCGAATCTTGTGTACTAAAGTTCTTAGGACAGCGCAAGACAAACATACGACACCTGAGCCTTGTTTTTGTTGCTATTGGTTGTGTTGCTGGTTAGGCTCAGTTTAAACGGGGGTACGATTATCTGGACTGGATGTGATAAGATTAACAGTGGTCCGACATTTTCTGCTACTATCATGGCTTGGGTATGGTCAGAAGAGAAACGCGGCAAAGGCTCACGACCGTCTTCTAATAGAAAACTGTTAACAGAAATTCAACCGAAATTAGAAAATCCGGAGAATTTTCCCGCGGGAGAGGATGCTCGGCCTCGAAAGGTATGCTCTAAAACTTACTGTATTCAACGGAATAAATCAACTGAAAATATCGCGTGTGAATTTTTTATCGAATCTTTCTCTCGATGTGTGCAATTCATTATGTTAAAGTTTTCTGAAAAATCAATCGATTTTTGTTACTTAATAATTGATTTATAGGAATTTATTGACTGATGTTTGCAGTATTATATCCCTGATGAAGCAAAGCGACTGGTAAGTGATGCGGCGTCGTGGTTAGTGATTCTGTAACCATAGTAACGCATATCTACAAATCGCAATTTCTGTAGCATGGTCTATAGATTAACATAATACACTCCTAAAGGATTTTTCAAAAGTTAGGTTAAAAATGGCAGTTTAATTATGATTGCTTTTACATCACATAAAACTAAAATAAATTGATTTTTTTAATTAGATAATATAAGCGGTCATGAGATTAAAACAAAAGCGCTCTAGAAAGTATGACGAAATAAACGCTCTTGAAAATGACTCGAAATAAACGCTTGAAAATGACTCGAAATAAACGCTCTTGTACGTAAGCACTCCTGATAGTAAAGAGGTAACAATAATTAGTTCATTTCATACAGACAGATTATTCATTACACAGTTAATTTAATTGAATCTTCTTATTGAACTAATAAATCTAATATTAGCGACAACACAAATATAGATTCAGTGATCTTTTGACATTGATCGGAATATATTAAATGACGGTAACAAGTATCCAAGACGCAGCAGTGGCGGATCCAGGATTTCCAATAAGACGGGGGCACAAGTGGAAGTCAAGTATTAGCCAAAATACTCAGCCATTTTGGGTGCTTTATTTGAAGTTTTACTCATATTGAGTGTTTTTCAACTTATCATCTATGTATGACTTTTAAATGTGTGGCAAAAAGACCCCCTCCCCACTTCCTAAATCCGCCACTGCGCAATATGACTGAAAATATTCAAATTCACCGTAAGCTCTCAATACAACTAATCAATCCAGAAGAGCATAGTGCATGGCTTCCATTGAATTTTCTTTTGCATGCGAGATATGTAAATGCTCAGTAGTGTCTATACGGATTGCATGTTTTGGTATCTGCTTTAGCTAGCTAGCTGACGAAGTAGTAAAAGCAAATTGTTTTACGTAGATACCTGCATGTACTTGTAGCGAACAAGTTAATGTATGTAAACAATAACTTACAGGATAACACACGCGGATCTAGAAATTCTGGAAAGGGAGGGGATGGGGTGGGGTTCAGCTTCCCATGACAAATATTTTGCACTTTTCGGTCCGGAAAGCTGGTGCAACGATAAAAATGGTCAAAAATGACTTTTGGTAAAATTTTCCGAGGGGAAAAAGGGGGGGGTTGCAGGCACCCTCTCTAAATCCGCCAATGGATCATTTATAAAGAAATCTATTACACACTGAACGATGTAGTACATGGTACTCATTGTTCTATCTGAATCATCTATGAGAAGAGTATAGGCATTGCAGCCTATTATTTCTAATTCTTTTGTTGTATGAAACTTTGTTCGTCGCGAGATCAGCAATGGGTCTATCTAGTGTTTGGGCCATCAACAAAGAAAGACCAGAATTCGATACTTGGGAATCGTGGACATGTATCCTCACATACATTAAAAGGTCCTTACAGAATTCTTCTGTAAATTAAGCCATGGGTAATCTAATACAGTCTTTACGATTTAAAATCTTACTCAGTACATGTCAAACTAAATCACCCTGTGTACACAATCGAGGGGTATAGTTTACTTTACAGACGGTTCCTCAACAACGGAATGGTTAAAGGCATAATGAGTTAAAGATTTCCGTAGTACGGGTTCCGGGTGAAGTTCAAACAGCCCTAATATGTTGTGGTAATATTGATACACGGGGATGGCTATATAATGGATTTGTTTGTCCACTGCTGGTCTGCAATCGTAAATGTAGACAGAGCGGTTACAAAAGTGCATTAAAACTTGGTAAATTTTCATACATTCTTTTGTGTATCCATGTCGCAATACACAATATGTGATCACAATAAGCAGGTTGATTATTGGCGAGAACAGTCATAAAATATGTATAGCTATATTATAATTACAAGAATGAAAAACAGTCATGACTTGTAAAGTGACATTTGTTGAAGGGATCATAGAAAAAAATGCTTTATGCGCATATTTATTTGTAAAATGATATACATGTGTGTAAAGAAGATCCTAAAAATCAAAAACATACACCGCATAAATATTTGCATTAATAATGCAAAAACGATACAATAGAGGTAATTGTCATGAAGCATAAAGCCACTATGCAATACATTAATATATATTTGTTTGACAATATGAACATGAATACAGTTTTGAATTACAGAATATCGTATGAAGTGAATCATTACAGTGCAAAATATATGAACGTCATATCATTGTTCTCTGAACACTAATCAGGGTATTTGTTCCCAAGACATTATTTCCTATTTTCCCTATAGGACTTAATATGAATATTGTAAGCTTTGTTACTTAGATTAGCTTTTAAAAAGAGGAAATGTATATGTCAATACAGAATATATATGGATGTTAATCTAGGCATTAAAAGCAGCAAAAAATGCATCATTTAATATTGTGCTTTCTTTGTGATAATATATGTAAATGATTAAAATGAAGAAAATTTTATACCAGTTTACAAACGCCATCAAAACTTGATTTCAGGTAAACTGAAAGTTCATAATATTTAACGGTTTTTGTGTATATAGTATAGTAGTAATGATATAACACCCATCCGTACATCTGACTAGTGTCTTGTAAAATCGATTCTAAACTGTCATTGCAATCGGCCTCGGCCGATTGTATATTAAGATAGCAAAGTCGCTTTGAGAGCGCATGTGCAAACTCTATTAGCATGGCATGTTGGGTAATAATTTAGTACTAAGAAACAATATGAGCACATAATTCTACTTTAGATATTGAGATTTCTAGAAATAGATCTTATAAGATGTTCACAATTTAAAAAAAAAATTTGCTCACTACAAAAAACAACTTATTTCTGAATATTAACCATAACACCAGAGAGACTTTCCTAAAGAGGGGCAAAAGGCGCGGCTCCTTCCCTAATAAGGAAAAAAATAAGGCGTGACTTTAGAAATTTTAGCGGGAAAATTCACAACTGCGCAAATAAAGATGGTTTCAAATACAAGTAATTCCTATTTACGCAAAGCCATTTGGCTTTGTGACCAACATCTTGAACATTTAATGCTATTCCGATTACATCCTAAACTTTTTAAAAAGCTACGCTTATTGTCATTTAGACAGATATGTTGGTTGTAACACGACGCAGGAGATGCCAACATCTCCATAAGAGGTTTTGATATCTGTATTGGTTTTTACATTTATCGATTTATGACCTACACTTCGGCGATTGATTCTTATTTATCAAGTGTTTCTGCGAATGCCATGTTCGTAAGTTTAAGATTAGAATGATCATGGCGTAATGATTTCGTCATAAAAACTATGTTGCCATACAAAATCAACTTTTGTATGTCAGCTAACTTGCACGTATCCTGTTCTTATATTATGCTCGTAAATCATAGTCAGTGTATAACAATTTTCATGTACATGTGCATGTATTTGTCGAAAGATAACGTTCACAATGTTCTACAAAGAATCAATACTTATTCAATTTCAAGAGTCAACTGGACCATAATGTGAGTTTTGTGGGATGTTTGAATTTTCACACCTGATTGTGTCGCTTTACGGCTAGTGTACCACATGACAACGGCATGAATTTTAATAGGTATCACTAAAGGTAAAACCGATATTCAGGCATCTTGACTTGCTGTAATAAAATCGAGCTATAAATTCTACTCTGAATTCTACTCTGTCGAAAGGCACTCGTAGGATGTATTTTCCTAAATTATTGGGGATATTTCATGCCTCATGGGGCCACAAATCATTACATCAGTCGATGTGTACGTGCATGTTCCTGGAGAAAAGAATTCTTGCTACACGTACCCAGGAAGTGTTAACATAAATATTGGTTTTGATCATGACATTGTAGCATAAAGTGCTCTAATCAGAATTCTGCTGTTATGTAAGCATTCGGAAATGTTATTTAATATTTGAAGTTTAATTGATATGTCAGGAAAATATTTGTAAATGTATTAAGTCTCACATGAAAGAGGCACGAATTTGTATTTTACTTCTTATTGCATTCATAATACCGTTGCACCGACAATATCAGTGGCAGTGTGATATTAATCTATACGCCTATTTACATACCAAGTTTTAAGTAAAACAGTTTCATACACACAAACCATTAACTGTCATTACCTTTTTGGGATTTATCAAAGGGGATGACTGCCAAATGCATTAGTCACAATGCAAAATAAAATGGTTTCCTTTTAGAAGGCTTCATAGCACTCGCCCGACTCGGAAGCAAAACCGTGGAACTGTCGCCTTGATCAAACAATGCCAAATAATAGGACAGTCGAGATGTGTTATGTGCATTTCAGTGGCGTAGCACCCTTTACCTCAAACCGTAAATGAATACACAAAAATCTGTAGGACATAGGTCTAATATGATTAATATTTACATGTATCTGAATGTATACATTTCTTGTAAAATTTTACAGTTCGTATTGTTTATATGGAATTTGTTTATATCAAAATGATAAAATCGCTGAGGTTTCGAGGAGTTTCGCCCACTCACTCTGACCCCTCCCCTTACCAGAGATTCACCAAGGATGGATCCATTTGGGATGTTATGGCCGTCCAAGAACCCTGTCTTTTTGGGTTTTTTTTATTTTTGGTTGAATTCACAAAATCTAAAACTCTTTTTTGATGAATGTGGCTGAGTAAATGTACCCGAGTAAAGGTACCCAAGTACACGACTATATACTCGTCTACATTCATCAAAATGTACATAATGAAAGAACGCTAGTATACAGAATATGTACATGGTCACAGTTAATGGAAAATAAAGTGAAGATAATAATTATGTTCATGTAATACCGTTATATATGAAAACCTTCCCTTTGTTTAGAAAATACTTCTTTTTTTAAAAAAGATATTCTGCAGGTATAGAATTTGCATTGAATTATTTCCAAATAAATTTCGTGTCTTTTGAGTAAGGGTTTAAACAATAATGCATTATGCACTGTACTCATCCATTGTTTCAGTGCTCATTGTTGTTTTTGTTCACGTTGTTCATGTTATTGACTCATTGTTAATATTGTTGTTTACAGAGCGAGCGGCAGGAATATGACTTCATGCACACGGCCAACATCACCACCCTCACGGCACCCTATGGCACTAACGATACTCCCACCATATCCTACAAAATCATTGGTAGCAAACCCGTCCATGTCATCGAAAGTGTTCAGCCACATTCGTAAGTGTTCAGCCACAATCTTAAGTGTTCAGCCACAATCGTAAGCGTTCAGACTCCATCGTAAGTGTTTAACCACAATCGCAAATATTCAGCCACGTTACAAAGTGTTCAGCCACAATCGTACGCGTTCAGACACAATCGTAAGTGAACATGCAGAGACGTAAATTTCAAACCAAAACAACGAACTCACCATCTACGTAATAGGAAGGTTTTAGATGCATAAGCAGATCATAGAAATTATTGTAACACCAAAAACAAATATTTGCTTGCTTTTTGGTAACCCGATAGATCGTTACTTTTGGATCCAGTCGCGAAATTTTATTGCCTTTTTTGTTAAACACTGTTTGAGTTTCTACATGTCTTATGTAAAATCAATTTATAAAGTCAAAAGGTTTGATCTTCAGACCCCATTTTATGACTTTATTGTTACTATAAACAAACATCAATCTTTTTGGCTTATATTTTAACTATGATTTATTGCCCCTATGTATACAATATCAAAAGCGTTTAACTGCAGTCTAAACTTTGTCTTTGGTAACAAGAGGAACATGTATACTCTAATAGAAAAATCAATGAAGTCCTCACATTTGGTTCCGAAATGCTTCTGTAAATATCATAATTGTAATTATTGCACAACATTCGGTAATCAGATGAGGGTATTATAGAAAAAATAAAGTCGTAACTCATTACTAACGATAAAGTTTCTAGTTCATTTCGGACTATTCGACAACTCCGTTGGTCCATACATGGACCGAAGTAATTTTAAGTTACAGTAGCGACAGATCATTTAATTTTCAATCAATACCTTGAAAGTTCGAAATCTAAGAATAGTATGTTATCCTTGAGTCTTTTTGTAATACAATCACAATGGTTTGACGTTAGATACCTGCTCATATGGGATATAACTCTGTATAACGAAAAGACCCAACTGAATACAGTAAAAGCCAGCAAGGACAAGGAGTTGTGCGACACAATACAGGCTCTGCTATTTCTTTGTAACGATAGCCTTGATATGTTGTCTCCATTTTCATTTAACCGAACTAACCCAGCACACTGGCACGGAACAATATGAAACACAATACTTTAAATGTTTTAAAGTACCAAGAGAATTAAAAAATAACATTTAGGTTAATCTTCAGGACAAGAAATTAAAAACGGAAAACCTCCAATGAATTGCCAATAGGAGTCAACAAAGTTAAAGTTTGGAATGTTCTCACTTACTCAATGTTTTAAAGCTCGGGTAGGCAGCATTATAACGAGCAAGTACCCGTTACTAAGCCGTTACTAAACTCCAAGACTTTGTTGTTGGTTTATAGTCACAGAGAACTACTCGCGAACTGTTCTCAGTTCATCTGGATTTATCTTTTCTAGGGTTCCTGATTCTACGTTCTATCAAGGACCGAGGATTCATTCTATCCACGGCGTCACCGAGAAACCGAACCAAGTGAATGCCGATGTTTTAAGAGAAAGTGCGAAGGACTATTACACAGCTCAACAAGTGAGTGACCTTAACCTTGATTTTAGACACCGTTAAACATACTTAGTTTTAGTGAGCACTGTGTTAGTGGGATGTCCGTAACATACTGGTGGTGTTATAGCTACAATAATGTGGAATTCTCTGAAATTGTTGCTTTGTGGAAATTTATCCTGTTGCGGGGGTAACAAAGCCGGCCCAATAATATCTATGATGGAAGTCGTCTGTGATTTTGAGACAAAATTTATGTGAATAACGTATCATTTTTAATAAAAATCTTATTTTTTTTAAACATAAATATCATACTTTCCTTAAAAATATTTATGTATTTACTGTAAATTACTAAATATATACATCACGTGATTTGGAATAATCGTGTTTGTCACAGTCATGATTTGTAAGTGTCATGTACGTAACTAAGGCAAGAATTCAGCTTAAGGTAGAGTTCAGCAGGACTAATAATTTACAGATATGTAACTGATACTGACATTTCCATAATGGGTCGGCTTTGTATTCCATCTCACCCCATCAAGTAGCAACTAGTTGATGGAAGTCCGCATTATTTATAGCTGGTACGCTCAGTATGCACAATATTATGGTAGGTAAAGGAACGGAGACGTGTGAATGACACGGAATTATTCTGGCATAGTATAATTACAAAGAAGTTGAGAAAGTAGTATGCTAGTTGATATCGTAAAATTTCTTTAGATTCTCTCTGAATTGTATTCATTAGAACAAGTTAGAACCATAGAAAATAATTATTTATGTAAACAGATTCGTGGCTCACGTAAGCTATTTATAGTATCATTACATTGAACTATATAGTGATTTCTGTATCCCGACATTGCCTTATGTCACTTCATCATACCTATCTGCAATACTCGCCGACTTCAAGCTTATGACTCTGAGCATGCTCACGTGGCACATATGGTCACGTGATACTTGGCGCTTAAGATTCTCGGTACTCATACTTTACATGTGACATGTCACGCATGAGATCATTACCATGATTATGTTGTGTTTTAGGCTGCAGACGACCCGTACGCTGAGGTAGGAACTGCTGCACTTCTCACTGTTGATCCCTGTAGATTAGACGCTTGACTTTGCTTTCATTGTCTTTACGTATAAACTGGCTGGCCATCATTGTCGTTATTGGGTGTGCTGTGGAAAAGAAATATCTCGCATTTTCAAAAAGATAATCGGCACTAAAATGCAACTTGTTTCTGGGTCATGTTTGTGAAAGCATTTGTGGTTACAGTGTAATTCTACTATGTAAATAATTTCCCGGTTTAGCATGAAGCAATTTTTAAATGTCTTCGTTGAGCAAATATTGAAAATCGATTTAAAGTTTTATCTGAAAATAGAACTTAGTCGTAATCAAAGTAAATATGTAAAACCTAGGTGACTGTGTTACTATATAGAAATCAATATCTGATCATGGAAAGCATAAACCTTTACATTTATTGAAATATACTTTGTATTCGTTATATCTTATTCGATACTGCAGTGTTATATTATAAGCTTGTAAATACTCCTACAATTTCGTGTTGAATGATAGAAAATTAAAAAGTCTTCACTACGTATCAAAATTACCTTAATTAATCTTATGTCATCAATAAAAAGGTGTTTTAATAATATCAATGATTGAGACTCAATCAAACTTTCTTTATAGATAAAAAATAAGTATTAATAATTAAGTAAAGAACAGTTTAAAGGTATATATGTTCTATATTTATTTTAAGCAAAAAATTACATTCGCCTGTTTCATTATAGATCAGATAAGGAAATGCATTTTGAGGTTTATTACCCCCCAAAAAACTTATTTGGTAGTTCGCGCGTACTTAGAAATGCTTTTAAATTGATTGAGCTTTTTATTATTAGGTTTCACTCTTATGAAGATTTAGTAGTGATGGTTTGCAATAAAGCACGAAAGAGGATAGGGATTGATGATAAAGAGACTATATAAATACTTTTTACTTATGTTTATTGAGAGAGATATTAAATCTTCCCTCATAGGTCGATAATTGCAATGTTTAATGTTGTATAAACTATAATCCTCCAGGGTATCGTACGTATATATGTATACCTTTCTCCCATTTTGATATTATGAAATGGCCCAATTCATGTTTTAACATTTATGTATTCTTTTTCATGACTTGAAATTCATTACTAACATGATTGTATTTTAAGGAATAAGGTGGAAATTAAATGTCTTAAATAAAATAGTAAAATGTTCCTTAACACTAATTTTCTTTCTGTGTCGTTGGAGTCGATTGAGCAGTGGCGGCTTTCTTATAGAGTTTCAGTTTGTTTCAGGAAGATGACTAAAGTGCCTTGCATATTTCCAAATAAAATTTAGGTCTATGGGTACTTATGAAAAGTAGAAAATGCCTATGGAGTTTGGGATCAATAGGTCAAACGCCAAGGTCACTACTGGTTAAAACACTCTGTGATTACTGGTTTTCAGATGGTAAATCAAGTACCATGCATCCTACATGCACGGATCCAGAGGGGTGGACCAGAGGTCTGGACCCACTTTCAGATTCATCGAAGATTATTTTTCTTGTTACTTTTCAATGTTAAATAAGTAATATTACACACAGAAACATGGGTGGATCGACCACATCTCGGAAAACATTAATTAGGGATGGACCCCTCTTGTCAAAATTTCAGGATCCGCGCCTTATCCTATAAAAGCCATATTTGGATGAATTAAATCTTATCAAAAAGAGGGATGCCTTTTGACTTTGGGGGAAATGGGTCAAAGGTCAGAGACAAAAATACCGCCGTGGCAGCTTATGTTCTAAAACATTCTTTCGTTTGTAAAGGTTTGGATCCAACGCCCATGAAATTAACCGTGGATCCGCCATTGCTCAATACTTGTCAGTGCCCGTATACAGGACTGGACTAATATATTGGAGATGGTCTGTTGTTGATATGTTTCCCTGTGTATCATTAGTCCTAACACTTGTATTCCTGAGTAGACCTTCTTTTACTGTAGTATAACAATATTATGTATGACAGAGCAGACATGGTATACGTGATTGCGATATGTTGAGGGGTCTCTGTGTATGTTTTAGGGGTATAAGAATTTTCGACGATTTGCTCGACAGCCATTAACTTTGGTAAGTAGGAGCATGCACACGTCATGGATCATCCAGAGCGCCATCTCTTGTTTGACTGGTCTCCATGCTTACGAATTGTATAAATATGAAATATGGCAAACGGAAGATCGTTCTGGAATCCTTTTTTACTTCATGATTGCCATCAATATGCACGGAAATTACTAAATAAAATCTTTATTATTATTATTTTTTTTAGATATTTTGTTTTTACTAATTTTTACAGAATAACTTTGTGGCCCATTTTTCCAAGTCATGCTCATTGAAAAATAACTGCGAAGTTTCGTGTTTTACTATTTTTGTGTTATGTTTGTTGTTATATCTAATGCGCTTAGTTTGGATCTAATTTACAGACTACGTTTTGATTTCTTTGTCACTAACATTAGAACCAATTTGTACCTGCATTCAATAATTTAATAATCTAATAGTATTTCCAATTTCGATTCAACTTTATTAAATTTTTCGAAAACTTTGGAATATTCCTCTTTCTTTAATTGTCATGAGTACCGAAAACTTTGGTATTTTACCTTTGGGTATTTTATGACAGTTGATATATAACCCTTGAGTGAATGAAGTATGTTTACATTTCCAGGAACAATTTACCTCCCAGATTCACGGCAAACCGACACATTCGAATCCAATCACTGAGCGAAGTCGTCGGCCGGATTCCAAGCTTTTGTCACCCCATAAACGTCTACCTCCGATAGAGGCCAACCGCGACAAAAACAAGAAGTCTACAGTGTTCGAGAAAGAACCATGGATCAAGCACAGGAACGACAATAAGTTAGCCACGAATACAGAGTATAAAACACACTTCGAACTTCGCCCTCACAGCGATAAAGCAAAATCCGACAACGGGTCTGATAATCAAATAAACGGTTACCATAACAACCGTTCCCATAGCGACTATACTAACGGTTACAATAACGACATGAGTAAGTCCAACTTAAATGAGTTATGCGATATGTTACCTCCGGGTCACTATTTGCCTTCTGACCCCGTGAACTTTAACACGAGACAAAAAGAGTTGTTACTAGACATTACATCAAATGACCTTCGTACGGAAGGTACCACAACAGACGACATCAAGAGCGCATACCAAATATTGTCTCGCTTTGACCGTGAACTTAGTGGATGGGTACCTATGGCCAAAGTCCAAGATGCACTCCGACAATGCAGGGTAAGCATTTTACTTCTCCAATAAGTATCTAAATATTAATGCAGAAATTATCATTCCGATTGCCTTACGTTCTTCTCTACGAAAGACATTTTCGTGACTGACTTGTCTATTTCCGATTCTGTTTATTTCAGGCCGATCCCGCTTACGATACTCTGAGATGTATAGCAGCTATGTATGTCCATCCTAAATACCAAGGTCAAGTAAACTATGAAGATATTACACGATTCCTTAATGAAGCAATCAAACTGTCGCATGATGGGTAAGTTGAGATAATTTAGACATATGTAATATGCATGTGAGTGCAAGATCTCCAAATCCAATCGTAATTACTTGGCCATTTCTGTAACATTTTCTTATGAAAAGGCCGAGGGGTTCCGATTGTCGCCCAAATGTCTAAAATGACGTCTGTTCATATTTCACATATACGAAATGTTTACTTTTTGTGACAAAAGGAATTGTAGATTTAAACCAACTGCCCAAAAGATTTCACGAGTATATCACCTTTTTTAATCTGTGATATAATGAATTAAATGATATAACAGTCATTTGATAAAAATGTAAAGCAATTTTAGTGAAGATTTTATGAAATTTCAACGAATTTAATTTACAGGAAAAGAATAAATTCAGAGAAAACATCAAACTCTTATGAATGTTCTGTCAAAGATTTGAAACTCGACCTATACACATCTTACAATAATGTTCAAAGTGAGCAACATTCACGTGATTACCATGACCTTTATGACGTGTATGAGGGCGTGTCGTACGACCGCCAAGATCCTTTCCCGGTCTATAAAGAGCCCCTCCCTCGCATAGCAGACCGCCCATCTCGCCATAGCCCGGACTCCACTGGATATGACAAGCGAAGTCCACTCCCACAGTAATTTTTTCTCATATTCCAACTTTACTTCCGCTTTTCATGTTTAACCTTGTTTATGAGTATATTAGTATATGTAATATTTTCTATTATTAGATTTGTAGGTAAAGAATCACGACCTTCTTGTCATAGATGTGTTTGCCACATATGTATATATATACAATATATATCTCCATAAACATAGAAGACTAAAATTATATTTATGGGGGTTTTTTTTGTCTTATATTCGTTTCTGTTTTATAGTTTTTTGTTTTTGTTTTTGTTTTTTTTTTTTTTTCGTTCTTTTTTGTTATGTTTTTGTTTTGTTTTGTTCTTTTTTTTAGTACAGCTTTAAACATTATGCTCATATTAAGAGGTCATGTAAGTGCTCATAAATTCCTGTTTTGGCTGAGGATATTATAGTGTAAACGGTTCAAGCATTAAGACCACATTTAAAACTTTCCCAATTTGATTCGAACGGCAATTTTCGAGGCTCTGTCTTCTAAAGAGGTATTGTGTATTACTGCATCATGTAGACGATGTTCTTGGTTTGTTTGATTTGTTTGATTTGGTGGCAAATTACGGTCCAAGCATTACAAGTTCCTGAATTTGGATTCGAAAATTTCCTAAATAGCTATAATATATCACTGCATCACGTAGACGTTGTTTCTATTTTCTATGAAGTAACTTGATTTTGGAATGGACAAATCTCAAACGCTCACAAAAGCTTTTAATATATTTCGTTTTGTTTTGTTTTGCAGTAGAATAGATATACTTGAGTAATGCCAACGTCTGCACAAGTTTTTACGAATTATTGCACTGTTTGTTTTCTATAATCATGAAAATGATATTCTCGCTTTGAATATGCTATTTCGAGATTATGTAAAGGCATAAACGTAATATAAAATGTATCATTTTGTTATATATACAATATTTATTATGCCAAATTAAAACAATGCTAAGGCCATTGACATACTCAGCAATATAAAGAAAGCACAGACATCCTTAGTCTATTTCTTTGGCGTCTGAAATGACCTACGAAACGTCCTGTGAATCATTTGTTAAGCATCAGGTCTCTTTTTACACGATTAAAACAAAGAATAATTGTTCTAGAAATAATATGCAGCAAAATAAAAGAAGAGAATAGACATTAGTTTTTCGATAGATTAGTGTTCGTCCTATCAAACCAAAGGCGAAAGTACGATGAGAAAAAATTTAAAATGTCGCGTTGCCAAATTGTTTGCTCACACGACCAACTAATGATGGTGGTCTCGAGTCCGACTTAGGACAGTCGGAGGTGAATATTAGTTTACTGAAAAACTCTTCGTTCGACAACAATAACAAAATGGGATTGACATTTTTTAAAAGAATATTTCAAACTTGCATGGGCTGTATACGATCCTTGTCTGACCACTGTATGCACTATATTGTTTCGTATTCATTCGTAGCCAAGAGACTCGACCGCAATACTACTCAAATAGGCCAGGATCTCCGTAAGTTTCGACATGCATGATCGTCTCATATTCTCTGATACATGGAATTTACCTGCACTTTAACTCGTTATTGTTTTCTTTACTGACATGTTTTCTTGTTATTTTTTTCGCGCGTCGTTTACACAGCACCTCGTTGTACCTGAACTTTACTCACAATCAAGATGGCTGTCGTGTTTAGAAATTTTCAAGTTACTTAATCACTTAATATCAGCGAAGTGTATTTACTTGATACGTGTCTTTCACCAATGCATGAATGACAAGTTTATGTTTTATACCTTCAAACTGTATACATTGGTGCCATTGTCTTAAACATTGAAATTGGCTAACGTGATGAATATTCATATATAAACAAGGAATATGATGCACATCATGAGCGAAAAGGGTATCCTAGTATAATTAAGGATATCCTTGTTGCCAGGAAACAGGATTAATCATGTAAAGTATTCTTAATACCATGTAACTTAGTAACGGTGCAGAATATCTTGGTAATCATTGAGATGAACTTATAAACCATATGGGTATCCTAGTTACCATTTGATGCATTATGGTTATCATGGTTACATGCAGAGTATCCTAGTTACCATGCAAGATAACCTAGTAACCATACATTGTATCCTAGTTACCATGTAATATGTTATGGTTATCATTCAAAATATCCCAGTTACCATACATTGTAAACTAGTAACCATACTGCGTACTCTGGTAACCATGTAGAATAACCTAGAGAGATATGCAGATTATCCTGGTTACCATGTAGGATATCATGGTACCATGTTAGGTATCCTAGTTACCATGCTATGTTTCCTAGTAATTCTACAGTATATTTTAATTACTACCAGTGTACACAGACCAGTAACTACGCATCGTAACTAAGTTACCAGCGATGTTAATTACTTACCACGCAGTGTGACCTAGCTGCAGCATATACAGTATATTAACGGCACGTTTATTTCCGATATGCATTAGTTATAAATGTTAATTGATTAATAATAGTGCATGTATACTATTTAATTGCACATTGTTGTGTTTTGCACACATTTTTTTTTAAAGCATGGTAAGTTCTCAAGCTACATCGCTTTTTTTTTTTTGCAGTATTCCTAAATCCTTAGTCATATAGTAGTTTATTTTCCAAGTCGTCACTAATTATAACTTTTTACTTATAAACGTGTCTTTATATTGAATCAAAGTTAAGCAAGATTCATCAAAATATGTATAATATAATGATGTAAATTTCAAAGTGATCAAATGGTTACCATTTAGGGCTCTTAACATTATTTAGTTGGTTGAAATATTTTATTCCTAGATCTACATCAGTCTTCAAATTCATAATTGCGCACAGTGATGACATCATATGTTAATTCGTTATTCGGAAACGTTGGTTTCAAAACAAATCATTTTGAATCCTTGTTATTAAATGATTACAGAGTAAGGAACATATCTATACCCCGCGAGAAGGAGACCGCCATGTTATTATCCAAGACGGCCCAGCAGCTTGGCAATCATCGTATAGATATGGAGAGACTCATTCAGATGTTCCAGACGGTTGATGCCGACAGACGTGAGATGCTCGCTGCTTCAGAGGTATGTAATATTTAGATTCTGATAAAATAAATAGCAACATTGTCAATGAAGAAATGTCCTTTCCACGATAATTTTACGTTAAAAGATATAATCATAATGTATCAGAATATTTTTAAAGAGGAATAATGTGAGAAAACTTCTGAATTTGATATTTCTGATTTGCTATAAATAAACGTTTGTCTTATTTTCAGATTAAGAATGTGCTCTATGATAACCGAATCCAGCTTCAGGAATCTCTGGTCAATGATATCCTCATGAAAATGGAAGGTTCCAATAGAGATGGTAAATACAGGTAAGAACCGGACACTTCTCTACCACACTAGATTTTAATTTGGCCATATAATAGAACTGCTATAACAATATCTACATTGTCATCCGCCATATTTGTATTATTTGCACATGTCAGTGTTTCTTCATTTTTTTATGAGATGAGCCTTCATTTTCAGTTGGAAACGGTTCGTGGAATTTTTAGAGCGAGTACAACCCACCAAGACTGGACTTGAGATCACATACAACAAGCGACCTCTAGAATATGCCAAGCAGTATCCCCAGCCTGTCGACTCTTGGCCTCGTGCCAAGGAATCACCCCGGATGTCCCCACCCCCGGGAGCATATCAGGTATTATTGAATTATTGATATGTATCAATATTCCATGGTAAAATTATATCAGCAAAGAATAATGAAGTTTTGTTATATATTTTGGTTATATAATATAAATTATTTCTTTAAGGTCGCCCCTAAAACAATGCATAAGTGTATAGTATACTAAAATATATAGGGATGGTCTAAAAATAAATACATATAACAATGAATACTTGATGGTGAGGAATAACTTTTGAGCTGTATTGTATATTTTGTATATTGTATATTATTTGTTGCACGAGGTAGCGGGAAGGTAAAATAACCTTATACATTTAAGGTATAGATCATAATATAATGTATTATATTGTGCCTGGTCTGAGGGTTTAATCCACATATTATGTATAGTTATTAACTATAATGTAACTGTGTTTGATTTCTTATGCAATATGTATTGAGTCTTTTCGTTACACAGAGTTATTTCCCATTTGAGACGGTATCTATGAAAACGACATATGTGGACTATCATTTCCCCAAGTTTTAGATCAGTTTCCATAGGATTTGATGACGTCATAAGTGTTTTACGTCAGATACCTTCCCAAATGGGAAGTAACTCTGTAGAACGAAAAGACCGAATACGACATGATATATAGTGTGAAATGTGTAACTTTCTGAGATGATGGACTAATATTGCATTCTCTCATCTAGTGTATGGGTATTTATTTTAGCAGGATTCATGTTTTGGCGCAGTTCTTTGTGACCTAATTAAAAACTAGGCTGATGGAAATGTTTTAATGCGAAGAATAAACAGCCGCAGTTATTGCTAATACATTACTACACTAACATATTGCAAAGTTCTATTTTTCAATATAAACTTGTTTCCTCAAAAATGTTCACATACAATGTTGCCTTGGGGAAGTAAAAGGGAAAGGGAAAGACATAATGTAATTTTCATAAAGGTACCATATTAGTATAAATTGTGTATGAGTTGCGTACATGATATTCAGTTTTTCTCTTTAACCGATTTGCCAAAACATCGGGGGTTTATAACAATATACGTCGGGAAACCAGATACTCTGGAAACTGTAATTTAATTGGATACACGAACTATCAGATAGATGGGGAGACAAATGATAGCATATCTCGCTGGCTTGCATTTTGTATACAAAACCAAATCTTACAAAAGAACCTTATTCTTATGTATGGCGAATTTATCTTCTCTGACCACGAATACTAAAGAGAATAGGTTGATTAAAACAAACCTATGCAGTGACGTAAAGGTTCCTTTGAATAAAAACTTGATAAAATCCATGCAACTCCAAAAATACTATTTATGTCTGGAAATTATAATAAAATAGTTATTTAGTTCGCTCAAAGGATATTTTACCTAGTTACAAATGAATTTCAGTCCTTAATACTGCCAAGATCTTTATTTATTCACATTTGTTATGTCATGTACAAATTCTCTCCTATATTGTTTGCACATTTATTTCTTTCGACGGTAAGCCTTTAAAGACATTTAAAAATATATTACAATAAATGTTGTATTAAGTTTTGATATTGTCTTTTCATTCAAACACAAAGTGTTCAGTTTAATTCTTTAATTTGTATGAGTGGTGACCCTCAGTCCAGAGCAGTTGTTGTTAAAAAATAAATAAATAAAAAATAAGAAAAAAAAAAAAATAAATAAATAAATAAAATAAAAGCGAAATTAATGTGAGTATATAACACTATCCCTCCCGCTACCCAAGTGGCAAAATGGCTCGTAGAAAAACGTTAAAACCATTTCACAGAATTATTCTCCACGGAGAAACTCGCCCCACCTGTCACGGAGGGAGCCAGAGTTACCACCCCTCTCTAATAGGAAGGACTATGGTTATACCACTTCTCCTCCTCCTTCACGACGAGAGTTCCACTCTCCGAGGCGCAACATCGATAACGGTCCTCGCTATAAGTACCCACGACCTAGCGAAGAAATATGGCGAAAAATACAAGCGGTAGAAGAAGAAATAAAAGAATTAGAGGGAAACAACAAGGTATAATATTCATTTCTCATGATTAATCATATATGTCGTTGTCAATTTAACAGGGGAGAGAATCCCTGGCGAAGATGCCGCCAGGACCGGGAGTCAACAAACGTATAATGACCATAGAGGACCAAATAAAAGAATTAGAACATAAAAACCAGGTATCCATAGCAACGTTATATAGTGTAGCCAGAGAGTTCTGTCCTTCCTTCCCACTTAACCTCTTTACCTCTAATATTTCTAAGTTTTCAGCGTTTCCCTATTCTATTGATTGTGTTACTTAATGAAAAAAAATTGCACGTTTTGCTCAGTGACTTAAGTCAAACACTTTTAACTTGTAATTCAACAAGTTGATTTGCACGAGCTAAATTTTAATCCTTGAAGAGATCTGGAAGGATAATGTGTGTGTTGCTAGATAATTAATAAAGCATGCTATGATAGGTGCTATATTGAAGCTTAATGTAAACACCTGGAAATGTTGTATATAGTTGTGCTGCACTTCATTGTTGTATATTATGCCAATTATTATTGCGTAAGTATAATCAAAACACAAATAAAACATACAAATAATACAACTGATTGTATCAACATAGATGAATAAGCATTTTAGTAGACATAATACAATTGCCGCTGTACCATGTCGACAGTATACACTTTGGATAGCTTCATGCACCATTTACAAATCAAGTGGTCTCTAATTTCAAGAATTGACATGAAAGTATTTAATCATAAATTGTATGATAGAAGAACTTCTTTTATAGCGTGTTTTACACTCTTTTTATTTGATGGGTGTCTCTGTCTTTAGTCTTGTTGTACTTTTCTTAGAAATGGTTCTTTATTTCGTTCTTCATACTGCATATCGATATAAATGTCGTACGTTCTTTAATCTTAGAAATATCATCCTCTTGTTTCCTCTAATTCCCATTGCTTTAACTGTTACCTGATTTTCTTCCTCCACACTGCAGTACTTGCGCCAAGGTCTAGAGTCCGACACCCGTGGTGATTCGTGGGAATCCAAACTTATTCAGCTGGCTGGTATATTGTACTCCATGGACGAAGCCAAGTACAAATCAACAGGTAAGTGCAAAATTGTAAAAAATGATGTAAACACCTTCTTTGCCATTCATACTCATTGTGAAATCAAAACTACCTATGACATCAGTGGAAAACTACGCAGAATACCTTACAACAATATATTAAACGTTACCAAATGTGACGTAATTAATTGATAGAACAACAGGACAGATTCAACCAACTCAGCAGTCCAGAAATCATGAATCCGAATGGAATACCAAAAAACAAAATAATAATAGATAAAACAAAAATATATATAAATAAACTAATAAATAAAAAGTCAATAACAAAAACACACATAACCCAAGAAAATCTTTGTGATTAAGAAGCAGATGGGAGTGAAGGAAGTGAAATCATGTGCCCGTGGATGGTAAACTTCTGTATCTCACTCATGCTTATCTATATCTTTAGATAGGTTTTGCCTCTTCTTCTTATGTCATTTTGGTTTAAATTTATTTTGCTCCACAAATATTATGGACTTCCAGAGTTTCGGCCTTGAAGCATCAATAAAATGATATTGTTTGTCGAAATGTGCATTAGGTGCACTGGCTTCTTATTGTTATATTTTAAATTGTCACTGTGAAAAGATATTTTGACGGAAAAATGACTGACTTTCGTTTTAAAACTATATTTCCCAAATACTGTATAGGTTTTGCCTCCTCTTCTTATGTCATTTTTGTTTAAATTTACTTTGCTTCACAAATATTATGGACTTCCACAGTTTCAGTCTTGAAGCATCAATAAAATGAAATTATTTGTCGAAATGTGCATTAGGTACACTGGCTTCCTATTGGTATATTTTAAATTGTCACTGTGAAAAGATATTTTCACTGAAAAATTACTGATTTTTGTTTCAGTACTTTATTTCACAAATACTGTATTTTTCTCTGTTCGTTATAGGTCGGCTGTATTATGAAACGATTGTAGACTATACCCGGAACCATAACCAATACGCCAACATGCAGATCCCCGACGAAGTCATCTACAATCTGGCACAGAAACACATGAACGATCGTAACATGGTGGACATAGCCCGCTACATGGAGGACCTCGGTGATCGTAGAATGTGGTTCAAGAAGAAATAACCACGCCCTCTGTAATCATGTGAACAAATATGGCCGCCAATGTCATTTACAACGTAATACAAGGATCTATGCATAGGAAGTGCTTTCGCCTTTTTCCGTAAGGAAATTACCATTTCTATTGCGACACAACAGATTGATGATATTCGTAGATTATACTTTCTGATTTCAGGGTTCTCTGTGCTGTTTTGGACCAGCAGTAGTATAATAAACTTTTAATCCCTAAAACAAACGCCTGTGAATGTATGTGTTATCTAAAACCTTTCGTGCTTTGATTCCTTTCTCTAAATAATTTTTGAGATATAATTTTCCAAATTCTCAAAAACCCGAAATTTTTAAACATGTATTTAATTCTAACATTACCTTTATTTCCATATCGGTTGCAGCAACATTTTTAGTTTTTTTCGTTGAGTTTCGAACTTCAAATGTTCTCACGATAATGTATCTTCATTTTCAACAAAACGAAGAAATCTTTACATTTACAGGAATACAATTAATTCCAAATGCTATTTCATTTATATTAGTAACTACTTTTGTAGAGTGGTAGCCATTTTTCTGTACACAGCCGACTCGCATATTCGCCCTGTCGAACACTCCCATTGAGCTCATTCAATTCAAAAATATTTATGTTAAGGACTGCCGAGTGTTTGACAATATAAATTCCATGTACTTAAAATCGTATTGGAATACATCTGTGATATTTATTATATGTTCTACTCTTATGTATAATTTATTAATTAAGTATGTGTACATAAATGGTTATTTGGTTATATAAGGGATATTTGCAGCTAGATTTTATAACAAACATATCAGAGATGATGAATATTTTACATGTACTTTGAGATAACTGAATTTCAATTTGACCTGTTTATGTTCATTAATGCCATTTCATGGCAAGTATCAATGACGTCACACGATACTTCAGTTTCGATAGCATCCTTTCTCTTTTGGTTTAAGTTCATATTAATTAACTTGGGGCAAGCTTGGTATAGTGGTTAAGTACTTGGCTTGCGGTGCATGCGATCCGGGTTCGATTCCAAGATTGCGTCACTATGTTTAAGAAGTTGGTTACCTCCTGCTTCCATGTAGCGACATACGTGAAAAAAAATGTTGAAAGTGATGTTAATCTCCAACCAACCAACTTATTAATTAACTTAGAACACTGAGTATAAAGAAAGGTTATATTTTCGTGATATTTCTCATTATGATATTGAATATAAAATGTGAAAAAGCTTCAGAATAAACTGAAAATACATCCACGCACATCTCTGTAGTAGCGTGTGACCTTTTAACCTCCGTCCTTTGAACTTTCCTGAATGGGAGTGTACTTTTGTATGTCTCATCCATCAGCCGTCAGGTCATGTATCTTTAGTCGAATGCTCTGTGATATATTTATATTTATTATACATGAATTTTCATCTAATAAAGATAGATTTATATGAACTATTATATTTTACTTTTATTGTTAACAAGATATTTTTAAATATTGTTATACGTCACTCGACTATTATTTCACTAGGATCATAGCGTAGTCCGTCTCCTTCACAGGTATTCGTAAACAAATCATGTGATAACTTTGAAACGGCCCCTGTGGTTTAGCCTATACTATAAAATATAGAAGGTAAGTAACTCCCTGGCCGCCTCGGCGGTTTGAGAGGCTGAAACTTGAAATAAAATACGTATGCACACACCTTTGTTTGCTTTGTATACATGTCAGAATACCCAGACCCTTCACAAGTAAAACATTTGTCCAAATTCATCGCTGTTCTCTAGATATACACCGAAACTCGCTACTGGCTTTCAACCTGAACGGAAGTTAAATGCTATTCTGTCAAAGTTCAGGCATGCGCGAGATTTACGCTTCCGAAAGACATAAAGCGATACGTAAAACGCAGAGAGTCACGAAAAAGTTCGGGAAAAATGGATAAAGATCAGAAGTTCGCGTATGATTTGGCTAAACAAGGCCACACTTTAGTTATAGTAGGTCAGGCAGGATCGAGAAAGACCCATACATTACGCCTTATTATTCAAGACCTGCGAAGTCAAGGTAACAAAGTATTTATTACGTGTTCAACGGGAATCGCAGCCACCAGGTACACAGGTCTTGGAGGAAATACATTGCACAAGTGGACAAGGTTGATAGACGGTAGATTTCAAAATGAAGAATTGTTGCATTTGGTCAAAACTGATGAATGGTATGAAGATGTAAAAGCTAATATTGCCACAGCTGATACATTAGTGATCGATATAGTGTCTATGATTAGTTCAAAAACACTTTCGCAGATACAGATCTTATGTAAGCATATAAGAAACTCCCAAGACACATTTGGTGGAGTACAAGTAATTTTATCTGGGGATTTTACCAGTTACCACCAATGTCTAATGAACTGTATGGAGACTCCGGTAGTTACTGTTTTCAATCAGTGATATATATACACATTATGTCTCTGTTTCAATCAAGTTGGTTTGATACATTTTTTTTTTCGCATATTGTAACACTGAAGCATATACACAGACAGACTGAACCCGAGCTCATCAAGTGTATAAATGAGTGTTCAATGGGTAAAATTTCACCAGAAACAGAAAGCTTCATACATTCGTTATCAACACCCTTGACACAAGATGCCATGCAATTATTTGCAAGAAACATTGATGGAGACATGTATAATTACAGGAAGCTGAATGAGCTTCCTGGGGTGATGAAGTTATATGATGCTATAGATGAGGGTTCTGACTATTATCTTAACAAGTTTCTAGCACCAAAACATATAGGACTGAAGGTTGGATGCCCAGTCATCCTTCTCAAGAATATTAATAATGATTTAGTGAATGCACTTCAGTGGACAATTACTCAGCTGAATAATGATTCAGTAAATGTGAATTTTACAATAAATAACAAAAATATAACTTCTAACATTAAAGTGAGCAGTTTTACTACTATAGATCTCACTCTCACACTCATTATTATGATTACTTATATCTTTTAAAACCTTTTTCTGTATAAGATAATCTTCGACAGGATCTTTGTGCTGTGGTTTACACTTGAAACAAACACTGCTCATGGCACGAAATTAAATGCATATTTTGCATGATACAGAGCGGTATCTGTATACCAGGTCTGTGTCTTTTGAGATTTGTTCACTATAGTAATTAGAGTTGTCAAAAACACTAATCCCATCTGATGGTATGCCATCACAATATCTTAAACATTTCACTGCATTAAAAACAGAATTAATGCCTGTGATTTCCTAAGAATATAAATTACAAATACCAATATCCTTTGGATTGATGAGTTTTTCTAAGACTGTGATGTCCCATGCTCCATTCTTATATAATGTGAGTTCAGTTATTATCTTATTTTGATATATCTTAAGGCCACTAAAATATCCAAGGGTTATAGCATTCCCATTTTGAGATAATAAGACGAAATCCTCTGGAATGTATTGGGATATGGCATTATAGTCTATTGGATCTGAGCTCCGATTCTCTTTGTCAGTACCCCATGCAACTCCATAATACCTCTGAGTCAATTAGATCGATTCCGACCACATTTTATGGTAATTTCAGGATAGATATTGAAAAGTATTTTTCCAAATTGAAATTTAGAATGAACTATTTTGGAACATTCCTCTGAACTTCAATGTAATCTATGAATTTATCCTTTGTTGATATGCAAGTGTTTGATAATATCCAATCTGTCAACTCACCGTCTGCCATGCTTTACTTTGTACAATTAAATTTTGGATTTTTAAAACTTATGAAAATATTCGAACTACTACTGATTTAAATAACGCGCTAAAATAATGTTTTCCCGAACTTTTTTGTGACTCTCTTCGTTTTACGTATCGCTTTATGTCTTTCGGAAGCGTAAATCTCGGGCATGACCGAACTTTGACATAATAGCATTCAACTTCCGTTCAGGTTGAAAAAGCCAGTAGCGAGTTTCGGTATATATCTAGAGAACCGCGATGAATTTGGACAAATGTTTTACTTGTGAAGGGTCTAAGTATTCTGACATGCATACAAAACAAACAAAGGTGTTTGCATACGTGTTTTATTTCAAGTTTCAGCCTCTCAAACCGCCGAGGCGGCCAGGGAGTTACTTACCTTCTATATTTTATAGTATAGGCTAAACCAAAGGGGCCGTTTCAAAGTTATCACATAATTTGTTTACGAATACCTGATGTCTCCTTCACAACAGATGTGGATAACGAATTGTCGAGGCGTGACGTCAAATATAGGTATACAACTTGTATCGTATTAACTTTTTGTGCAGAAAAACTGCCAGTCCCTGGACAGACCACACATAAAAAGTCCTCTCGGCGTTTAAAGAAGAGACCAGGTGGAATAATCATCTAAACATCTAAACGACGCTGTTCGCTCCGGTGTCCGTCTATCCAAAAGTCCTTCTTTGACACACTTGATATCATCTTTGAACAATTTACTACTTAATGTGTACTTCTTTTAGCACAACCTAATTTTTACCAAAAATGTTGAAAGGTAAGGATTTAGATATACATTGTATTAGCATATTCATGAATTAGTGTGATCTGTGATTGCAATTCATAATGTCAGACCCACCTCATATCATATCACTTTCTAGCATATGTACTTTGAAAAACCAGTAGGGGTTATGCGCATTCCCTTTTCCCCTTTTCTAACCCTCCGCCTCCTTTTGGATCCGACTACACACTGATATGAACATGTAGGAAGAGATAATGTAAAGACACGCCCACATCAATAATCGATTGACATACCGTACTATTAAAACATGAGCTAATAGTATTGCATACGTAGACATAATGTGAAGATGTGTACATTACAATACAGAAGTCATTCACAGAGAGCAAGGCACGTATATGCAGATATATAAAGAATTTGTACCATCACATTATATCTATTGACATCAAGTAGTAAACATTGAACACAGAGTATTGTAAATGGGGCTTTTTCATCTTTTTTTGCAATTTTCATTATAAATGGCAAAATTTTAAAACTCATTTTGTAACACTTTTATTCTATTTATATACTATTACATTTACATTCTATTACACTTTCACTAAACTTATTAAAAAGATTTTAGACTATTCCGCTGACAAAAGTACACAACGCGCACTTATTTGAACATGTAGATGCACACAGCATGTTAACACTTCTTACACAGTGATCATTCTCCAGTGATCTTCACCGCTATCTTGAGATCTTTTACGTTTGTGTTGATTGTGATAATTTATGACGATATTGAAACTGCCTCCGTGAATTGATGTGTTATGAATGATATTGTGTATTAGATTTCTAGTATTAATTCTTTGGGAAAATTCATATGTACTGTCCGAGACTGACGACTAGGTAAGAACATTTGAAGAACTTATTGCATTCAGTGGCGATGACTTAGATAATAGAAATGGCATACAATGTTGCTGATGATTACTGAGGGCCCTGTAGTTGTTTAATAAAGCAGGATTTTATGCCCAGTGACATGTACTGCCTGTGTGTCCGGTATATTATTGTCTAGAAGTTTTTGGTCTAGGTACTTCCTGGTAGAAGTTGACGAACTACTTCTAAAATCTTTGTGTGTGCAACATGACCATAGTTATAAAGATAATCCCTTTGAATTCTTGCTGAATCATTGAATGAGCTAACTAAGCTTAGACCGAGGTGTGTGACTGACGTTCTAAGAAGTAGTTCGTCAACTTCCGGTTTAAGCCACGCTCAAATGATGAAAAAGAAAACACACAAGATTTATCATTTTCAACTATACCACAGATTATGCCACCTGACTTTTTCATCATATCATCTACAAATTGTAAAATAATATTTAGTCATTTTCTTGATATCCAAATCAATGGAAGTAAATTATTGATTGAAACTGAGGTAAAGGAAAATCTCTCCTGGTCCATAAGCTGCATGGGACAATGTGTACAGCCAGTGAAAGCTAACTAAGCTAGGACGGTAAGACGGTCGAAGGCATGACAGCTAGGTGATTCGGTACCATAGGTCGTGGGTTCGAGTCCCTTGTTAGCTGTAGTGCCTTGTTAGCTGCAGTGTCTTTGTACTTTATATTTTTGAATATAAAATCATAATTTCTCATGAAGTGTATTATAAATATCATTTAATCATTTATATAATATGGTAACAACATGGACATTTGATAACAACGTTGTTTTTATTTCAAAACGCATTACTTTAATATGACAGGATTCAGGTCTCAGTTTTCATTCATGAAACAAAGTAATTAATATATGATTTGATGCTTGAAATCACTAATCAGCTGTTATTTTGATAGTAAATGACCGCTCTTATAGGACGCATGTGACAGGGCGTTGGGTATAAAGACAGCCACTCAACAGCGTCATTTGTCATCTAATGTTCTACTGATTTTACCAACTGTCAATATTTGTTTGCTGAGTGTGTAATGTGCAAAACAGAGGATTGTATATTTTTATTGACCACTTTATTGTAAATATTACACCACACATATACATCTACTACAGTGGGCATATTGGCCACATTCCCCCTCTGAAAAGAATCGCTGTTGTTGAGTTTGTGTGGACAATATACGATGAATTTGTGTAATTTTATGTTTGCATGGTAATAAGTGATTGATATTTGCTTTCTTGTTTGTTTAAGTATGATTAGCGGTATATAAATGAATTTTGATGTTTTATTTGACAGTGATTGTTACTTCAGGATTTGATAAGAATAGTGATATCCGAATGATATATGTCTTACGTTTTACTTATATCCTGAGACACATTTCATTTTCCACTTTTCCAAATAGTTTCATAAATTAAAAGAGGAAGGCACCATTGGGTCTGAATAGAAGAAACAAAATAGTACCTTATAATTCAACGCATTGTTAGGTGCCCCTTCTCTGGTCAATTACCGAAGAGGTTTTATATTCCTACTGTGATATTATTTTGGGATGTGGCACACCTTGCAATCTACTCATATCAAATCAAGCATTTTCATTAAAGATTAAAATTGCTTATATAACGCCATGTGATCAGAGATGTAAATCAAAATTGATTTAAAAAAAGAGGAGGAAAATATCACAAATTTGATTTAGAAATGATCCGAAAACGACAGCAAATTTATCGATAACTCTGATATATTTAGTTTGATAACCTATTCAGCGAGTTTAAAGAAGAAATTTGTTAAAGGAAGTTAAAGGATACACTTCTTAAATGTTAAAATTTTCCAAGGAGGATACCCTCTTCGGCAGCTTTTCATCTTTGGGGAGCCACCTGTTGACAAAAAATTGTAGAGGACACTACAAGTTTGTTTAGCGGTTTAGGAGGAGCAGTCGAAAATGTAAATGTCAGTGTAATTCAAAACTTACTTGTGCCTACGAACTTAAAATGCAAATAATAAATTTTATCTAGAATTCATGGATAGGTCATGTAAAACAACAACGTAAACAGACTCATATTGTGTTTCATTGGAAACTGAAAGTAAATTTGCACTTAGGTACCTAATAATTTCTAAGTTTCCACAATGAAATTTTGAATATTTATACATTTTATTCTTAAACGCCACAAACATTTAGATGTAATCACTCATAAAAGTATATACATGAATACTAAGTATTACTATGCAAAATGTAATATTTTCCATAATATAATCAATATAATACAAAAGTAAAAACTAAATGAACAAAATATACCGATTACCACACATTGCCTATCAAACTTTATAGAATATACCGAAAATAAATATACAAGTTACGGTCTATTCAGAGCATTATTCGACAAAAGAGAAAACAGAAGACATCTGAGAAAGTTGTATGACATAAATCACCGAGGAGCTGCACACAAAAAACTACAATAGTAGAAATTACACGGAAAGACATTACAAAAATATTCGATTGTGCTGCGGTTACGATACCGACTTGGGACGGTTAATTGAAGTAACAAACGTCACTCAATTGGTGTGGTTAGCCGGTTTACGGGCGCTCACCTTTCCACCCACCGCAAAAGCTGCACAATCAAAGGACACACATTCAAATTTGAAAATGAGAATGTCATTAATATTAAAACAAATTTAAAAAATAATTAGTGCATTGTTTTCATTTGTTTCAGGAAATATCCCGGGAAAGATCCTCAATCCCCCTAGTCGTTCAGAAAGAATTGACAACATCTGACATTGACTTACCCTTCTTACCCTACACAATATCTTCATAAATAGAAACAGAATGCTTCCAAAATAATTTACTTAAAATACTTTCTTTATAGTAATTTACAACATGTGTTCACTTTTGACTTATTTAAAGTATTACTTTAAGGAACGACTCCTGTATATATAAAATCCAGCGAATTATAATAAACATGATGTCTCGTCTTTTAATTCTTGATTTGAAGATTTGAAGATTAAGACTTGAAATTTGGTGTTTTACGCTCAAATGGAATGACTGACACAAGAATTAACTCGATAAAAGATATAAAAGGGATGTAAATTATTCTGATTTTTCCGTTTACAATGTCTGAAAAGAGCAAGCAAATGTCAAACCTCGACCTATACACCAGAGTTCATTACTCCTCTTAATTTACTCCATTGCAATGTCTTTAACTCAAAAGAACATTTAAAAGATGTCAGAAAATCACATCCTAGTACCAATCTTGATATTAAGTGATTGTTATTCCGAGACTTCAAAAATTTTTCATTTTATTCCTGATAACATTCGGAAAGAAAAACAGTTCAGAATAATTAATTATAAATAATAAATAGAATAAGGTGCAAATTGCACTGTCTGAAACAAGTATGATTGGATATTTTTCCCATCCCAAAATTTCCAGACGCTCAGAGTTCATTTTAAACGCCAGATAATTGGAGTAAACAATGGCTACAACTTTGAAAATATTGTAGTATTATAGCGTAATGGGTAGAATGTCACAGAAGTGTGATGATATAAGTATTTTAATTTTTCATTCCAGTTTTTCCGGGAAAATGTTACATTTCGGGATTTGCAGCACTTATAATTTCTTTTCATTGCAAATACTAACTTAAGGATATTTACTTTATGGCTGAATTATTTTACTTTTCTTTTCATACTTTAGTAAGAAAATATTAGGAGAAAATGTCACTGTTATAGGGTGTACGAGGGCGTTCCATTCGAATACAATATTCACAAAAGACCAACTGTTTGTTGATATATCGCAGTGTTACAATATTTAAATCTCCGTTTTCATTTTCTCACCTTCGGTCCTGACGACTCATTAAAGTGGCATACATCCCATTATCTTAAATGGTGACTTATTTACTTGATGTTAGCTCATATATATATATATGGACTGATTCAGGATGCGGTCTAAATCCCCCAATCTTTGTCCCCCCCCCCCCCCCCCCCCCACAGAGGCTACGAATATGCCGTGGGTGATGCCTTTTGATGCATGTATTACTTTATTTTGACAGTGATATACGTTTGGTTTTGTATTTTGTACTTGTCAAGTAAAATTTTCAATTGTGCAGGTTTTGTCTATATAGTATTACATAATTATTTCCCTGGATATAGGGAGTCTAATTCTCTAGTCGTTTTATTGGAGAGTGGGGAGAGTCAGACACCCTGCTTCAAAGCTAGGTTTGTCAATGTTAAAGGAAAGAGGAGTCTGACCTATCCTTGTACTAGAAAAATGCTTAGTCGAAGGAGTATCTTGCTCCCAAATGTTTCTCCTAAGTTGATGTATGTTTAGGAAAAGGGGGGAAGGTTCTGATTCCTTATTCACCTCTAAGGAAACGTAAAGCAATATTCTAGCCCAATATGCTGATGAATGGTTTGCGTTCGACCATTCAAGATTCAACTGTCAACAGTAGTTCTGTAAACTAAACTTAAGTTCATAATGATTCAACATTGCACTAAACTTTCTGCATACAATAATGTGCTAACATTGATAATCTTTGCATTCGAACAACGTCGGCTACCTACGTTGACAACATAGTACGATATGTTTGGCCAACGTAGCAAGGCTTTCAGGGTATTTGATTCTTGTTGCCATAGACACATTGCCAAGCTGTTTGCTGCCTTATCTCAAATGTAGGAATATATGATCCATTTGACTTAAATCTGATTCTATTAGAACAAAATCCAAGCATCTCACAACGGTATTGAAATCCGAAACAAGTTTTCATATATAAAAATGTGGAGTGGGTAGTCTAATCCCTTGACAAAATAATTTTTTAAAACAACGCAAACAAGAACAATCCTTTAATAGATAACATTGCTCTTCACCTCCCCCATCCTCCCAAGAAAGAAAGAAAAGAACCCCATAAAACTACTTTTAAACACCCCCCCCCCAAAAAAAAGCCTCTTCATATGTCTCAACCGACTTATAACTGTGGTCTAGAATAATACATATATATATATATATATATATATATATATATATATATATATATATATATATATATATATATATATATATATATATATATATATATATATATATATATATATATATATTAGCATTCAATATTTGTCCATTGGATATCAACGAGAAAAAGGTGCTCTGCCAAGGTTCCTATGCATACATATATGTACTTGAATTGTGAACTTAAATCATGATAAAAGTATCACAAATCGATGAAATTAAGATATTTACGACGGATCTGTGACGAGTTTCGGTTGGATCCGTTGCCGAGGTATAAATTTCTAGCCAATACATCAGGCAGATGCCGCCACCGTCAACAAATCAGTGATTCATCTTGGTGTGACGTCAGACAAGAGACATACAGAACTTTGTAATAATATTTTGTACAAGTTTTCCAAGTAACAAGTGCGGTCATATTTGAAATTCGATCATAACCACTCTTTGTTCTTATAAAAGCTTTTCAGATAATAACAACTTATTTGTTTATTTGTTAATTCAGACAAGCATTTATTACCCTCATATAGTGTCAATATTTAGCGTAGGATGAAATTATTTTATAATCAAATATGTTATTTTTTGTACAACAACTGTTCCATGTAATAATTATATATGTATTGAATATTCGATCAGCATATTGGTTTACTAACAACATTAATAATGAGATATTTCTCTGAGTGTATAGACTCTACCAACATTCAATTCCATCATCGGAACTTTTCACGTTGCTTCAGGTAAATATTATAATATTAACTGTGTCAAAATCTCTATTGTGAGTACATTTTATGTTTAATCTTATATACAGAACTCAGTATCATCCTCAATAATGCTCTTTTTATTTTATTATGAATAAAAGCCCTTGTTTTGATATTCTTTGAATGTTACTCTAGTCTCATGATGGAGTTTGTAAAAGGTTCCTCGCAATGATGTCTACATTTCATAAATATAAAACATATATACCTTCTAATTTTGTGCACCAGATGAGCATTTCGACAACTTATGTCCCTTCAGTGATGCTCGTGGCCGAATGGTTGGAATTCTCATATAAATATTTGAAGAGTATTAAAACCAAAATGACCGAAAAAGTAAACCAAAGAATCAATCAAAGGACAAAGCTATGCATGAGGGAGATACTCCTTAGTTTTAGAATGAATTACATAATTTCATGACGGAGAATTTTAAGTATATATCTCATATCATTAAAAAACACTAAAATGTAGACCGTCAGTACGAAAGCACAGAAAACTAGACACTATCAGTCCACCAGCAGTGACACCGGCCTGGTGGTTATAATAAATATGAAACATATATACCTTCTAATTTTGTGCACCAGATGCGCATTTCGACAACTTATGTCTCATTGTATTTTTAACTACAAATTCCTTATTCTAAATCATATGAGCATCGCTATTAATCTTCTGCTGATAAATAGATTTAAGATTGATGTTTTATGACTTAGAGACCACGACAAGCTGCTTCTCTGTAATAAATGCTTTGCCATACGCCGGGTACTACTTCCATGACCCAAGCTCATAGACAGATGAATCGAATCTGTTTAGCATGGTTCATCAAAGGAATAAGACTAGCACTGTAAATATATAATGTACAAAAACTCGTTCCAATGTAATTCTCGTGTTAATGCTGTACTGACGTTAGGGAGATCACAGCAATTTTGTAAAGAACTGGATCTAGAATTCGAACGAAGTCCTCTATCATTAGGACTCAAGTATCTCGTGATGTGTTCGACGAAAATTTCAAGCTCCCATAGAAACTTGTTGTTCACAGACATACTACTGTGACAGGGGGTTAAATTTCTCGTGGAATGGTTTTTATACGCCCGTCATTAGACGGGACGTATCATGTCATGGTGCTGTCCGTACGTACGTGCGTCCGGGGTCATGTTTTCCGGACTTTTTTTGCTGTCTTTCAAGATATTGAGTTGAACTTTGGTATATAGTTTTATTTCAAGTGGCGTCAGTACCAGTTCGAGTTTTGTTACGATTGACCTACTTTTGAAGGATTTATGGCCCTTGGACTTATAAATGTCAAGATTTTTTCAGAAATTCATTAAAAATCTATTTTTTGTCAAAACATTATGAAATTTATCATGAAACAAGTAAAATGTACCAACTATCACATATGTTACGGGTTTTAATATCTTTTTCTTCATTTTTGAGAAATTTATAATTTAGGGGAGGGGTGACCATATGTCCGAGGTCATGTTTTCCGGACTTTTTTTTGCCGTCTTTCAAGGTATTGAGTTGAAATTTGGTATACAGTTTTATTTCAAGAGGCATCAGTACCAGTTCGAGTTTTGTAACGATTGACCTACTTTTGACGGATTTATGGCCCTTGGACTTATAAATTTCAAGATTTTTTTCCGAAATTCATTAAAAATCTTTTTTTTTTTTTTTTTATCAAAACATTATAACATTTCTCATGAAACAAGTAAAATGTGCCAACTATCACATATATTACGGGTTTTAATGTCTTTTTCATTTTTGAGAAATTTATAATTTTAGGGGGGGGGGGGTGACCATCTGTCCAAGGTCATGTTTTCCGGACTTTTTTTGCCGTCTTATAAGATTTTGAATTAAAATTTGGTATATTGTTTTTTATGAAGCTGCGTCAGTACCAGTTCGAGTTTTGATACGATTGATCACTTTTAACAGATTTATGGCCCTTGGCCTTATAAATTTCAAAATTTTGTTTTGAAAATTCATTAAAAATCTAATTTTTGTAAAAACATTATGAAAGTTCTCATGAAACAAGTAAAATGTAGGAGGGGGAGGTGTTGGGGTGGGGGCTTGTACTAAAATATTTCAAGGACCATTTCTGCAGGAGTTATTGCCCTTGGGCTTATTCCTATGATAAAATGCTATGAAACGCAATTAACTTTAGTAAACCTCAGATGTTTTTCATGAAAATCATGCCAAATGCGAATTGATCCTGTCCGGGCGTATTATGCAACGCTAGGCGTTGCTCTTGTTAATATCTGTAATGAAAGGGCTATCCACATTTGGTAAAGGCGTTGTGGAAACTGTGAAGTTATTTGTACTAGTCTCTTACCGATTTAGAGAGAAATTAGGAAGAGGGGGGAAGTCGAATAATGCCCCTGTTATCGTTCTCAGAAAACATGGAAAAGCAGCAGAAGTTTCAGTGCGCTATAATTCGCTGGCTTAAAACGTATACATGCATTATTGATAGCCATTCCGATTTCTCAAATAATTTTCATATAATATGTACATGTATTATACAATTATAAAAGTAAAATATCTAATTTAAAGTTTCTATGTGATTAGTTCCATCATAATTGAAATTTGATCAAAACTGTACTTTGTTCTAAAACAAATTAATAACAGCTTTGCAGAAACTAATGAGTAATTTGCAATTTCAAGCAAACATTTCGTAACCGCAAATAGTTTTATAACATGTATATAGTGTTTCAGATAATTAAGCTAATCTTTGTACATATAACTGTTCCTTGTAATAATTATATATATATATTGGATATTCTATCATCATATTTTTTATACTAGACATTCTTATGAAAGAATAATTACTTTATTAATGAGATACTTTCAAAAGGGTATAAATTCTGCCAACGTTGGCATGCATCATCTAAACGATTCATATCGATACACTCTACAGGTAAGTGCTATCATAACAATTACTTCATGTTTCAAGATATATGCGAACATGATTTCTAATATTACATGTATATAGTGACGACTTAGATATCTCAGCCATTTGAACTGCCTTTCCGGTAGGCTACCTTAACCGGTCCAGCCCTGTCGGTATTGCAGTCAACTGCGCTTGGTCTCAGACGCTTGGGTCGAACCCTGTCGTCACTACATGTTACAATATACAGAACTCAAAATTAATGTCAAACATGCTTGTTTTAATTCTTTATGTTTAAACGATAAACCCTTGGTCTGATTCTGAATGACTGTTATATTACCCTCATGATGGAATATGTGAATGGCTCCTCGCAGTTAATTCACACCTTGGTCCCCCTGAATCTTTAATTACAACTTCTTAATGTATGAGCATAGCTATTAATCTTCTGCTGATAACATATATTTCCCATTTTTATGATGTAGAGTAAAAGCTAAGTCGCATTTCTTTTAATCACAATCAGTTCTTTAGAATTATGCTTCTCCTGAATGAGTAGGTCAGCTTCTAAAAAAAATCCGACTCAGTCGTATGAAAAAAGTCATCAGACACAGAAAAGCGAGCAAGAATTACACAGAAAGACACAAAAACAAACTAAATTGAAATACAGATGAGTCACCGACTTAAGAAGATTAATTGAGAAACACTAGTTGCTCACTCACCACAACGGCGCAAGGACATATATGTAAAAACTATATAAATTATACTCCATATGCACAAAACGCTACCCACTTCTTAACCATACAAAAAATATATAATGGATGAAAAATACAATATAAAGTGACGTCATTTTAAGCCCGCTATGGTCTGCTCTTTTGAAAACGAGCTAAAGTCCTTGTTCCACCAGAGAGGAGAAATCTCAGGACCTTATATCCTCTGGGAAGGTCTAGACAAGGCCTGTCATAGAGAGGCAAAATGAATACACATGGGAAATTTGGAAACTACATATGTGTTAAAAAGTAATTCATTCCAGCATCTTTTTATTTTGAGTGTTGTGTTTTTCTGTTTAGAATCTGAGCGATTTTAATGAAATGAGCCTCTGGGTAACAAAGTCGGGATTCTTCTTATCCAAAATGAAATCGTCAATAACTTGGGAAAAGAGGCTTTTCAAATTACTACAGGGTATTGAAGATGAAAGGGTAAAACAGCAGGTGACCTTAGGCTTTAAAACTTGAAAATACTTGTGTTTCAACTTATTTCTCATTTCTTTGGATGATTTAGAAATTTGATATCTACCTCTGATTCACACAAGTTTAGTACAATGGTTTGAGGATGAAGTTTCTCCTTTATTGACGATTGACGAACACTTACTAGATTCTGAGAAATCTCTCTGATTATATCTTATGTACAATGTTTCACTGGCTATCAATTTCTTCTTTAGAAAGGGAGGGAATAGCAAAGCGTAGAAATGGAGCAAAAGAAACAACGAATTTGTTATCAAGGAAAAGGCATCACATTGGGTCCTGCTCGATTAAGCATGCTTAATGTTTGCACTAATACCTTTGCGGCTTTATTGTCATACGTTAGAGGAGTTATGAGAAAAGAAGAACTTTTTAAAATTATATTTTATGGTTTGAATTACACGATTTGCAACACCAAAACAAATAAAGACATTACAATCACAGTTTACATCATTTATCCCTTTCATTCATCAAATCAATCATGGGCTTTAACTATTCCAAAGAAATGAAAAACATGTAGCTCTAAAGAATCATACGAATAGTTTCATGTCTATGATAAAAATGAGTAGAAAATGTATGAAACAGATGAAAATCAATTAAAACTGGTTTATGTTATATGTCATAAATAATATCGTATCCTTTATCTAGAGTACATACTATAATATATACTAGACATGGGGAAAACTTTCTTGAGCACAAAATGTGTTGCATTTTGTATGTTCAGTTTTTAAACGTTTGAATGCTTTATTAACTACTGTTGGTGTCTTTCAGAATAAACGATTCCATCAGTCGGGATGAAGATACAACTGGTACTTATTCTTTTGCTGCTTTGTTGTCTGAACTACGTTTCCCCCAACCACACCGTAGAGCGATGTAAATCTACATGCAAACAGTGCAACACCGAAAATTGTGGATTTACATACAACGTGTGTGTTGAAATATGCGTGGATCATTACTACTGGCATTCCGACAAGTGATCAATGTAAACAGACATGAATAAAGATTGCTTCTGAATGTCTTTTTTCCTCATTTTAGCACGCAGCTGAGTCGCTTTGAATCATGAGTACAACTTCGCTCATGTAAAAAAGACATGTCATTTAGCGGTGTTAAAAAGATTGCCACGGATATGCAGAGAATACATGAAACATTCCAAGATCTCAAGAAACTAGTTTTTAAAAAGAGAATATTTAAATCAATTCTCACAATATTTAAACATTATAAGTCTTAATTTGTTAATGTTTTATATTTACTGCTTAATGATCACCATGTGGTAATAGTATATATCTATATAACAGTTTCTAAAGTAGACTGCATGACTACCGGTTGCTATCTTAGTATTTTATTTTATATATTTTACTAAGTCGTCATACCGTGTTCTTGTCGTTACGTATAGAACTTTTTCTTGTTTGACTGAATATCTTGGCCCAGGTTTTTCACAAGAATGGTACAGTATGGTATATTATCAGTATATTGAGCTTTCAAAATGGCCGCCTCTGTACTTTTTTGATTGTTGGACTGTGACACAGTGTTAGTCCATGTTCATTGCATTCATCGCATATATTTCGTGACTCCAGTGTCGTTGGAGAGCTTTCTCGGCTTCACGAAAAGTTCATTATTGTTCCTGCTGACAAGGCAGCTAGCAATTACACATTCGTATTATATTAAATGTCTTATAGAAGAGCTTGTTCTTCATTTAACGCCTGGTAATCCAACTTACAGTTACAAATTTGTTTCCTTCAGACACAATCACAAGTCAGTTCTCAGTTCATTCGGTATTACTACAAATGAATCTGACCTTGAGCTACCATACCTTTTTTGGATTCCAATGATGCATGAAACTCCATATAAGCATCGATTCATATCTGGATCTTCCAAGTGTTCCACCAAGCCTCTTTCCATGTTACTCACCAAAATTCTAACAGAAATCAAATGTGGTCTTCAGAAATACTGCTCTACTGCTTACTCGAGAAGCGGAATTATTAAGATGTGGATCCTAAAGAATTCCAAATAACTCCTAGAGCACTTAAAATCTCTTATTTTCAATAATGTCACTAGCATCAAATCTTTTGACTTTTCGACACTTTATACAACTATTCCTCATCAATAACTGAAGAAAATAACATCAATTATTCAAAACGCTTTCTTGGGTATAGGTATCTCGTTTTAGGCCACTGTAAAGATCAGTCTGATTCCAGCAGCAAGTATACAGAATTAGAGATAATTCAAATGTTAGAATTTCTTATAGATATCATTTTTGTGATATTTGGTGGGAAAGTGTTCCAACAGATTGTTGGCATTCCTATGGGTACTAATTGCGCGCCTCTTCTGGCCGACATTATTTGTACTCTTTCGAAGCAGAATTCAGTCTTTGCTCTCTAAAGGCAATAAATAATTAGCATCTCGATTCAAGTTTACATACAGATACATGGATGACATTTTGTCAATTAACAACCCTGTATTTAAGGATCACCTCAACATCATATACCCAAAGGAACTCGAGATAAAAGATACAACAAAGAGCGCGTCTTTTGCCACTATCCTCTTTTCTGATAAATAAATTGAAACCTATCCTGGACGAAGCTGTTTTTCGAAGTTTACGCAATTCTGATTGATATAAACTCAAATTGATTATTTTATTTTCATATAATAAACTCTTTCCTCGTATTCCGTCTCTTCCACCCAAGCAGCAATTTCTCAAAATTAAATTTATTCATAAAGGCTTTGATCTACTTAACATTTCTAATATTTTCCGTGATCATAGAGTCACATCTAAAATCCCCTAATATTCTGAGAATTTAGAACCTCCACTTATTTGTTACCAGTACAAAAAGCCCATAAGAAATCTTATTTTAAATTATAATAGAGTTACATCTAACACTGATATTTCAGACTCTATTTCTTCGTCATGTTCATGTGAAAATTCTAAATATGTTTGTAAACCGGCAGGTCATATTATTACTGGTGACCTAAACTGTATTTCGGACAAGAAATTGCGTACTCTTTTTGGAAAAGGACCTGAATATAGGTTACCGTCCAGGATAGATTTCTATAAATGACGTGACGTTATAGAGGATGCTTTAACTACATATTGTAAACGTTGGTGTAAAAAAGAACAGGTAAAGGTTCATGCTCTTAGTGATTGGAAATACGAGATTTTAAGAATTGTCGATATCCGTATTAAGATGTTTACGGAAAATCCGCATTTATTTCAATAGCCTAACACAAATTCTATTTAAAAAGAGGATAGCTGACTTACATGCTAAATATGTCTTTGTTCCTGCTGATAAAGCAGGTAATAACATAATAGTTGTTTGAAAACTATATTATATTGAAGTACTTAAAAACGAATTAAACTCCACTCATACATATGTGGAAAGCTCTACCTCAAAAGACAGCGCCTTGCACGATCACCTCATGACCATGTCCGACTTCAAAATTAAAACTGATAAATCTGATCTACCAACCATGTATTGGCTCCCAAAACTACATAAAAGTCCATATAAATCACGTTTCATATCTAATTCTAGCCACTGCTCTACTACGATGCTATCGAAACATACATTATTACATCTGCTCTAACTGCTATAAAAGATCATATCATCAAATATTGTGATGTCGCATTTCATAATAGTAACATAATTACTTTTGGTCAATTAAAAATTCTCATGAAGTTATAGACAAACTTCTTTCACTAAATTTCAAAGCGACTCAAATTTCTACATTTGATTTTTCTACACTTTATACATCTCTGCCTCATGATTTGATTAAAAGCAAGTTGCTGTCTCTTATACAATGGTGTTTTCACAGAGAATCTAAAACTTACATATGTACATCCAATAACTCCGGATTCTTTTCCAACAAACAATATACTTCAAATAAATACTGGACTTGCAAGGAATTATGTAAAGCACTAATTTTCTGATGAATAATATTTTTGTGCAATTTGATGGCAAGATATATAAACAAATAGTTGGGTTTCCTATGGATACTAACTACGCGCCTCTGATAGCAGATTTATTTCTCTATTGTTATGAGAGGTATTTTATGGTCTCTATTCAAAAATCAAAACGTTTCGACCTCATTGACAAATTTAATAATACTTGCAGATATCTGGATGACATTTTGGTTATCGACAACCCTGAATTCGAACAATTTATATCAGAAATTTATCAACCAGAGCTCAGCTTGAGATAAATCTACATCTTTCTTAGATTTGAACATCAAAATTATCAACACCTAATATATACTAATATATATGATAAACGTGAGGATTTTGGATTTCCTATTGTAAATTTTCCTTACTTGGATGGTGATGTCCCTCGACTCCCATCATATGGTATCTATATATCTCAATTAGTTCGATTTGTCGGAGGCTGCACTGATGTTTTGAACTTTCATAAACGAAATTTACAAATTACTACTAAACTTTTAACTCAGGGTTACAGATATCACAAGCTAAGAAAAACATTCGGCAAATTCTTTATTTTTAGATTTTATTCTTGTTAAAATTCAGTCTTCACTCTGTGTTCCAGTGGAAAGATACATCTAAGAGTTTAGGAAGACATCGTCACAAGTTTTCATTTTCAAATAGTGCTATCAAAACTTGTAGAAGTAAAGATCTTTACAGGTGGTATCTTATTCAAAAGAAGAACACCTACAAGCCCTCGGCATCGGTTAGTTGGGTGGTTGATTGGTGTTTTACGCTTTTTCAACAATTTTTCAGTTATACCGCGATATGAAAGCAGGAGGTAACCAACTTCTTACACATAGTGACGCAACCCGGGAATCGAACCCAAGCCAAGCGCTTAACCACTACACCAAGCATCGGCTCAAGTATCTAACCAATTAAGCTTAGATGGCTACAAAAGACCTAAATGGGTCTATATTGCTCACCTGAGCATAAATAACTTATTCAAAACAGAAACATAGACTAAATTCAGAGACTGGAAACCACTTCTTAGCGCTTACGAAATACTGGCATATGCTGGAATTCTACGTACCAGGATTTAAACACCAAGATTTTCCACTGAGAAATGCGCATGCATGTCAAGACGAACGTCTTATCCCTGCAGAAATATTTTTGTTCAAAAACAGCTCCTAATAATTTCGATCAAGTGTATCTTCGGTGTAAACACCCATCAGATTCCATGAGAACTTGTTACTGTATAGGTCAAATGATATCTTATTTGCAGCATCAGCCCGCATTTCCTCTGCAGACAGTTGTTACTATTGGATAAGGCATTGCTCACAGACCATACAAGCACATAAACAACATCACAGGTATAAGTGTCTTGCTAGCCATAGGAGGAATCGAACCCAACCCAGGACCTGCAGCTAAATTTTTTGTGGAATATGCAGCAAAGCCTGTAGATGGAACCAGAAGCGGAAATACTCAACCAGCAATTTCATTCCGTCTACACCCAGGAGGATAGCACATCGATGCCAAACAAAGGGGCAAGTCCTTACCCAGCGATACCTTCAATCCACGTCAGCAAAGCAGGAGTCCACAAAGTACTCAAGAACATTGACTCCCACAAAGCAACAGGACCAGATGGAATCCAAAGCACCATTGACCAAAGTTTATCAGATCTCATTGGATTCAGGTACCATACCAGACGACTGACGATCAGCTTCAATTGGTGATAAGCATCAGGCCTCCAACTACAGACCAGTCTCCTTGACCTCCATCTCCTGTAAATTACTGGAACACATCATTCACAGCCAGGTAATGGACCGCTTTGACCAGCACTCTATCCTCACCAACAGTCAACACGGCTTCAGATCCAAGCGTTCCTGTGAAACCCAGCTAACCTTCACCATAGACAGTATTGCCCGCACTTTAGACCAGTGAGGCCAAGTTGACATTGTTCTGCTAGACTTCTCGAAAGCATTTGACTAGGTGCCACATGAGAGATTGCTACATAAGCTGCAGTACTATAGTGTACGAGACAACACTCTGCTATGGATTTTCTTTATGAACAACAGTCCTTCTAAACGGCCATGCCTCATCTAGTGCAGATGTCCTATCAGGAGTACCACAGGGAACAATACTTGGCCTTCCTTTCATCAATGACCTCCCAGAAGTTACCAAGTCAGAGGCCAGGTTGTTCGCAGATGATTGTTTACTGTACCGCCCGATCAACAACACAGAGGACAGCAACAGTCTTGGCTCTTGGCTTCAATTTCACTTACAGATATATACATGACTTGCTTTCAATTAATAATCCTTCATTCGCGGATTACCTTAGCATAATCTATCCAAGTGAACTGGAGATCAAAGAAACCACAGAAAGTAGTAATTCTACTCCGTATTTAAATATTATGTTGTCTTTCGACATTAATGGTCAATTGAACACCTCACTCTATGACAAACGTCACGATTTCAATTTCGCTGTCACAAACTTTCCTTTCATAAGTAGCAACATTCCATCATCGTCCGCATACGGCGTATTCATATCTCAGTTAATACGTTATTCCAGAGCATATTCGAATTACAATGACTTTGTTCTGAGGGCTAGGCGACTTTCAGATAAGCTACTCATCCAGGGTTATGTATGTGCTAGACTAGCAACGTCACTGAGGAAGTTCTATGGTCGTTACGAGACTCTTATTACTCCATATGATATCTCGTTATCCAGACTTTTAAATGATATTCTGGACTCAGACCGATTTCGATCAGTTTACACAGATTTGACACCTCCTATACTAGAAGGTTACGTACTTTGGATCTCCATATATAAATATATATGGAATATACACGATTTGACTCTTTTTACAGGGTATATGTGACGGGTGTTGCTAGCAAGCAGGAGATGCTTACTCTCCCGGGCACCTGATCTCACTCCATCATAGGGGTTCACATATGCTCTTCAAGTAGATATATTTTATTTTCCACTTGGTTGTAATTTTCACTGATTTTGTATGTCTTCTGGTGTCATGATTTTCGGACTTATGGTTTGGATTTATCCAACATCTTTACACTACAGCAAGACCTTACAGCACTTGAGAAATGAGTAAAAGAGTGGCAGATATCCTTCCATCCGGAGAAGTGCGTTGTCATACAGGTATTGTCAATACGGCAAACAATCAGCGCAGACTACAGACTACACAACCATACGTTAGAAGTAGTGGACTCGAGCAAGTACCTGGGAGTTAAAATCAGCAGCAACTTGAAGTGGAACAAGCAAACTGATGCCATCACAGCGAAAGCCAACAGGACTCTAAGCTTCCTAAAGCGAAATCTAAGAGGTTGCAGAACCTCAGCACGGGTCAGAGCCTACAAAGCCATTGTATGTTCAACGCTGGGGTATGCTGCCTCCATATAGGACCCTCACACCAGCCGACAGATCAACTAGATAGAGAAAGTCCAGCGTAGAGCAGCACCTTTCGCTACAAGGAACTACTGGGATAGGAAAGCAGAAAGCGTCACTAACAAGGTCAGCTCCCTGAGATGGAACCGCTACAGATCAGAAGAGTAAAGATCCGCCTTCTTTTGCTATTCAAGATCCAGCATAATCTAGTGGCCATCCCAGTAGAACAATACCTAATCCAGACAGATTTCAGGACAAGGGGACAACATAACTTTCGCATCCCAACAACGAGAAAGGATGTGTACTGGTTCTCCTTCTTCCCACGTACCAGCAGGGATTGGAACAGACTTCCATCAGCTATGGCATCAACATGTTCTGTGGAGGACTACCGGATTGCAATGGGCAACATACCACCTGCTCACTTCAGCTTAGGATGAGGATCAAGTATTCTAACGTTTTAACTTACCATATTGACATGTGAGGCTTTTATTTTGACTGCCACATGAAGTATAAGGCTTACCTTTTGAGTACACTTCGTATTGGGAGGAGAAGAAGAACACTGGGACTTCGCTTCAGACTATGATATCCATCTTGTTACATTTTGCTATGTTTTGATAAAAGAATAAGTCTAAGGTAAATCAACAAAGTAATGAACATATGATATGATGCTTGAAATCACTAATCAGCTGTTATTTCAATAATAAATGGCCGCTCTGATAAGACACATTTGACACGACGTAGGGTATAGAAACAGCCACTCAACAACGTCATTTGTTATCGAATGTTTTACTGATTTTATCGATTGTCAATTAACAATATTTGTTTGTTGGGTGAGTAATGTGCAATAAAGAGGACTGTATATTTCTACTGACCAATTCGTTGTAAATATGTACATCTAGAAAAATGGGCATATTGACTACATTTTCCCACTCTAAACAGAATACTGTTGTTGAGTATGAGTAAATAGTTGTTAACATAACAATTCAATGACATATTCGATAACATATTCAATGAATTTTTGTTGTTTTATGTTTTCACTGTAGTAGGTTATTGATATTTGATTTCTTGTTTGTTTAAGTATTATTAGCGGTGTATAAATGACTTTTGATGTTTTATTTAACAGGGCTTGTTACTTCAGGATTTGATAAGAATAGTCTGCGTTTTACTTATATCCTGAAGAGACATTTCATTTTCCACTATTTGAAATAATTTCATTGTTAAAAGAGGAATCACCATGAGGTCTGAATAGGAGAAAACAAAGTAGTACCTTATCATTCAGCACCTTGTTAGTTGCCCCTCCTATGGTCAATTACCCAAGAGACTTCTTACAGTGTTATTATTTTGGGATGTGGTACACTTGGCATTCTACTCATATCTTAATCATCAAGCATTTTCATTAAAGATTAAAAATTGCTTAAGTGAACGCCATGTGATCAGAGATGTAAATCAAAGTATAAACCTGGAAAGTTGTTTTCTTTGATGAAATGAAATGAAACTTTTCGTGTTCATAAGAAATTTAATTGACTCTTCCATTTCTCAATTTGTCGAATTGCGTGACGTCACAATATATTTTCAGTGTTTGTCCGAGGTATGACCGAGGTGCAAAGTATTGTGACGTCATCTGATTTAACAGTTTTTCGAGCGTAAAAGGAAGAGTCAATTGGGAATGAAGTAGACCTTGATGAATGTTCATAATAATCCTAATACAACTTGAAAATAACCTAGTTTAAAAATATGTCGGTGGTGCAGTAGTTCGAACCCACGGACCGAAAACAGACTACGGATTAACCACTCGGCCATCGGGTTAGACAAAATCAGAGTTGGTTAAGCGTGCTACATACACTTCGTGCGGCGAAATCTTATTTCCCATAACAAATGGGGGTGTACAGTATATTCCGGAAGCAGAGGTCTATGTCTCTGTTTACAACTGATTGAAGGAATTCTTAGATATAAAGTTTCTCTTGTTTATTGTGAGGTTTTTTTCACAAATAACAAAAGATGGTAACTTGCTCAAGTGCTGCAAAAACTTGTTTAACATGACACTTTCAAATTACCCTTGCGATAAGTATTTCAAGTTACACAAATATGTACCTTATTGCATTTCTGTATTGAATAAAATGACGATAAATTGTGATGAAATGAATGTCCAAAAGAAAACACATAAAATACCTCAGAGCTCTCCTCCCCCCTCCAAAAAAACAAAAACAGAACAAAACAAAGAAAAAACAACAACAACAAAATAACATTTCATATTCTTCAACGCCACCAACAAATTTAGATGTAATCACTTATAAAAGTATATACATATATACCTAGTATTACTATGCAAAATGTAATATTTTCCATGATATAAAAAAATATAATACATAAGTAAAAACTAAATGAACAAAATATACCGATTACTACCCATTGCCTATCAAACTGAATGGAATTTACCGAAAATAAATATACAAGTAAAGGTTTATTCAGAGCAGTAATTGACAAAATACATTCTTATTTATAGAATGAGAATGTCATTTATGTCAAAGCAAATTTAAAAATAATTAGTGCATTATATTCATTTGTTTCAGGAAATGTTCCGGGAAAGATCCTTAATCCTTCTAGCCATATGGAAAGAATTGACAACATCCCTCATCGATTTACCCTCCTTTGCCTACATGTCGAGTATAATATGTGACCTTGATTTTAACGCATGAACGATGAAAAATCGATTTCCTTATTTACCAATCTTTATAACAACACGTAAATTTGTAGCTATGAATATCAATTCATCATTTTACCTAATGTTTTGTATATTACTTTTTTGATTTCTTTATTCTTATTTTTTTTAATTTTTTTTATTTGTTCGTGATTTTTATTTTGGGGGGGGGGGGGCTTTTTAAGGGAGTTGGGGTGGTATGGGGTGTATCTTGAAATAAAGGTCAGATTTCCTTGGAAATAAGTACTGACATACGTAAGCATATATACTTTTATATACATTTACATCATGAATTAGATTACAAGGTTACATTGGGCATAACAGTTTCCGACTCTTAAAAATACATTTACATAAAGAGAAACTATGTCTCTGTGCTTTTATCTATAACAAATGCACACACTATTAACCGTTCAGATTAAATAAAAGACGGAGGCATGATAAATATCAAACAGATAAATGAATACACATCATATTGTGATTTTGTGATATTTCATGTAGACTTTAATGTTTCATTGGCATATTAAGTGAGATCGATATTGTTGTATTGAAAACAAGACAAATGAGGTATATTTTCATGTCAGATTTCATTTACTTTTCTTCTTCTTTCATGTTTTCCCTAAATACTGAAATCGTGTATCCACAAAATGTATATTTATGTAACAAGTGAGGGGATCTTAGTAGATTTGATTCTGCATTCAGAAGAGAAATGTGTAGATTGAAGTAGGTGTTATACTTCTTTGTTCGGAAGAACATTATCAGTTAATATTAATGACATATATATCAGTTTTTATAGTCTCACGATTATCCAAGTTATTTCATATCAAAACATTTGTGGGTGTTGACTCTATTAAAACATATTAAATTCTGATTCTGTGAAAGTTCAATGAAAAGGAGATTCAGTTATATGCAAACATGGGACGCTTACTTCTCCCGGCACCTGGTCTTCATCTCAATTCAACCGGCGTTCGCATTTGTCTAAATATGACACTGTATACGATATTCATCATGGACTACGAGAAATGGTTAACCCTTCGGTACTTCTTGGAACCTCTCCCCACAACCTGAACAACAGTGTAGTGTTACACTGTACAATAGACCTGAGATCCATAACAGTGTAGTGTTACACTGTACAATAGACCTGAGATCCATAACAGAGTAGTGTTACACTGTACAATAGACTTGAGATCTATAACAGTGTAGTGTTACACTGTACAATAGACCTGAGATCCATAACAGTGTAGTGTTACACTTTACAATAGACCTGAGATCCATAACGTCTCCTTCGATGGCCTTTTACCATTTATCAGTCAAATTTTAGGTCTTCATTATATTCGTACTTAGCTATATTCACTGCCTTTACAAAAACTATATGAGTTGTACGAATCAACGCGAAACTTACATTTTACCGAATCTGGCACTCCAGAATATAGACTCCAAGGTATTATCTTAGACAACAGTAACAAACCTGTAGATGGTAACGGGAAGCGGCCCTTTCTAAGAGTATTTTTTGCAAATAAGGGAACTGACGCTCTTAATTTAAGTATTATTTTAGATCATAAGCCGGTTAAAGACAATATCCCTCCATACTTCGAAATGAGGGAGTCGCCTTGTATTTCCTATAAAGATACATCAACAGTTGCTTCCAAAATCTTTAACTCTAAACAAAATTTGAAATGTGTCGAAAGACTTCCATAACCATATAGTGTTCATGTGTCTCTTCTTAGTTTAAATATAATTCATGTGGTCATGTTGTGACAGGAGATCTTCATATTGTTCGCAGGGAAAAACTTGGAGATCTTTTAAGTAAAGGCCCAAAATATAGAGAGCCACAGCCATTTACATGGCGTCAAAATTTTGATATTATTATTAACTCATGTGACGAGTATGCCAGACGTTGGGCTAGGGAGAGATGGTTGAATTAAGCACTTTCTGAATGGCTGAAATCGATCAGAAGTCTGCTTAAGAAAAGAGTTCGAAGACTTTCTCATTTTTTTCAAGAGTACAAATCAAAGATACTGATCCGATATCCACAACTCGAAGTTGAAGAAACACGACAATACATATGTAAATAAAATATTAGCAATCACGAACCTCTGTCAAAACAGAGGTGGGACCAGGCCCCATGGAAGAGTAAGCATCCCCTGCAGACCGGTCACACCCGTCGTGATGCCATAAGTGTAAGAGAAAAAGTATTATTCGCTGTCACAGAATTAGGAAACGGCACAGCCGTAGTCAAAATAGGTATATGTCATAAGCAGTAGGAATACTGCTGTATAGTATAGGTAATACAAATGGTTTAGTTACTGTGAAATAAGGAAGTCAACATGTCAGACAACGATACATCATATGAGCAAATAATGTCTTTATAACGACCGTAAAATTTGGGGAATGTTGACATAAGTCGTGATATATCATATCCTTGTTTAAGTAACTTTTCTCCTAGTAGTTGACGTCTATAATTGAAAGAGTAATACTCAGATGACGCTCGCGCATATCGAATTAATTGGGATACATAAACACCGTTCGCAGGTGATAAAGGACTGTTGCTACTAATATATGGAAAGTTAACAATGGGGAAACTAAAGTAATCACTTTGTCATAAAATGGAGTAGTAAGTTTACCATCTCGATCGTTATCAATGAGCAGATCTAAATATGAAGCACATGAATTGGATATTGTAGTGTCCTTAATTTCAAAGTTTCTTGGGATATATTGTATGTACGTATGTATCAAAGTTTTTGTTATTTATAGATAGTACATCATCAATATCTGAATGTAAAATTAAAGGACAATGCCAATTGCTTCTTATTTTGACTTACACCAAATTCTGTTCTATATTTCGTGACTCCAGTGTCGTTAGAGAACTTTCTCGACTTAACGAAAGTTTCATTATTGTTCCTGCTGTCAAGGCAGCTAACAATTACACATTCGTATGTAAGGCATATTTTATTAAATGTCTTATAGAAGTGCTTGGTCTTCATTCAACGCCTGGTAATCCAACTTACGCAATTACTAATCTGTCTCCTTCAGAATTATTGGATAATCACAAGTCACTTCTCAGTTTATTCAGTATTACTACATATGAATCTGATCTCGAGCTACTATAACTTTTTTGGATTTCAAAGATGCATAAAAGTCCATAAAAGCATCGATTTAAAGCTGGATCTTCCAAGTGTTCCACCAAGCCTCTTTCCATGTTACTCAACAAAATTCCAACAGAAATCAAACGTGGTCTTCAGACATACTGCTCTACTGCTTACTCAAGAAGTGGAATCAATCAGATGTGGATCCTAAAGCATTCCAAGGAACTAGAACACTTAGAATGTCCTATTTTCAAAAATGTTACTAGCATAAAATCTTTTGGGCTTTATGACTCTTTATACAACCATTCCTCATCAAAAACTGAAGAAATAGAATAACATCAATTATTCAAAACGCCTTCTTTAACAAAAAAAGGAATTCGCATGTATAAGTATCTCGTTTTAGGCCACAACGACACATATTTTGTAAAGGAACAGTCTGATTCCAGCAGCAAGTATACAGAAAAAGAGACCATCCAAATGTTATAATTTCTTATAGATAATATTTTAGTGATATTTGGTGGGAAAGTGTTCCAACAGATCGTTGGCATTCCTATGGGTACAAATTGCGCGCCTCTTGAGGCTGACATATTTTTGTACTCTTACGAAGCAGAATTCATAGTCTCTGCTCTCTAAAGGCAATAAACAATTAGGATCTCGGTTCAACTTTACATACAGATACATCACTGACGTTTTGTCGATTAACAACCCTGTATTTAAGGATCACCTCAACATCATATATCCAAAGAAACTCGACATAAAAGATACAACAGAGAGCGCATCTTCTGCTTCATACCTCGATATACTCCTATCTATTAGTGAAGATAGTTCATTAGTAACCTCTCTCTATGACAAACGTGACGATTTCAATTTCTTTATTACCAACTTCCCTTTTCTGAGTAGCAACATACCTTTCTCTCTCGCATATGGCGTCTTCATTTCAGAACTTATACGCTATGCCAGGGCATGCTCTAAATACGAAATTTCGTCCTGAGAGCGAGGGTACTTGCCACAGCTACTCTCACAAGGATATATCGAGGAACATTTGAAATTGTAACCGAGGAAGTTCTATGGTCGTTATAGGGATCTAGTGCAATTTCAGATTCCTCTTTCAAGAATGTTTGGGACCTGAACATACTAAATAACCATCTTACTTTCTTGACTGTACTTGATTTGACATAATATGTATATATATACAGACATTTGTTCATATGCGCTTCCGACACCGGAATATCAGTGTGGCAGCTTTTCATGCCTGGAATGGAAAATTTGACCTCGTGTTCTTGTCTCCTTCGTATGGTCGTGCGTGTATATTTATGTATTTACCATCTCGGCTTGAAAGGTCGTTGCAGGACTTTTGCGACGGGTGTTGCATGCAATGAGGGGACGCTTACTCCTCCTGCGCACCTGGTCTCACCTTGATTTTATTGGGGTTAGCATGTCTGAATATGACACTATTCACGATATTGTCCTTTTATTCCATGAACTATGAGATATGCTTTACCCTTCGGTACTTCTTCGTTTTTTACTTGCAATATCTCAATATTCTTTCCTATTATGAATACGTGCTTATTATTAATGTGGGGTAAACCATCAATAGATATCGATTTGTCCGCAGAAGTTGCTTACCATAACCCTTATACGAAACATGGAATGATAATACCATGACTGGCCACCTTTGCAGGTACTGTTGTTTTATCGATATAATTTCATTAAAAGATATGAAAAACCATGGATACAAACGGATCGTGTTAATTATCCAGTACTGAGAGAGTTAAATTATAGCATGTTAACAGAAATGCACAAGCCACATTCTTTGAATTTGCCAGATTTCCGATTTGAACCTGGGATATGAAACCTTTCATTAGTCCAACACTATCCAATTTCAGCTGATATTTTCCCGTATTTTGTATATTAGAAATATTGAACACCTATTCCGGCAACTTCTCACGACACGTACAATTATTCCACATCTTTTATGTTAGAATGTCGTAATATCCGTTGCTACCAAATCCACCAATTGTTACAGCGTAAAACGAATTCTTTGAGTCTGTACGTTTTAAAAACCCTATTTCATAGAACGAAAGTACACTGCTGCGGAACGTTTGTACCTATGTAATGCATATCTACTGTGATTTTTGTATCATTACAGGTACATTCCTTCGGAGGTTTGGCGGGGACATTTATCTAATTTAGAATGTGTTTACTTTGATGGTTCTAAGTGTGCAGTATCATGAAACATTTCAGTTGTTACCAACCTTGTAATATTCAAATTGACCTTCGACAGTTTTTAAATCTCAACACATCATTAATGTTAAACTAAAATATAGGTTCTTCGTATATGGTGACGGCATCTGCCTGATGCATTGCATACAAAGTTAGACCTTTGCAACGGACCCACCCGAAACAGTGAAGGATCTTTTACGTGCCACGCCTATCGTGACACGGGACCTCCATTTTTACTGTTTCATCCGAAAGACAGAACACCGGTGCACCCAGGGCGGAAGTCGAACCCGGGACCGAGCATCTTATCCACTAGGCCACACTGTGACACTTATAACAAAGTACCATGGTGATGGGCATCTAGAAATCCAAGGTGATAGCAGGTGCCTGGGAAGAGTGGGTATCTCTTGCTTGGCTAACAACACTCAGTATGATACACAAAGTAAACAAACAACATTACAATAATTCAACACTGCACATTTGAGATGGATGTTAAATTACATATAGGAAACGTTATGGTCACAGAACTTCTGGGGTCAGTTCTTTGAAACTTGAACCCCTGGTTAAGCTAAGCAATGGTTAAATTTTATTTGACCATATTCTTTGATAGGATGACACTTAAAGTTATAGTCTGGTTTGTAGCATATGAAACCAGCCTTGTTATGTAATTTCGAAATTTAAACAGAAATTATATAAATTAAATCAATTGATCCTCAAATACTTTAACCACTTATTGGCTTAATCAGAGTTTAAAATTTTTAACAACTGGCCGCAGAACGGGATTGGAATTAGGAATACGTATGTCCACTGACTACATTTCTTACTGTTCTAATGACCTTAAATTATCAGCCGAGACCAAAACTCCGTTGGGGACAACGAATATATCCGATTGCGAGTTATTTTCACCGTGGTCTTCTTTATCTGTCTCGCATAAAGTATTGAGCAAATACTGCTAAATGCTCCGAGAAAATATTCATCATTTACTTTGAATTAATAAGAGGCCAACGGTCATTAAAAGCATGAAATCATACGACACATACAGTTGAACGGTATCTCTCCTGAATACAGTAGTGCTTGAAAATTGAAGTAAATGTTTAAAGTATGATAGAGAATGGTAAATCACGGAAGGTAGCAAAACATAGTCCCTTCCAGATTTACTTTGTATCATGTTTGCGTAAAGGTCGAGCAGGTGACTTTAATTGAGACTCCACAATCATCGTCCCTTCACAATTTTCGATAATGCTTGGCTGGTTTACGTTTTAACTAAAGAAAAACAACAATCGGTCTGGTTAAACAAAATGAATATCATAAACTAGAGCTGTCCTAACGGGACAAATACCAACAAAGTTGAAACAAGCATTAATTCATCCCAAGATACATCACTGGTATAAGTGTAATAGAGGCCCTGCTTGTACATTTTTAGATTGATTATTGTTTTACGTCACTCCACGATTATTTTACGTATATGGTGACCGGCATCTGCCTGATGCATTGCATACAAATTTAGATCTTTGCAACGGACCCATCCCAAGAAATGAGGGATTTTTACGTGCCTCGCCGAAAGACAGAGCACCGGTGTGCTCAAGGAGGGAGTCGAACCCAGGACCTCTCGATCACGAGCCGAGCACCTTATCCACTAGGCTACACCGGCTTTGTACATTTTGAAAAACTTGCTTTGTTAAATTTCTTAGCCGGACAGACAGGGTGATTCCTATATATCTTCTTAGTTTGCGAGGGTATGATAAATAAATAATAAAAGATCATTAGCTATCCCGGTAACTTGTACACCTACCATGCCAAGTTCGGATATACTGGAATCACATTGTCTGCCTACATAGAACCTATAGTACCCCTCGTGTTTTTAGTGAATGGAGAACTTCATGTGCAGATTTACTCTGGTACAGTACTTACAAATTGAGATAGGACTCCATTTTTCAGATTTATGAATATTAATCTTATTCCAACTGCATCAAAACCATTGTACTGATTTTGACCAAACTTAACATAAATGATGAAAACGCATGAAGTAAGATTTCTGTGATCCATTAAATTTTTCAAGAGGTATGGCCCTTGATAAAATTTTGAAATCTATGAATGCTAATCTTGTCATCATATCTCCAAATTCCATACACGGACTATAACTAAACTTTGAACAATGCAAGAGTATCATGTGAAGATTAACATGAGAGGGAAATTTCTTTAACATTTTCGGGAGTTATAGACCTTGACATGCAAAAAGTTATGTCTGTTTCTATGTACATCTAGACAGAACGGTCTAGTTTTGTGCCAAATCTGGACAGACCTCGTGCAGCCATTCACTCCTTCTTGAAACCGCACCTTCACCTACAGGTCATCAATAACATGAAGTCATTCAGATTATGTGCTACTTTCTGAGACAAAATCACAAGGATTTTCAATAAAACAAAGTGCTATTCAGTAAGTAATTTATTCCAAATATGGTGTTCCCATGCAAAACATGCAGAGTGTTGTATTTTCTCCTATGATTATATTATTACATATAATTTTTCCAAGAGTTAATTGTCAGGGGTCATTTTTTATACATATGTAGGCCGACTTCTTTTGAAATACATGATTTTCATAATAACTTAAAAGATCTGAAAAAACAAACCAGATAGCAATGAGAGAATGAATGTTACCGTATCAGATCTAACATACCTTCGAGTAACTTGGACAATTATAAATTGAGTTTTTTCGGTAAACAGAGTTATTTCCAATTTGGGATGGTATCTGGCGTAAAACAATTGTGTCAGATACCATCCCAAATTGGAAGTAACTCTGGTTCCAATTCTGTAACATATGATCACGAACCAAAGATGAATTACTACTGTACACAGAACTGACCAAGATCCCAGAATAGATTTTCTATATATATAGATCTATATATACATATAACTGACCAATATCCCAGAGTGGGTACATTGATTAAGGTTACAGTACTCAAAGATTACACTGATGTGTTATTAATAAGTACAAAAACATACAGATACAGACAATAGAGAATAGTGACTTTAATTTTGTGTTCACTTTAAGTGCTCTTTATATGCATATAAAGTGCACTTCTTCCTTTGCTTGATTTTCCTGTACAATTCAGTCAATTGACCCTTCCATTTATGCTCGAAAAATTGTTAAATCATATGATGTCGCAATACTTTTCACCTTAGTCATACCTCTGACAAACATTGAAAATGTATTGTGACATCACAAAATTCAATAAATATTCTGCGAAAGCTATGGGTCAATTCTTTTTCATTGCTCTAAATGACCTGAAACTGATTAAAGTGGGGAGATTCCTGTAGCATGTTTAATAATTATCAGTAGTTTACTGAAAATACTCTGGTTTCTTCATTAATTTTGCTCCATCAGTCGCCATGTTATTTACATAACCAGCGGTGTGAAGTACTCACAGAAAAACCACAGATGTTTGGCCGAAAATCAGAAGACATTCCAACTTTCCAACTACCTTAGACCAGCATCTCAAACCCCTTGCTCGCACTCTATCTAAGTGCACCTGACAAGTGAAAACCATTGTGAAGACCAGTCATTTAGTATACTTAATTACACCTAGTTTAATCCTGACAAGTCTTGATGTCAACATAGATGTTTGAGCTGAACCCTACTAATATGGGAGTACACATGTACTTATCTTGCAAAATTCAGCATGGAAGACTCGTAATAAACTACGTAAAGGAAATTTCCTACACAATAATACGCAAAATTACCTTTTTCCTAAACTAAGCAAAATAAAAAAAAAGAGTTTGATTCAAGTAATCAAGTCTGTAAAATCAAAATGTGAATCCAAAAATACAAGTTCAACAGAATCAATAATATTGATAAATTTCATTATATAATTATATAATTAAAAAACACCCATTTTCACTTGGTAATCAAGAAGTGGTATGAAAAGCTAACAACACACTAAAGTAGTAATACCTGTATATAGTAAAAATCACACAAAACGCTTGAGTACATAGCACCAGTTCAACAAGAACAACAGATCATCTATGCGAAGAAAACAGTTTAACAAAAATTATATTATTGACTAGCATAACACACAGTAAGTTGCAGAATATGTATAATGATAATTTTTTCCGGGTTAAGTCTATAATGTGGGCATAACTTACATGACCACATTAGAGGCCATCTACTCCTCATAATCACCTACAAACAAAATTTTTACATTCAAAAGTTTTTGTGTAATGATTTACAGATATGTCACTAGTTTTCATTTAATTTAGACATCAGTGATAACCGACACAAAACAAAATCAAAATAAATATGCCAAAGACAGATATCCCAATTATAACTTATTAACTTGACCTAGATATCCTTAAGATGTATCTGAACACCATATATCAATTCAATATATCTCGCTGTTCCTGAGAAAATGAAGAAACTGTCCAAGGGGGATAACTATGACAAATTATTGAACCCTAACAAAATCTGGACTTGACCTAAATATCCTTTAGATGTATAAGAATATCAAATATCAATTCAATATCTCTACCCGTTCCTGAGATAATGAGTGGAAACTGCTATTTTTAACAAATTTCCTAAGTCCAACGGGAATAACATTGACAAAAAAATCATTGAACCATATCCAAATTTGAACTTAACCTAGATATACTTAAGAAGTATCTGTATGCAAAATATCAATTCAATATCTTTATTTGTTCCAGAGATAATAAGGGGAAACTGTAAATGGACCGACCGACACAGTGACAGCAGCAAAAAAATATGCTCGTTCTTCTTCAAAGGGGGGCATAAAATGGGGAAAATCCTACTGCAATCCAGACATCATTAATTATGAGAACTTCCAGTCAGCTGGGATGTTTAATGTCCTCATGTTTCTTCGATCATACAAGATTCATGTAATGAAAGGTCCTATCACACCCTAACAAATATAATCACAATGATAAAGGGTTACAAACTATTTAGGTGACTTAAATAAAAATTGTATACACCCGCATAACAATCATGTATATTCCTGTTTATCAAAAAGTTTAACACTTGTTATAAAAATTATAAAAGTAATACTGATATGTTGTAAATGTTTTTCATTTAAAGCACTCAATGGACCTTCCCTCAATTATACAGGATCTAAGGGGCAGTACCTAAAATATAAAGTTTTGCTGATCAACTTTGTATCGTAGTGAAACAGGTTTGTCATACATTGGGGCCCCTTATATCATGCAAAATTTGAGGAATGTCTTTTTTATGAAGATTTACAATTCTTTGGATTTTGCAAGCACTGTAAGTTTATATGCAAATCTTTTTCACAGAATACCTCTACCTTGTCGAATGTAATATATCCCAAACAAAAAGTAACAACAGCAAAATTTACCTAAAAGTAACAAAATAAATTTTGATATTTAGGATTTTAGATCACCTTACAAACCCTCAGAAGTTTGTATAAAGCCATGTATATATTTAGTATCTTCACACTGTATATTGGATATTATGCCAATTATATTCATCTAAATTTAGATCATACTTCTTCAACCAAAGATTACAAGATTTCCAGTGATAATCATAAAAAAAGTACACACATACCAATATAATGAGTGGACGGTTAAAAATACTGAAATTTGCAGCTTGAGGTCATTGTGAATTGTCCAATTTTATATACACATATATCAAATAAATGATGTTGCGATATGTTAATATTTGTCGTTGTCTTTTTACTGCAAGCAATATACAAATGTATATATAGTATATGTGTGACTTAGGCAGTTGAGTGTTGAAATCCAAAAGCACAAAAAAAAAAACATTTTTCATAACTTAAGATTTACATTTCTAGTCAAAATCACCCTGCCATTTTTGTGTTCTAAATGTGCCATTTACATGTGATGAATATACCATCATCTTTGGTGTTCTTTCAACAACTATAACATGATCAGTTGGATTCCAGGAGTACAGCAGGCATGATGTTCTTTCCGCTGTTTAGGGGAATTCCCCTCTTCGGCACATACGGTATAGTTCTCGGCACCATGGTGATACAGTCAACAATGGGACATACAGACAGACACAATGTGCAACCTAAAAGAGCACCAAGATTTAAATGTGTTATAAAATGGTCAGTATCATTAATATCAACTTACATCCACTGTTATGATATAGATTCATCCAAGATAGGATATCGATGTATCCATGATATGATATACATCCAAGAATGAAGATATAATTGATATAATTGGGAAAAGCTGAATGAGAAGAATCTCCCATCACTTTGCATGAGGAGAGGAAATATTACCCATGGGTCAAAAATTTGCAGTCCATGATAAGTTTTGTCAAGTTGAGGATATTACCAATTCCTGACATGAAGAACAAAGAGGTACAAGACATAGTGGTCCCAGAACGAATTAACATGGATAATTCTGTCTAGGAGAGATATTGTACTCAATTAAAAAAAAAAGTGCTGTGTAACACTGTAGTAAAACAACATCATGACATGTTCAGACTTCCATGATATGACATGGTAAGATTCAATATAAAATCCAACAATCATTTAATGTTCAAATTCTCAATTATCTTAATCTAACAATGGTCAAATTCTATTGATCTTTCTTATTTAAACATAAAGTTTACTAATTCAGTTGCTCATCTTCAGACTTCAAGAATGTTTAAATTTTTCATGTTGGTCAACATTTGAGTTCAATAATCTCAGAGATGAAATTTTTAAATGTTTGGATAATATTTCTGTCAGTTTCATTCGTAATTATTTCTCATATGATTACTTTTACAGCATTGCTATAACAGTGGTATACAAAGTGATTGTTTAGTCATCTGCCTGATGCATTGCATAGAAATTTTATACTTTTACAACAAACCCTCTTGAAGCAGTGAGGGATCTTTTAAGTGTCACGCCCTCTGTGACACAGGACCTCAGTACATGTATCTACTGCCTCATCTGAAAGAAAGAACACTGGCATGCCCACGATAGGAGTTGAACCCGGAACCTTTCATTCAAGAGCCTAATCCACTGAGCCACTATGGCTCATATATAAAATGAAAAAAAAAGCAAAGTCCTTACCTGTGCAGTCATCAGTCACAGTAGTTAGATGGGTTTGTGGATCAAACTTAATGGCTTGATATCCTGAATCGTTACAGGTCATGTAACATTTACCGCAGTTGATACACATGTCCTACAAGATAATCAAATAAACAAAAACATTATGTTTTTCTAAAACGTCTACTTGACTAATCAATTTTCATATTTTCTATTTAGATTTACCTATATAACTGACCAAAATGCAATTTATTTATGAAATATCAAGATAAAGTAATCTGCTGAAATATAGTTTTCCTTGAAACATATGAATAGCCTGCAAGGATTTAAAGTTTTAAAACAGTAGGATGACAAGATGAACAGACAGGCAAACTGATAAAGTAACCTTGCAGACAAAAATTACAAAGACAATTCTTTTCCCCTACATTCAGAATATGTAGTATAATATACCAAGAACTGGTACCCATTTTATAAAAGAAATTTGGACAAATCATAAACTTTGGTTTCCAGAATTAATAAGAATATTTCTTTGATACTATAAAATAAATGCAGTTTTACAAAGAACTAACAGAATAAACAAATTTCAAGCATAGAATCAGTTACATCTGCAAAATATTTACGTTTAATAAGTTTTCAAATATTCATGATTTGTCATAAGTTCTTCAGTAAAATGAGATCTTGACACTTACCTCATCAATGAGGGCAACAACTTGCTGTTTATTATCTAGGTCCCCATATGTACCGATCATGGATAAGGCATTACCGATCACTTCCTGTAAAATAGCAGGGTCAAATCAGATTAAGTTTGCATGGATGTCTACCATAAGATATAAAATGAACCATAAATCAATACAAAAACAGATGCGGTAAAATCAGAAATTTTCTTGAGAATCTAATTTTCGCTATTTTCGAGATTGATTTGAAAATGCGAAAATAAATTTTTGCTAAAAATCGTACATTATAAGAAAGTTTAGATGTGGATGTTTGACTGCATACTTTCCGTAATTTTACCTTACTCCACTACTTTTAATACCTTGCGTAATTGCATGAGTACGTAATTAATTATGAGTAACATCACTGTGGCAAAATGTATATTGACTAGTTCTCATGAATACTTGAGTTCATAGTCCTTATTGTGGTTTGAAGGAAAATGTCGATTTTAAGATACCCAGAGAGTAAAACGAAAAAGATAGATGAATGTGAGGGACCTGAATTTAGTATTGCGAAAGATTTGATAAATGAGGAACTACATACTGAAAATGATGACGGAAAGGGCATGCCTAAAGACCGCAAACGTCATGGGAGTGGGAATAGAGGGACATACGCTATATGCACCCCGATGCAAAGGCGCGACCTTGGAAAGTACGCAGGCGAATATGGAAACTCAAAAGAAATTCAATGAGGTTTTAAAATGCAATATCTACACCATTTGTAGTTTGAAGTCCGCATACTTGAAGGAAATTCAAACCCAAATGAAAACAAAACTTTGGAGATGACATTGAACTGCTTGAACTGACCCCTAAAAAATGAGGGAGAAAGTTAATGCTCGGAGAGGAGGTCGACGATAATGTGAAAAAAATGGTTAATAGTGTACGCGGTTCCGGTGATGTAATTAACAGTGCTATTGTCATGGCCGCAGGGAAAGGGATTGTGTTAACTAAAGACAGATCTCTCCTAGTTGAAAATGGGGTGCATATCGTCATTACAAACTCATAGGACACATCTTTACTGAAGCGGATGGGCATGGTGAAATGCAAGGGCACTACATCAAAAAAAGTGCTTAATGTCGAAAACTTTGAAAATGAAAAGGAAAAATTTCTAAATGATGTTCACAATAAAATGGAAAACAATGATATCCCTTAGCAACTTGTAATGAACTGGGATCAAACTGGAATCAATATTGTTCCCGTTTCACAATGGACCATGGAAGTCGGAGGTGTAAAGCATGTAGAAATTCAGGGTATTGACGATAAGCGTCAAATTACAGGTATGTAAACACTTATCAAGGGATATACAAATATGCATTAATTAAGAGCCAATCACTGTATAAATAAATCTGTCGATAGCTTGCTAATAATTATGAACGCTTGAGTGAATACGTCATATACCTGTATATCAAAGCCATTGTGCATGTTTGTGTCACTGTAATAAGTTTGTTTACGCCATTAATTATAAGTTTAAGGTAAGTTTGCTGGGTCGATGGACGGAGTTTTTCTTCCCATGCAGCTCATATATGGCGGGAAGACTGACAGGTGTCATCCCAAATTCCAGTTCCCGTCCAAATTCAGCATTACTCACTCAGAAAACCACTGAGGAAATGAGGAAACTATGATTCAATACATCAACGAAATTATTTGTCCTTATGTGTCAAAAACGATTGATGAGCTTGATCTTCCGATTCGTCAAAAAGCGCTTGTCATTTTCAACTGCTTTTGTGGTCAAATTACTGATAATTTCCGTGACCATCTTAATTCAAACGCCTGCTGTACTGTACTATCGCACCGAACTGTACTGACAAATTGCAACCTATGGATCTGAGTGTTAACAAGTGCACAAAAGACTTTCTCAAGTCAGAGTTTCAGCAGTTTTATGCGGATAATGTAATGAAGTAAGTGTGCAAGGGGAAAGACATGAACGATGTCAAAGTTGATCTGTCTCTTTCGGTTATGAAAGTGGTGGGAGCCAAGTGGCTTGTTAAATTGTATGACTATTTAAAAACAAGGACAAACATAATCACCAATGGATTTATCGAAAGTGGACTTTTGGCAAAGGAATGAACTAGATTATGCACAATTTCGTTCACAATTTAGTGACAAAGTTATGGTTTCATTTCAAGTCATTTCATCAATATTTTTGATTTTTGTGAAATAAATTCATTTGTCTTCAAGCTTTGCCAGTGTAGTGTGTTAACAATAGGAATCGGTCTACTAAACAATTGTGACCTGGGTATCTCTGATTACTGGGTTATAACGTAGCCTAATATGTGATAAAGAGTCTCTACAGGTAAATCGATCGATAAAGAATTAATTTGTCTTTTGTGTATTCCTCTGCAAAAAAAAAAATCACACTGACGTCATGTAGAAGCATCTTTTTAATTTTGGAATTCGCCAAAATTTGTACTTGCAAAAATAAAGATACACCTTTTAACACTAAAATCGCGAAATTTTATCCTCGCAAAAATTTCCAGTTATACGGTAACTAAATATCTACATAGTACAAAAGTTATGATAAGGAAAAGGAACAAAATGTGAGATATGATTCTTAAATACTATTTGTAAAATTGTAAAATCAATGAACCAACAATGAACATCCTAACCTTGATACTTGGAATGGGTTTCTTTGGAACCACTGCTGGTCGCATAGCTTCAGGCGTAAACTCGTTGTCTAATAAATCCAATGACTTGAAATGGTCTGATATCAATTCCTTTCTTTTCTCCAAGTATGGCCCAAATGATGGCAGATGCTGAAAAACATTATTCTACTGTCCAAATTTTTTAACCTTCAGTTTTGATATTAATTGAAACAATCACAATGACCTGCAAAAATTATCAACCTTATCAAAAACAAATTATTTACATTACTCTACTTAGGATAAATATGTTTTTCTTATACAAACTGTTTTTGCAGATAATTTCTGTGCTTTCAATTTGTTGCCTTTAACATATCAGTTACAGTAGGTAAGGTAAATCTAAGGTAATTCTATGATTTAGCTTTGTTTTTCACCTGTTCTCAGTAACATTATCTGCTAAATACCTACCTGTCCAACTAAGTCAGCCAATCTGATGACTGGTTTTCCAAGCTGATGTTTCTGTGTGGGAGGACTCTGTCCGTCCCAGTCCCTCAGTTCATCCACACTCCTCATGTACAGTAATGTCTTCAGTCCGGTGCAGTAATCGTCAATCAAGGTGAAGTCCTGATTCTGCACAGCGCTACATACCTACAATCATTCAACAAACATATGATTGATTGATCATTGTTATTTGTCACTCCACGATTAATTCACATATATGATAACGGCATCTGCATTGAAATCTATACTTTTGCAACGGACCCATCCGAAGCAATGAGAGATCTTTTATGTGCCAAGCCTGTTGTAACATGTGGCCTTGGATTTTACTGTCGCATCCAAAAGACAGGTCCCTGGTGTGCCCATGGCAGGAGTCAAACCCATGACCTTTCGGTCACAAGCTGAGCACCTTATCATCTGAGCCACATCAGCTTCCGACAAACATACGATAAACATCTATAATTATATACAATGTATCACATATAGTATAGAAATCTGCATAATACATAAGTATAAATCTTAATATCATTAAAATTCAACAGTTTCATTTTTCTAGCTATATTTAATCTTGTTATAATATTTGATCTTGATATGACAGTATAACGACAGAAGGTATAATTTTCACAATAGTCAGCTTTTAAATTCTACATTTATACAACAATATATAGTCAAAGAGACATATTACTATGTTAAAAACACATTTATGTGTAAGGTAATGTATAAGACACTGATGTTTTACTGTACATAATAATATATGCATGCTGCAAAAACTTCTATTACCTGGAGAACAGTAGCCCCAGCCTGCAGGAACTGCATGCCTGCTTCTGCAGAGTCAATACCTCCTGTAGCAAGGATAGGAAACCCAGGCAGCTCCCGAGCAATGGCAGAGACTGCCCGCAGGGCTATAGGGCGAATGGCATTGCCCGACACTCCACCATATGTAGTACGTTTCTCCTTGCCTACACTAGGCCATGCTGCACCGCTCCCCTTCAATCCCATCAGTCCGGATACCGTGTTGGTGGCTGTCACACCATCTGCATTACCTATTTAAAAAAATATCACTTTTCACAAAACTGATCAACAGAAAAGCCACAAAAAATAATTTACTGGTTTACAGAAAAACAAACCTTTAAAGTAGTGATTTACCTAGTACTCTGCAGTTTACCTATTTATCAAATACCATTATATCACTTTGAATAAGACTACCTATATACTAGGTATTTCTTATTCTTATAAACTAAAATAAAACACTTTTCAATTTATATAAGAAAGTCTTGATATCTCTTTTAAAAAGTTTACTGTAAATTAATAACAATAATTTATATTTTGGTGATCACTTGGTTTCGGATGATGCAAGGTTTTTCTTAATCTGCATGTGAACCATACCCAACTCATGTTTTTACTCAATATTCCTATTAACTATTAAAACAATCCCTATATAAAATCAACATATGCAATGTACGGACTGGTAATATACTTTATAGACTTTCGATTCAAGATAATGGAAAGCAGAGAATAGATTATTTCTAAAAGATGTTTGACAAGATAGAATATCAGGCTATAGGTCATATAAAAGATGAGTTATCTGCCCTTATATGATCATATGATCAAGGTGAGATATGATCAGTCAAGCAGAAGTCACCTTTATATACCTTACCGTGATATACAGATCCGCTCAGGGGCAGACAAATCACCTCACTGAAATGGCATATAGAAATATTGTATAATAATGTGCATTTTTGCTAACAAGAAAGACATAGTCTAGAATTAATTAGCAATACATGTACTTAAAACTGAGTACACGTAGTATAGTACCTTGAACATGAACTCTTACCTTCATATGCTGCTTTAGCAATGGTCACTATACTGGTCACATTTGGGGTCAGCTTGGCAAAGAATGGGATCTTAATAGCTTGTCTTACCCAGCGACAAATATTCCTCACCATCTCAGCATCCTGAAATGAAAAACTGACATGTGATATAAGCGATACAAGTAACAGAAATATCTGCTTGCTTTGTTGGTTGTTTAAATGCCACTTGAGTACACAAGCTTTGCATTCTGATCTAACTATGGGCAAATGAGAAGCAATGAGGAAATTTTGATGAGACGTGTTAGATTTGTTGTGGTACATCAACTAGTGTTAGACTCGGTTGGGTCTTTTTGCTCGGATATTGATAACATGTTCATTCTGAATCAAACTCCCAATAGATCTATATAAGAAAACTACATTTCTTTAGGTATATATACATTGTCAATCTTCATTATAACCTCCTACATAGCACAAGACACTTGAAAACCATTGATAATGCTTGATTTCACTCTGGCCTTAAAAGTAAAATGAATGAAATCTATTCTTAACTCTTCTGGTAAAGACTCCATACTGTAAAGAACACAGTGTAAGTATTGGAAACAATTCAACAGAAAAAGTCTGGCAATCCAGTCTGCATTCTAACACTTGTCAGATATAGAAAAGTTGAATATTTTCTCAAAGTTTGATTTACCTGTCCACAAGCCAGTCCCATGCCCCTTTCTCCCATGCCATGAGGACAAGACAAGTTCAACTCTAATGCATCAGCTCCAGATTTCTGAAAGAGATATCAAATCTGTTGATGATAGGTAACACAAAGTGATCATTACTTATTAATTTCATCCATTTGTACAAAATTATATAAGTACATATGTGTATAAATGTATACATTCTGACCTTGTGTAAATCTAAATCTTGCGTCTGATCTAAGAAGTTTAGGTAAGACCAATTCTTTTCTTTGACATTTGCATTTATACCACATAGTGTTTGAACAAATTCTATACATCTTAATGTATTAACTAAGCAACTTCACAAGAGCTAAGTTAGTACAATATTCTTCTTACATGGTCCTACCCTTTGAGTAGCTAAGTCCAAATTATTTGCCATCTCTACCATGTGACGTAGTTCGGACCTGATGACTCCTTACATTTGCTTACATGAGTGAATGCATGAACAAATGTGATAGACTTCCAAACAGCAAACAAGTTTAGTATAAAACAAGAGCAATGTGACCTAGTTTGGACCTCATGATTCCTTACATCTGCAACTTGAGTTAACATACATGAGTGAATGCATGACCAAATGTGATAGGCTTCCAAACAGCAAACAAGTCTAGTATAAAACAAGAGCAACGCCAACGTAGCATATGCCCTTCAGTTACTTTCGAGACGTCAGCAGAACTCACATGACCACATTAGAGGTCATCTACTCCTCATAATCAACCACAAACAACATTTTTCCATTCAAAAGTCAAATTTTCTTATCTGCGACAATCACTAGGCTAAACGTAGGTGTAAGTATTGCTGTTTCTTTGAAATTTAAGTTCAGCCCTTCCTATTTCTTACCTCTGCCATCTGAGCTAGTTCAGTCCAATCATCTTTACTGTAGCTACACATGATACTGGCAATCACAATCTAAAAAATAGACAAATCATATATATGATGTACATGTTACATATAAAAAATTTGGACATTTTACTTGGGTATATTGTCTGAGTTACATAAAGAGAGCAAACTAAACTGAAATTAAAATTTTCATTAATTGATACATGTATCTGCAAAATGGAATCTGTTTGCCCATCTATTAAGACAAACTATACAGATGGATGGAGAGACTGATAAATAACCCGCGTGGACAGCCATTCTGACAAAGGTTAATATTACTCACATTATTTGGGAAATCTGCCTTCAGCTCTGCCACACTCTTACACCAATATTCAGCTGTCTTCTCACTGATAAGTTCTATATTCAAAAATGACCCTTGGCCAGGTCCAAACATATGTCCAGAAGTAGTTCCTCTCACAATTCGTGGCGATACATTGGTCACAATATCCTGTAAACATTCCATTACAACCTTGTATCAAATTTCAAAGCAAATAGTTCTTTTGAATAAAATGTATTGCTCTGTATGATGTTAAGCAAATATTGATGGAAAAGGAAATACTTGATTCTTGCGGAAATTTTATATGCACTTAAATATAAATTAGCGTTACATTACAAAGTAGTCATGTATATATATCTATGAAACAATGTCTATGTAGGGTTAACCACTTTCCTTAGAGTCACAGGATGGCAATAAATAAACACTATGTAGAAATTTCTGAAAGTTTATGTTTGACCATGATACCAATTCCTTTTATACAAGTATTTCATATAAAATAAATATTCAGCAAAAAATCAAAAGCAAGCATTTTTAAAAGTCTTTGTCTATGGGAATGATATGCATGTAAAAGTAAAAACTTGTTCCCAGTAGAGAAGAACACCACATAAAATGGATCTCTTTACCTTATCCAAAGAGAATGTTTTTGTTAGAGCAAAACCCCATCCCTCCTGGAAAGCTCTGCGGATCATAGTACTGCTGGTGGTGGGCGTGGCACTGGCTAGACCGAAGGGGTTGGGGAAACGCAGGCCACACATCTCTACACTGATGTCTACCTCATCTATAGGCGAGAAGAACTTTGGCAGAGCTGGTTCAGCAGGAATAGGTATCCCATGTAAGGACTACAAATACATACAGCACTTATCAACAATCCATAATAATACTGACATAGCAAGATATAAATTTTTTCTTATTGATACAAAGTTGGTTGGTTGGTTGGTTGATTGGTGTTTTACGTCGCTTTCAACAATATTTCAGTCATATCGCGACATGGAAACAGGAGGTTACCGACCTCTTAAACATAGTGGCGCAACCCGGGAATCAAACCCGGATTGTCGGCGTCGCAAATTGATACAAAGTATATTAAGCATACAATATATATGAAAATATGTTTTCCTTGTTTTCTGATTTTCTCAAATCAAGTCTTGGATAATTTTACTTACAAATACAGTCAAACCTTGGAGGGACCGTGGAAAATACTTCGAGATATCAGTAGTTCGAGATATCCAAATTCCGAGTTTAGGATCACAAATCTTGCAGTTGTTAATGTACGTCGATTCATTTGACATTTGTGATTATTATAGTAAATGTACGAGATATACATGTATTTATCAATAAATACGCATTAAGATGTGCATATTGTATTGTTCCTAATTAATTACTCTAAATCTCATCATACCTTTTATATTTTATGAATATATACAGAATATACTCCAAAACTGAAAACGTCATGTTTCCTTTTCAGTAACATCGTAATTCAAATCCAATACTGGATATAACTTTCTTATACTATACCTAAAACCAAGGACGGGCCAACACGTAAGACAAGATAAAGACACTTGTCATAATTTGATTTAATTACTATTACTTTGCATAAAAATACATAGACATACACACGGATTGGAAATAGTAATAATTAATGAACAGTGTAAAGAAATTTCTTTAAACGCAGGTATGAAAAAGCATTAATTACTGTTAAAGTTAATTATCTAATTTTGTGTTGACTTTAATAAGCTATCATCATTTATTAATATTTGGTATAAATAACAGGGTACGCACGGATGCGATCGATTATGTAATTACTGCGGCTTTGTACACCAACACGGTCAATTATCACACCACGCGAGCGACCTGTCATTTAGGGTAAATGCCTCAGGGAATATTGTCAATAAGAAGCCAACTTTGCGATAAACCGGGTAAATAAGAACTTCGGGACTTGAAAATGTATTCGAGATTAGCATGGTATTCGACATATCAGTGTTCGACACATCCGGGGTAAATTTAATCATATTATGAAGGATTTTTTTCGGGACAAACGTTCGACTTCGAGATATCCCGGGTATTCGAGATATCAGTGTTCGAGATATCGAAGTTTGATTGTAATTTATAAATATTTATGTTGGTGGGTATTTATGTCCCTATGCTTCAAATTCCACACAAATTATATCAGCTTTATGACATTTTGATAAAAACACAGAATATACATGACAAGTATCACATTTACATGTATCAGACATCAAATACCATGTCTGCCAAACATAACGTATGCAACATGTAACAAATACCATATACAATTAATATACAGATATGAGATACATTTTTGTATATGAAAAATACCGTATATATTGTATTAAATTTATCACAAGTATCAAAGTACAGTGATACTCCATTTATCCTGACACGTTTGTTCCCGTCCGATTTGTCCAGATAAACAGATTTTCCGGATTACCGGATCATAGTACCGGTACATTAGAGTTAAGGAATCCTATTTCTTGATGAAAGAATGGTGTATACAATACACGATAAAACACAAGTAATAATCCCTATATGCGTTTAATTTGTATACGAAGAAATATATATCTATGACGTACTTAATATATCAATCTGATTAAAACCATATCTTTATTCTGCTTTATCCATTAAGGATAAAGTTCTGGCGAAACCCCGTAAGAGGTCATGTTCTGGTGAACTCTGATGACGTTTCAGTCACCGAAACCGTTATTTTCCATAGCCAATCAATGACTCGGCTAAGCACGTGATAGTGATGCAATATGTTACAAACACAGTTCCAAAACTACCTTGTGGGTCACGCACGCTGGGGATGTTAATTTCATTCCTAGGAATTTGTAGCCGATCCACTGACTGGCTGAAAATCAGAGTTCACCAGAACATGACCCCTTACGGAGTTTCGCCAGATCTTTATCCGCAATGGGACAAATACATAAACAGAATAAAGATATGGTTTTAATCTGATTGTTGATATATGAACATCTGTAATAAATTGTACATTAATTGCAGCCAAATTTCTGAAACCTGCATGATTTTTCAACTCATTGTCCATTATCTACATGTAAAAGTTGACAGCCGCCTTTGTATATACCTCGCGCTTGACTAATTAATTTCACTTCTATCGCGATCAGAGTGTTTATCTAATGTCCTGTTGTGTCATACAAATTTAGAATTAAAAAGAATTTATGTCTGGATAAACTTATACAGAGTTCATGTTTTAAATATAAAAATTTTCCATAACTATAAAACAGAAGAATAACTAAAAGTTAAAACCCTACAAAATTATGTAATTAGCACTAAGTAAGGATACTTTATCAATTATATCTATCTCTGATAGAAGAGTGACGCCACTTAAAGCTGGGTTTCAATCTAAAGCCCCGATATTTAATTAATAATCAAAGGCTTGAAGAGCCACAAAGGCGTCGAGCTAAATTTGATTTAAAGGTCATGGGAAACTTAAATTCTACAAATTTATGTTTTTGCTTAAATAAAGTACATATGCTTTAAATAACATCCTCATATTTTTTGTTTTTGAAAATAATGACTTGTTCTGGAGATATTGATATTTGAATATAAATGTAAATGTGTGCTGCTTCGGCAAGTCTCACGGTTTTTCGTGACTGTGATCGCTATGACGTTATATTAGGTCAATTACTATATAAGCTGTATTCAAAACCGGTATATTACATGGAGAATTGTCGTGCTTGACCTAATGTGACGTCAGTACATTTTATTTCTGTAGGGGCATTTAACTCTGTATTTACTCTTAATTACTGACTTATAAATGCAATTATGCCTATATGATACAGTAGAAAAATCTATTTTATAAGAGAGGGTTAATTTTTCCAAGTATCACTATTTTCTATGATAAAATCTATGATAAATGTTTCCCATGACCTTTAAAGCTGTCAAAAAATTTTTGGAATAGAGTAAAAATAAAAGCTCAAGGACCAACAGCCAAATATCATATATCATCATAACATTTTATTGTTCTTTACGTCATTCTTGCAGAAATATGTCAAATATCTTTTCACAGAGAATGTACATGTGAAAGCAATCCAACACCATTGCCATTTTTTTTACAAAGATAGAAATGGACGAGTTGTTACCACTGCCTGTAAAATATGGAAACCTAATGCTTAATTTGTTTTAAGATATGGTCTAGGTTACTGTTCTTGTCTACGCTACTAACACTGACACTAGGGCCAACAGCTTCTATATATCATCCTAACACACTAGTTATTATTCGGTCGTTTATTGTATGTGCACGTGTAAGGGCTACAACGCCATGCCGTTCGCCGTAATGACGCAAGCCGATTGTGCATCACAATCGCACTTTATCGGTTGATTTGGAATAAAATCTTCACATGTAAGTTCTACGTATTTTATTTTTCATGCATTCAATCTAAAATTCTGCCTTAATCAATGGTATCATCCTTTACATCCGCATTAAATTTTGTAGGCGATTTGAGAACTTTTTCGGCTGCCATTTTTTATGCCCTCGTGAGAACTTTTCCAGATGTGTAGAAGACCATGTGATATATCAGAGATATACACATGCTACTTCCCTAATAAGGAAAAATTGAGGTGTGGCTTTAGAAATTTTTGCGGGAAAATTCACAACTGCGCAAAAACAAGTAATTCCCATTTACATAGATCTATTTGGCTTTGTGACCAACATCTTGATCATTTAATGCTATTCCGATTGCAACTTAAACTTTTTAAAAAGCTATGCTTGTTTAAGATAGACTGGAGTTACCTGCTCTTGCTTGCTATCGCTGCGCAAAGAGACAAGTGACCACCGCCATTTTGTAGAGGCTATTCCCTGTCCAGCAAGTGTTATTTATAGCACAGACGGTAAGGGCAGATAAGAGGCTGTACACACTGCGTGTAGATATTTTAAAAATTCGTCTGCAGTAGCATACACAGCATAGGTATACAGTACCTGATGTAATTTACGAGAGGCTCATGATGTTAAGCCTTGAGGATGTAATTAATTTTGTCATATTTGTCGATTCTAGGTTAAATGAATGAAACAAAGCGAAATCTAGTGAGATAAAAATAACCGATAACGCGTCACTTGAACCTAGGTCAGCCTCGTTATGAATTAGTGGTCACCTGTCTAGATATCTTTATGATACGCGTTGCCAGCCTATATTTAGGATTCTATGAAATATTTTATTTGTTCCTTTTTTAGACTGAAATTTATATCTACATATATTATTATTATATTATTTATATTATTTGGGTCTTCCGATTCCATCGGAAGACCCATTTGTTATTGTGATGTTTTTTCTTTACATTTGTTATTATTATTTGGGTCTTCCGATTCCATCGGAAGACCCATTTGTTATTGTGATGTTTTTTCTTTACATTTGTTATTATTATTATTATTCTTATTCTAAATAGGATTTTTGACTGCAATTTTCTCAGCAACGGCTTCACGGGCAACATTTTTTCTCTATGCTTCTTACTTTTAAAGCTAAATTTAGTAGATTTATAAGAAAAATTTTGAAAAAATCATGTTTTAAATAAAATTACGTAACCAAGTTTAGTTTTTAAATTTTCTCAAATATAACATTCATTATTCAAGTCAAACTCCGCAATTGTTCTTAGCAATCATGTACAGGTGTAATTCTTGACATCAGAATTAAATCTGATTAAATACCTATAATGGCAATGACGCTATTTGAGTTTAAATATTTAAGGCTATTACGTAATTTCAAAAAACTTTTATTTTAAGCTTTAGAGCTGCAAAAGTATTACCAAACGATTTAGAGGGTCAATATAAGGGTAAAAACAGTTATTTTAAAAATTTAAATTCATTTTAAAGTAGGTTTTAAATTTTCTCAAATAAAATGTTTATTATTTAAGCTAGACTCCTCAAACGGTCTATTTAATATTGTACAGGTGTAGATCTTGACAACCAACTTAACTCCGATTATGTAACTCTTACGGTTAAGACGCTATTTGTGTTTAAAGTTTTTAAACTCATTACGTAACTTTCAAACTTTTTTATTTTAGGTCTTAGCGTTAAAATAATATTACAAAACGATTTAGAATGTCAATTTCAGCGTGAAAGAGGGTGTTTTAATATTTTAAATTCATTTTTAAGTGAGAAATTTAAGTTTTTCAAAAATTTGGTTAGTTACGTAATTACTTCATAACTTGCTTATTTTTGGTCGTATGACCTCCAAATTTTCAATCAGCACTGGAGAAAGGCTTGCTCTTTTGCATTATACTTTTAAAAATTTTGAAATATTTGCCTCCTTCCCTGTGGCGTCCGCAAACCTTATCGAGAGAGGGTCTTAAAACGCCGAAATTTCACCCCGATTCTTAAATTCCATTTTCTGAGAAACGGTTTTATATACACACTTCATATTGTGTCTATAGATTTTCACAGGCACCGTTACCCGTTTAAGTAAAAAAAAAAGTTTAAAAATGAAAGTTTTCAAAACCATTACGTAACAATTAGTGAAATTTTAAATTCTCCCCCATATAGCTTATTTTTAATGCTACACTATCCAAATTTGAACTATTATATTCTCTAGGTTCATATCTTTACAAAATTCATCGGCCGATAATATCTATCTCTTTTAGTTTGGCCGCTATTTCAATTTAAACTTTTTGAACAATTACGTAATTTGCAAAAATGCTTTATTTTTAGTCCTATCATTTCCAGAGTATTACGAAACGATTTTCCGTAACGATTTCAGTATGAAATATGTTTCTCAGTATTTGAAAGTGAGCGATTTAAAGGATTTTTTAAAAAAATACCTTATTTGCGTAACTTTCATGTTTTTTCTTATTTGTCGTATTAACAAAGTATAAAAAGGAGCGTTTGAGAATGTATTTTGAATTCGAATTCTTAAACAAAAATCACATTTTTGCACTCTACCCGCTACTGATGAACAAGGCAATAAAAAATCTTGTCCGAGCGTCGGGATTACTTCTAAGAGAAGCGCGGTGAATTTCCCTTGCTAAATACCGACTTCAAACGTGTATGATAGTCACGGGGAAAGCGCAGTAACTCGCGATTAATTCCATCGCGATTAATTCAATCGAGAGTTACGGCGCTTTGTCCGTGGAATGTTTAATCGACTGTTATAATGGAGAGCCGTAATATGTATGATTTCTTTAACTTGATTTTCGATTTATTTCCTCTAGATAATACTTTTTTTCAATTTTAATTATTAATTAATTTGATTGCTTGAGGGTTTTTTTTGGGGGGGGGGGGTTATTTTTGTGTGTAAAGTACATTTAAGTCATTCTCCTGATCTTTTTTCTTTCTTTCCTTCTTTCTATCTACTTATTTTTCTTTTTTCTTTCGAGAGAGGAAGACCCGCCCTGTTGCCTCGGCAACAGGTAAGCTCTAGTTATTATTCTTATTCTAAATAGGATTTTTGACTGCAATTTTCTCAGCAACGGCTTCACGGGCAACATTTTTTCTCTATGCTTCTTACTTTTAAAGCTAAATTTAGTAGATTTATAAGAAAAATTTTGAAAAAATCATGTTTTAAATAAAATTACGTAACCAAGTTTAGTTTTTAAATTTTCTCAAATATAACGTTCATTATTCAAGTCAAACTCCGCAATTGTTCTTAGCAATCATGTACAGGTGTAATTCTTGACATCAGAATTAAATCTGATTAAATACCTATAATGGCAATGACGCTATTTGAGTTTAAATATTTAAGGCTATTACGTAATTTCAAAAAACTTTTATTTTAAGCTTTAGAGCTGCAAAAGTATTACCAAATGATTTAGAGGGTCAATATAAGGGTAAAAACAGTTATTTTAAAAATTTAAATTCATTTTTAAGTAGGTTTTAAATTTTCTCAAATAAAATGTTTATTATTTAAGCTAGACTCCTCAAACGGTCTATTTAATATTGTACAGGTGTAGATCTTGACAACCAACTTAACTCCGATTATGTAACTCTTACGGTTAAGACGCTATTTGTGTTTAAAGTTTTTAAACTCATTACGTAACTTTCAAACTTTTTTAGCGTTAAAATAATATTACAAAACGATTTAGAATGTCAATTTCAGCGTGAAAGAGGGTGTTTTAATATTTTAAATTCATTTTTAAGTGAGAAATTTAAGTTTTTCAAAAATTTGGTTAGTTACGTAATTACTTCATAACTTGCTTATTTTTAGTCGTATGACCTCCAAATTTTCAATCAGCACTGGAGAAAGGCTTGCTCTTTTGCATTATACTTTTAAAAATTTTGAAATATTTGCCTCCTTCCCTGTGGCGTCCGCAAACCTTATCGAGAGAGGGTCTTAAAACGCCGAAATTTCACCCCGATTTTTAAATTCCATTTTCTGAGAAACGGTTTTATATACACACTTCATATTGTGTCTATAGATTTTCACAGGCACCGTTACCCGTTTAAGTAAAAAAAAAAGTTTAAAAATGAAAGTTTTCAAAACCATTACGTAACAATTAGTGAAATTTTAAATTCTCCCCCATATAGCTTATTTTTAATGCTACACTATCCAAATTTGAACTATTATATTCTCTAGGTTCATATCTTTACAAAATTCATCGGCCGATAATATCTATCTCTTTTAGTTTGGCCGCTATTTCAATTTAAACTTTTTGAACAATTACGTAATTTGCAAAAATGCTTTATTTTTAGTCCTATCATTTCCAGAGTATTACGAAACGATTTTCCGTAACGATTTCAGTATGAAATATGTTTCTCAGTATTTGAAAGTGAGCGATTTAAAGGATTTTTTAAAAAAATACCTTATTTGCGTAACTTTCATGTTTTTTCTTATTTGTCGTATTAACAAAGTATAAAAAGGAGCGTTTGAGAATGTATTTTGAATTCGAATTCTTAAACAAAAATCACATTTTTGCACTCTACCCGCTACTGATGAACAAGGCAATAAAAAATCTTGTCCGAGCGTCGGGATTACATCTAAGAGAAGCGCGGTGAATTTCCCTTGCTAAATACCGACTTCAAACGTGTATGATAGTCACGGGGAAAGCGCAGTAACTCGCGATTAATTCCATCGCGATTAATTCAATCGAGAGTTACGGCGCTTTGTCCGTGGAATGTTTAATCGACTGTTATAATGGAGAGCCGTAATATGTATGATTTCTTTAACTTGATTTTCGATTTATTTCCTCTAGATAATACTTTTTTCAATTTTAATTATTAATTAATTTGATTGCTTGAGGGTTTTTTTTTGGGGGGGGGGGTATTTTTGTGTGTAAAGTACATTTAAGTCATTCTCCTGATCTTTTCTCTTTCTTTCCTTCTTTCTATCTACTTATTTTTCTTTTTTCTTTCGAGAGAGGAAGACCCGCCCTGTTGCCTCGGCAACAGGTAAGCTCTAGTTATATATATATTTCGAAGATCGCGCGATCGGTTTCCATATTGGCGCTTAATGTCAACTTATGCCTTGATCGCGTATGTTACAAGCGTTCTACTACGATTTCTCCAAATAAGGCAATATGTCACGTGGTCTTCCCCATATTTGGAAAAATTCCCATGAAGTGCGATTGTAATTCATAATCGGCTTGCGTCATCATGGTGAATGAATATTTTAACACACACAATAAGCGACAGAATAATACGTGTTTTAGGGCAATTTACTGATAATTTAAGTTAAGCAGACATATGCTTAAACCTATTTCTGTGCAATGAAATTTCAATAACAAGGATAACAAAGCCGGTTTTGCAAGAACTTTTACTACGTTGAGTACTTTAAAGAAGGTACTACTTTGTTACGTGAATTAAAAAGGCGGTGCAGAGGTAAAATTTTTACGATCGCTAGAAGACTGTCGAGCAAATGCTCGACGCCTTAATAAAGTGCTGTGAAATCGGCAATTTACTTTTATTTATTATCATTCAAGTAACAGTAATCTTCATTTCTGGCGTAAGCGTATACTGACTCATTAAAAACCAGTCACTGATGACTGCTAACATGACGTTTGACTATACACCACAAGCGGTCAGTTCTTAATTGGAAAGGTAATTAACATACCATAGGTAGGTAACCAGGTAAACGCGTCGTTTAACTGTTAAACAAACAATCTGCGCATAGAGGAGATAAGCAGTGTATTAATTTAACTGCAGTTATTTGCTACAGCTACGCCCAGAAGGCAAAATTTTGTCCGGATTATCAGAACAAATTTCATGTACTTTGGAATTCCGTAACCGTTTTTCCTTGTCCGGATCCAGAACACAGATTTCCGGATTATTGGATCAAAATATCATTTCGAAATCCATTCCCGCACTTACTTGTCTGGAAAGTGAATTTTCCGGATAAACGGAGCCCGGATTAACGGAGCATCTCTGTATCATATATATATATATATATATCTTCCATATATGTTCTAAAATACATCTTATATTTTTCTAGAAGTCTTTACATGTATGTCTCATACTGTCTAACTTATATTTTTTTTTTCAAAATCACAAATTTCTATTCCTGTCTTATAAGATACAATTTACGTTTTACCTGTAAATATTTGTGTATGAACCAAGAGGCCTGTTTGCCATCATTGACAGACTCTACTGTGGTCTGAGCTACCCCAGCAAGGTCACCTCCGCAGAATACCCATGGTTCACTGGTCTGCATTGTTGTCTCGTTGACCTCGGGTAAATTCCAACGATTCATCTTAACAGGCTGCATGGCTTCAACAACTTGAAATGATTACAAATGATTTGTAATGGATTTTGACAATTAAAAAAATTCTTCATACTAGCTCCGAGATCACACCAAATGCATAATTAAGTATTGTTCCCTTACAACATGTCATACACAAATATACACATGCCAATTGTTCTTTGTGCCATGTTAGTGAAATCAGCACTGAAGCACAAAAGATATGTTTTTGTATTTTGAGAGTATTAAAAATGCATGGAAATACATGAAAATAAATACATAATCATGATTTTCTATTACAAAAACTTTAATAAGTAATACAGGTACCTTCACTATCGGTAAGTCCTGATCCAAATGCAGAGATGATGTAGTCAGCTTTCAGTCTGATGATCTCTTCTTCATCTTCTGTCCAGTTTCCGTCATCATCTTGTTCCGTTCGGAGAAATTCCATAGCAGATATTCGTCCTGCTTTGGTCATTACTTTTCTAGGGGAAAGGAAGGGCAGGAATTCACATTTTTCCTCCTTGGCTAATTCCATCTGGTAACAGAAATTACATGTATGATATATTCGAGGGAATAATAGTTAGAAATACCATTTTGCACAAGTAGTTATAAAAATAAAATTTCATACAGGGAAGTTAATTCACACACTGTTCACATAAAAATAAATCCTTATATCTTAACCTTAAACTGTTTATTCAAAAAATCTTTTTATAACAAATTTTATCTTTTTAAAGTTCACACATCGACATTACCTTATCTGCATATTTACAAAATGAAAATTGCAAAATAAAAACAAATTTCATAGTCGACATATTGACACTTTATCCTGTTCTTGACATCCGGGTATCTGATAGAGCCATTCGGAACATTTTAGGTAAAGAATTGGATCTTATCACAAAAAGCAAATTTCATCATCAAAATATTTTGTCATTCAAACAAGTCAAATTTAAATACATACTTTAACTTAACACATTTCCAATCACATTTCAAAGAAGCAGACCCCAAAAGAATTGATTCAGAAGAGCTTGAAGTTGTATGGTCCCTTATGGTAAATCCCGAGTTTAACCCTACACAATCCGGACCAAATTTCTCGGCTATCTACATACTATTAGATCAATATAGTATGTATCGTGCAACGTACCTCATCTGGTACTGCTCTAGTGTTGGTAATACTTTATGAGCAGACCCCAATAGAATTGATTCAGAAGAGCTTAAAGATATATCGTCGCTTATGATAAATCCCGAGTTTTACCCAAAGCAATCCTAACAAGATTTCTCAGCTATCTACATCGATCAATATAGCATGTATTGTGCACCATACCTCTTCCGGTACCGCCCTAATGTTGGTAAATCCCTTCCTGAAAACCACAAACACTCGCTTCGCTCCACATCTCAAAGCAGATGTAGCACAATCAAATGCCGTATCTCCTGCTCCCAGAACAATGACTTTGCCAGACAGCTTGGGCAACTGAGATTTACAAGCACACATTCCTGGGAAAGAAATAGGCATGTATGAAACAAGAAAATGTTTTACTTTAAAACATTCAAGCTGAAGACATATTTTGATTAATTGTAATTAAAAAATTCAGTGAAGCTGTGATGGACATGTATCGGCCCAAATAGCTCAACAGTGAGAGCATCCGTCTTAATAGTGGAAGGTTCTGGGTTCGATTTCTGGGTTCAGTCACATCTTTTTCTCCTGTCTGTTACATTTGGTGTCATGTCAAGCCCTCATGAGCTGCATGTGCAGTATGAGTATTAGAATGAGACGGCTATCAGCCCTGATAGCTCAGTGGCGAAAGCGTTGGCATTCATAGCAGAAGGTTCTGGGTTCGATTCCTGGGTCTGGCAACATCTTTTTCTCTTGCCTGTTACAAAGTACTTAAAATATAATCAATAAAACCATTTAGTCATATACCTTTTTAGCAATTTTAAAATCAGGGTGTTAGAAAAGTATTCATGTATTCCAAATTGGGCACAATGAACTTGCATACCTGCTTTACTAGCACTTGCCACTTTAGGAAGAAAATCTTTTGAAGTAAAGAAACCCATATCCTCTGTCAAGTCTTTGAAAATTGAAATTTTCTTTGGATCAGGAAGGCCTGAAATAAAAAGAATGTTAGTAAGCCTCAGGAAAAAAGGCTATTTTTAAAGAAAGTTATCAATAATGATTATTAGATACATTTTGAAATAAATGAGTAGTCAGAGATTCTCAGCTCCTGAATTCATTTTTATAACTGCTGTAAACAAGGCATTAGAGGCAGAAAATCTGGGACTGCCAAGATGATTAAATACAAATTTACCTATTCCAAGGAAGACAGCTTCATACCCAGTCTCCTTAAGCTTGCTAACAGTCAAGTCTTTGGTACTGAGAGACCGTCCATGCTCTATCTGATACAAAAAATTGATTGATTATTGTTTTATTTCAATCCACTTTTATTTCATGTATATATTGACAACACCTTCCTGATCAATGCATAGAAATCATACCTTTGCAATGAACCCTCCCAAAGCAGTGAGGGAATTTTTTACTTGCCATTCCTACCATGACATAGTACCTCAGTTTTCTCTGTCTCATCCAAAAGACAGGAAGCTAGTGTGCTCATAGGAAGAGTACAAAAGAAAATGGGTCTCAAAGATTTTACTTCTTTACTTATTTAACTTTTCGTTTTTGACTGTGAAAAAGGTAAAATACTAAGTAAACTTTTAAACTTAATTACATGATACTTTCAATACTGTTAAAGATAATTTTTGCAAATGCATTTTCATGTACATTAAAAAAAATTAATCTTGAATAAGATTCTACCATGTGCTTATGAAATATTTAAACACAAAATATTTTTTTCGGAATTTCTAATATACCTTAACACCTAAGTCCTTCATGAGCTCCACCTCGAAGTTGACAACATCATATGGCAACCGATACTGAGGAATCTCTGAGGAACTGCAAATACAAACACAACATACAGTTGTAACAGGTAGGAAAAGAAATTGTGGTCGAACCTGGGAATCAAACCCAGAATCATCCACTATCAAGACGGATGCTCTCACCATTGAGCTATTCAGACCAAAAGCCATTCATCACACTTCTTTTCTACTAGAAGTTTCCAACCCTAGAAACCAAAACACACAACAAGCCATAGACCATAACCCTGGTAGCCACAGAACCAAACGTAACAAGCCAAAAACGATGTGGCCAAATGTGGATATAGAACCTTCTGTTATGAAGACCAATGCCTTCACCATTGAGCTATCTGGGCCGATAACCATGTGTCACACAGTGATGACAGTATCCCTTCATATCTTATCACATTACATGTTGTATCTTTAGATAAGTAAATATACATGTGTATATTTTATTTCATTCATTGGAGTACTACTTTCTCAAAATTTATACCCAAATCTGACAATAATCATGGGTAAATATAATGGTAACAGGTGGGTCTAACCCTCAGTCCTTGCTCTAAGTACTACCAGCAACCCTTGCTCTAAATTCAAGTTTTTTAGGTCTTTCGAGATTGAAATAAAAAGATACATATGAAGTGAACAGATTTATTGTTGTAATAATAGCCTATTCCTGCATGATATTAAGGAATAAACACAATAAAAGTTTGGTTACTTGGGCTTTTAAAGATCTAATTCTGTAAATATTGCACTGGACACAACTTCACAATATCTATGATGATTGTATAAAATATAATTCATGGACCCTGTCTAATGGGATGAGGTCCAGCACAATGGAAAAAATTGTCTCTACATCGTGTTCTAAATGAAATTAAACGTCCGCCATAAAAACAATCAAACTTCGATCTCCTCATCAAACAAAGAAATACCAAAGACTTGGCGGTAAAGTATAAACCAATCAAATAGAAATAACCTGCTTTAATGACCTTGCTGACCGCCATGACGTTATCCATGTACATATATGTACATAGATAATTACTCTCTACTCTCTTTGCAATTATTTACAAATAAACAGAAGGTGTAATTAATTACCGTAAATTAATCTATAAAAACAAAGCAAACCAATCACTATGATGTTGTATTGATTTATTCAATTAAAATAAATAAAATAACCCTATCACATTGTGATCAAGATTAAAGATATGTACACTATTTACAAAGTGCCGGATAAAAAATTAGTTTAAGAAGAGACACTTTCTTGCAGGTTTTTCATAAGTTTGAAAATAGGTGGAGAAAAGGCACAACTTAATGTAAGCATTCACCAAATCCGGACAGAATGACAGTAAACGTGGCCTTTTATAGAAAAAACTCACACTACAGACCGATGAAAACAGCTGTTCTATAATTACTTTTGAAGTTATACGAAATAGAATACCCGTTACGGCGTATCTAGAAATGATAATATTATGATTCGTTACATAACAAAAACATACCTGAGTCCTCCAATGTATTCCTGCTTCTCAAACACTGTTAAATTGGTGTAACCAAGACGAGCAAGAAAGGTGGCACAACTAATGCTGGCTGGACCACAACCAACAAGAGCTACCTTGGCTTGGTAACTCTCTGGTAATTCATCTAAGAGAGGTAAACCTGGGTCTCTTACTTGAGGAATCTTCATTGCTTTAAAAATCTAAAGTACAACAAATCTATGTGTATTCTAATAGCAATAATTTCAAGTCATGGCAAATTTAAAGCATTATCTTCATTGCTTTAAAAATCTGAAGTATGACAAATCCATGTGCATTCTAATAACAATAATTTCAAGTCGTGTCAATTTCAAAACATTTAATCAACATTTCCATTAAGTTTCTCAGAGAAGAATTTAATGTTAGACTCTTCAAAATAAAAACTTAAAGCGATATCCCTAAACTGTATAAAGGAATCCTCATATATGACTGATTAATTATAGTGAATGTAATTTATTTTTGGTGGATGGAGGTATACCATGAAAAAAAGGGCAGAAAAGTGCATCGTTGCATGATGTCATTTCATCATTTCTTTTGTGGTTTACCGCCATCAAACAAATAGCCAATTACATTCATTCATTATAATGCAATTCCTTTCTAACATGCTTTATATTCTCAGATTCTGAAATTAGTAGGTTATGTCTGCACACTTTCTCAACATTTCTAAACTGCAATTAGGTGTCAATATCCGTCATTATTACATTAATGTGGAAAAATACATTGTCAGAGCCAACTGCTTGATGTGCTGATTCATAAAATTTTATTTTAAAATAGGACATAAAAAACCTTACCCACTAAACCACCCCAGCTCTCCTTACATACAAGACCTTACAGAACCCACCTCCACGGCAAACTGCTGAAGTCCTCCAATGTTGATTGGTCCCTCTTCAGATGCATACAAATTACAACCTCCAACACACAAGTCTGACGTAGGGCACACCATTCCACAGGTCAACCCCAAGGGATTGTCTGACAGAATGGCCTTAGCTGACCCATAGTAATTCTGAAATAATTCAAGGCAAATTCAGGCCAGAATAAAACAATACTGCTGTTTTGGCTTTACTTCTAATAAAGTAGCTTTACATTTACTGAAATTGTTGTGAGAAATGTCCTTCTTTCACAAACAGCTTCTAATTAAAACAAAATTTCTTAATACTCCACTAACGCATTAAACTAAAGATGAAATCTGAATTCATAATTATAGGCTTTATATCATTTAACATGTCATTGTCATACTTTGTTGGCAATACTGGTGATGAAGGACTTGACGTCCAGCTGAGTCGGGCAGCTCTTCTGACATGGAGCATCTGCACATTTCAAGCACCTATTATAAAATTCAATACATGATAGAAAAACAATTGACATCTAAATTTAAATCATGTTGCCTACACTTATCTGACTTTACACTGAGTATTGATTTCCTGATCACCAAATTTTACATATCACTAGCCGGGTTCGACTCTCACCATGAGTACACTAGTGCTCTGTCTTTCAGCTGAGATAGTAAAAACCAAGGCCCCATGTCGCAGTAGGCATAGCACGTAACAGATCCGGGAGGGTCTGTTCCAAAGGTATAAATTTCTATGCGATGCATCAGGCAGATGCCGTCACCATACACATGAAATAATCATGGAGTGACATAAAACAATAATCAACCAATCAATACCTTCAAATTTGTAAAACAGCATAAAAAAATAGGGGTGTCCTAACCGGACAAATACCCCCTGGGGCAACAAAGTGGAGACATGCAATAATTCATCCCTTTATGACAACCCATGAGGCATCCAAAGAGCAAATATAATAATTCTAAGTGCTATTTACTATCATAGAGGTCAAAGGTCAAAGTCAAGGTCACAGTGATCTAGTCTTGGTACATGAAACATCCCCTTCCCATGATGCATCCAGATGTAAGGTTTGATAAACCTGAGTGCTATGGTTCAAAAGTTATGCTCAGGACACAAAGTGGCCCAGGTTTTACTATCAAAGAGGTCCAAAGCCAAGGTCAAGGTCACAGTGACCTAATTTTGGTACACGACATATCCCCTTTTCATGATGCATCCACATTTGTTTTGTTATGAGGAATAAGAAAATATGTGGTTTAGGGGTGGGGATCTGAACCAGTTTTGAGATGATAGAAGATTCCTGAATTGAGGATGGGGTTTGGGGAATGACCCTGGGGATCCCCAGTTTATGCTATACAACTCGTCTTGTCATGAGGAATAAAAAAATATATAGTTTAGGGGTGGGGATCTGAACTATTTTTGAAATAAACAAGGTTTTACCATCACAGAGGTCAAAGGTCAAGGTAAAAATCAAGGTCACAGTGACCTAATTTTGGTATTCAACACATTGCCCTCCCATGATGCATCCATAGAACAAGTATAATAATTCTACGTGCTATTTACTATCATAGAGGTCAAAGGTCAAAGTCAAGGTGACCTAGTTTTGGTACATGATACATCCCCTTCCCATGATGCATCCACATGTAAGGTTTGATAAACCTGGGTGTTATGGTTAAAAAGTTATGGAGCAGACACGAATCGGGATGGACGGACAGACAGACAGACAAAAGGACATGGTGCTTCCTATATACTCCCCAAACTTCGTTTGCGGGGGGTATAATAAAAACCATTCCTGACAATTTCATCAAGAAAAAGATAGTAAAAACAAAAATTTATAAAACAAACAATTTACTTTAAAATATTAAACAAATTCAAATGGATGCAACATATTAAGCCTGCATGAAGACATACTTGGTCATGAGATGAAGGTCTTGTTAAAATCTAATATCAAATTTTCAACCAATCAGAAATACAGAAACAAGCAAAATTAAAATATTGATGCTCACTGAAGTGTTTGTTAAAAGTATTCCTGACGCTCAGTGCGTATGTACTTAGATTTTGTAGACTGAAGAGTCAACAGAATTTTTCTACCAATAGGAAGAGAGGATTGAATATATTTATAAATAATTCAAATGATATCCAATAGACCATTTCCATATTTTACATGATAAAAGTGCCCCAAGACCCACCATAGTACTTTTTTGCTGGGGTTTTGATGTAAAAAACTAGACAGTGATGTCACAATTTAAGCAATAACGTCAAAATAGAAATCCCGGCAAAGAGTTGCATGTCGGGTCTTGGGCCGCTTATATCATGTAAAATATAAAGATCATTTATTACTCACCTAGCTGCTTCTCTTAAAGCTCCTCTCTCACTAAGTGTTGTGTGCTTTATATCTTCGAAGTTTTTCTCCTTTGATGTGCATGTCTATGAAATACAATGAGAACAGTCAATTCTAATGAAAGTACCAACATACTCACAAGGAGCACTGGCAACATGCATTGCATTGCATACAAATTTAGACCTTTGCAACGGACCCACCCGAAGCAGTGAGGGATCTTTTACGTGCCACGCCTACCGTGACACGGGACCTCGGTTTTTACTGTCTCATCCGAAAGACAGAACACCGGTGTGCCCCGGACGGGAGTCGAACCCGCGACCTCCCAATCATGAGTCGAGCACCTTATCCACTAGGCCACACCGGCTTTTATATGAATGATATCGTTCATATAGGGCCACTACTTGCGGCTAACGTCACATAATATCCTTAACAAGCATTCTGAGTATTGCTGAAGCAATACATGTCCCCCACTGGTTTCCGAAATTTACTAAATCCAAGGGCCGTAACTCTTCCAAAATTGGGTCAATCATTATCAAACTCAAACTTGATCAATAATTGAGTCTCATTGATACAAATCTACATACCAAATTTCAAGTCTTTTACTTCTACAGTTGCAAAACAGTCCAGAAAACGAAAGTGTCTCAGACAGTTAGCTGGACAGACAGATAGACAGAGTGGAAACCTATGGTCCCCTTAAAATTTACCATGGGGGGGGGGGTTAATAAAATACCCCAGGTCAAAAGTAGATATTATACACATCGTAAGCAAATAAGTGCGAATATTATCTTGAGAAAGGGGCTTTACACATCTTGACCACAAATGAGCCGTCACCTGCTATAAAGATGACTTTCAAAAATCCCTGTTCTACGTTTCTTGTAAAATAAGCCTTTATAAAAAGATCCACTTTCCAAAAAAGTAACGTTCAATTTTCCCCTTTGGGGTTTGATCGTATATGCGTTCACTATATATTAACATTATTTCTTGGGTTAACATTTAAACAGAGTAAGATATAAGAATAAACTTTACACATATGTAACGATATTTCAGAGGTATGACATACACAATAGAAATTGGACCTTATGTACATGACTTCTGTAACAAACTCTCAATGATAATCCAAACACCAAACGAAGCCTAAACCAAAATGTTAAAGCTAGCTAGTTGCCATAATTCATATGAAATATGAAAAGACGGGTGGTATATGGTGCATAACAACCAACAATGTTAGAAATTTCTCTACAGTTAGACATTTACATATTTTGAATGTTTTTTCATTGCATTATAGCAGAAGTCAAGTCTGCATCATCTGGGTTGGTAACTTATTTAATGATAAAAGCATTTAACTGAACCATGAAATAATAACAAGTTAAAAGTAAAATGTGAGATTTTATCTTTCTCAATCTCGTATTGGTGGCAAGAACATTTATTTATTATTTTTTTAGATTTGTTTGTGTCAACTGCGAAGCATGTTGACATTTAATTTATATTGCTGTTCACCTCTACTTACCGAACACCCTTTCTGTGCATTTCTCTTCCAGTGTTTTCGGTTTTCTTTGGTGGCAGAACTTGAAACCAAACTTGCATGTTTTGTGACTTTTGGATTGAGAGAAAGTAAATTCTGTAAAAAAAACCGTAAAAGTCATGTACCTCTGTCTATACTAGAAGCTATTCACTATACTTGAAATTACCTACTTGAAATACCTTTATTTAAACTCCAGAAACCGATGACCAGTACGTTTTATTAACAATAGAGACAAGAGACCCGTGAGCACCAACACAAGAAATAGTACCAAAGTTTGTTGAACCACATTTACAACAAGTTCTTCAATGATCGTTAAAAATATGAAAAAAAAAATTACAAATTTACAAACAGCCCAATACATGCATTTCACTACTGATACGGTCATAGATAACGGAAGTGGGTAACATGAGTTACTATTCTTTTTCCCTCCACAATTTTACTTCAGACTTCAGAACAATTATATATATATGTACCAATTAAACTATTAATATATTTATAAAGAGAGATTAAGAACATATTATATTTATGAAAAACCAATTTGAAAAAAAAAATGTTTCAAAAAATATTTATGTTATGTAATCCATTAAAAGCTTATGAAACTTTTTCATATTTATGCTTTATCTTTCATATTTTAAATCATTAGAACGTTAGAGCAAAATATATGTCACTTAAGCATTTTGGTTAGTTTGATACTATTCAAAAACCAGTACTATTCTGGTTTGACATTTCTGATGAGCAGTTAATGATATATGATAACATATGAAAATCACAAGAAAACCAATAATTTCAGTCTTTATCAACTGTGACCTTGACATTTCAAAACATTGACCCTTTGACCTCAAAATCTACAGGGTTTTCCTCTCTTGATAAGTAAGCATATCTCCAAATTTGACTTGAATATGATTAAAAGCGCTTGAGTTATCATCCGGAAACCAAATATGTTGCGGAAGGATGGAAGGACGGAAGGACGAAAGGATGAACAAAGCAAACACTTAATGCCCCTCCCATACCTGGCGGGGACATAACAAGAGAATAGGTAAAACGGATGGATGCTCCCAAAATAAACGTTAGTTCCAAAGGGCAGTTTACACCGCACTTTTCCTCATCGAGATGCAGCAACTTAAGAAGCTTCATTTTGATACCTCCTATAGTTTTTATATTGTTATCCTCTGGACAAAATTAACAAAAGACAATAATTCCTACGAAATTTCATATTCATATCTCATAGTTTTTGTGCTATGTTCTGGATAAAACGATGTACAGACGGACGAACTGACTGACAAATGGACAGGCAGATGAGGCTGCGACTATATGTTTCCCTTCAGTGAGTCATTGTGAGCTTAATAACGAAACAGATATAGATTTATAAGGTAATGACATTTAGCTTATTATCCCCGACGAAAATGTACATATTAATGACTTTCATTTTAAAAATACAAGATATGTTTGTGAAACATGAACGCCTCCGGCGGCAACAAAGTCCAAATAAGGCAAATTATGCAATGTCCTATATCTTGATTATATCCCATCCCATAGGAATACACGTGAAATACGGAAGCCCTATCTCTTTTCACTTCGGTACTTCTTCGTTTTTTACTCTTACGATTCATAAGTTATAATCAATGTTAAAGTTTTTTAATTGTAGGTCAAAGGTCACGGTCAAGGTCACAGGGTCATAAGTTATTGTTCCAATGGAAAGGTCTTGTCCAAAGGAATACGCATGTGAAATATGAAAGACCTACCTCTAAGGATTAAAAACTTATAACCAATGCTAAAGCTTTGAAATGTAGGTTAAATGTCTCGGTCAAATTCACGAGGTCAAAAACTAAAGTTCTGACGGAAAGGAACACGCAGGTGAAATATGAAAGTCCTATCTCTTACGGATTAAAAGTTATAACCAAAATTTAAGTTTTTGAAAAGCAGGGAAAACGTCACTGTCAAGTTCTCAAGGTCAAAAATTACTGTACCGACAGAAAGGTTGTGTCACAAGGAATACATGTGAAATAAGAAAGCCTTATCTCTTACGATTTAAAAGTTATAACCAATGTTACAGTTTTTGAAATGCAAGTCAAAGGTCATGGTAAAGGTCAACAGGACAAAAATTATGGTACTGCGGGAAAGGTCTTGTCACAAGGAATAAGCATGTGAAATATTTAAGTCCTATCACGAAACATTCAAAATTTAGAGCATGAATTATTTTTCCTAAATTTAGGTCAAACTCCAATTAGTAGAAAGGCAAGATATGAACATGTGAAATATCAAATCTCTATCACTTAGCATTCATAAGTTATAGCATAAGGTTTTATCCCTAAATATAGGTCAAATTCCAAGATCAAGGTCAGAAGGTTAAATATTATTTACAAAAAGAAAGGTCTCCCACAAGAAATACACATGTGAATATGAAAGCCCTATCACCTACATTTACAATGTTATGCCTCTTTTACTGAAAGCGGGACAGAACAGACAGACTGACAACCTAATTATTAATAAATGCCCCCTTGGTCTACAAGACTGGGACATAAAAACCTGTTTTACATAAGTACATGTATTTTCATTATCAACATATTTCTAAATCTTTAAGAGGTTTCCACGAACACTACTATGGCAAGGACACGATAACGACAATTAATGGGCGGAGCTAATACATGAAGCCTTGAAAAAAAGTTAGGAGAATTTAACAAATTGTCAGTATACAAATCATATTTATTTTGGGAATGAAAGTATTTAAGGGACGAAAAATCGATTTGTAGATCACAAAATAATTACAAAAATACTCTGTAATGGAAATACAAGGAATGAATACCTTATTGTTTGTCTTCATGAGAAATGAAGCTACCAGCAACAAGACACTTAGTGACCTACATGTACTCCTTAATTAATACGTAATAAATGCATTATTCGATACACCATACATAAACATAGAAATAAACTTTATCGGATCTGACTATAAAACCCTGCGCCAATAATGTACACGTCTACACGCATCTCTAGCTGCTTGTGTGTATTCAGTTTACAAATATACTTATGTTTATCTTCTCACTGCCTGACCTAGATCTATTGTCCGTAATCTAGACTGGACCGATCCAGCTGTATTGTGAAGTAAGAACGCTCGTTGCTACTGATAGCATTCATTATACGAGCACGGAAGAAAATAAATAGCATGTTGTACGAAGAATACACAGGGGGATCCTGGGGGATAAGAGGAGTTTGGAAACTCCTATTTTTTTCTCGTCTTGCAAAAAGTCTGACTCGTACGGCAACGTAGAAAGGTCATGAAGAAATTTTTTTTAGTAAGTCGTTTGTACGACTTAGTAACTCGTTTGTACGACTTAGTACCTCGTTTGTACGACTTAGTATCTCGTTTGTACGACTTAGTAAGTCGTTTGTACGACTTGGTATCTCGTTTGTGCGACTTAGTAACTCGTTTGTACGACTTAGTATCTCGTTTGTACGACTTAGTAACTCGTTTGTACGACTTAGTATCTCGTTTGTACGACTTAAAAAAATTTCTTCAAGACCTTTCTACGTTGCCGTAGACTCGTTCTGCTCTGAGGGTTAAAATTAAAATATTTCAAAAATATCGTACGCAGTACTTAGCTCTCTGTGATAAAAAATATTTCATTTTATTGATTTGTTTTTCCAATACCGGGGGTGGATCGAGGCTTTGCAGTTTGAGGGGCCAGATCTCTAGATACCACCTATTAATTCCATGGTGTATAAAGCGAAGCCCTATTGGAAAGGGGGAATAGGCTTTGCTCCACTAATACATGCGGTCTGGCAACATAAGAAATTATAGTAATTCATTTGTCAACAGCGGTAAAAATTTAGAATTAAATTAAATAATCCAGACTCAAGCAGTGCAAAAATGCCTATTTTATGTAGTCCCCGAAGATAATGGCATTTTGTTGCCACCTATTTATGATTTTATTGTATAAATTCACACTTTTTGCCATTTTTGGCGGATTTTATGAAAAAATATTCATACTTTTAAGAAATCATTCTCAGTACGAAATGGGGACACAAACCCACTTATTCCCTCACAACCCCCTCCATACACACTTTACGGAGAATGTACGTGGGGTGCCGTATCTCTAATGCCCCCGCCCCTTGTGCTATTGCCCCCATACCAAAGCAGTCTTAATCGGACAGATAAAGGGACTTAAGACGAATGCAATGAATGACAGGGTGATTCTTCTATACCTCCAAACTCTGATGCACATATATACTTAGCTGCTCAATGAACTATGTCAATTGACGAGCACATTTATTTTAGATAAATATAAAGCACTTAGAGTTGGACTGGGTATAATCATTTCATAAACAAATAGCCAATGGGCATAAAACCCATTTGTGCCCCGATCCTTTAAAATGGGGACTCGTGAGACCCACCCACCCCCGCCTCAGAATTACACAAGATTGTAGGAAATTCACCAAACCACTAAATGCCTTACTTGCACGGTGCGACTAATTCGTGTTTCTTGACAGTGGTTATTAACAAAAATCAAAATTGTTCCAAAACAATTTTATCTGTAAAAGTGTACAACTTGAATGAATCTGCTACAAGAGTTTTCGTAATCCACTTACACGTGCTTCTGATTATAGATAAACATACAAGTACTGAAGGAAGAGATGATGGCCAACGCCGATATCCTTGACTGAAAATTACATTACAGTGGAGTGCACAACAAACAAATATTCTGGTCTCTAACCGAGTTTTGTTATCAAGTGACTTTGTTTCTCCTCAAAGTTTAAAAATATATTTAACGAAAATATTTATCTCCCAAAACAATCGTCTTTCTAAAATTCGTCTCGTAAATAAAATTCTGGATCTGCCTGAAATAATCATGTAGGACTTTTTCACAGAAATAAATTGGTTATACATACATGCATATGCAAGGTTGTCTTACGTGTAGATATAAACTACAAACTACATGAATTAAGGGTTATACAAGGTATGCAAGAGACATTCCTTGTAATAAACGATGTAGCAACGAAGGACATGCTGCTAGTCGAACCCACGAGGTTGCAGTACCGCGTACCGTCTTGCATGATGCTCAATGCTTTAACACAGGCCTTACGTAAGTCATTCTGAATCTAAATGCTTCCTTTCAGAACCTTCTGTCATTTTCGGAGCTTCTGAAAGAGAGCAAAAACGTGTGAGCCACATGTCGTCGTATTTTGGATATCGTATTCGCATTCAGCGATGTTGCGCGCTGAGCCAACGAGCTACAGTGGCAGAACCGTCTCACGTGCTCGTTTTTTGTTTTTTTTTTTTTCATTTTCGTGTACGTCGTCCCAATGCTCCTCAACGTGTCAAAAAATTCTCCAGTCACTTTCGGAGCTTCAAAAAGGGCAAAGATGAGGGAATTAGCTATCTGCTCTGAAGTTTATTCATGCCTAGCCCGAACTACACTACTGATATGGGAAAAAAAAGGATCTTATGCAAGACACTTCATTGAGCACTAACTGCAATTCAGCTTATCAAACGCATACTTAAGTTTTGGAAGGATATGCATATTATAAAATCACTTTACCTCAATGTCCGGTACATCCCTGCTTAAGAACGTCGTCATTTTCCTTCTTTATTCTTTCTTTCGTGAATGTTGACGTACACAGTACTTACAAACGTAAACATCCGACATGCAGGTCATTGGGATATTCTACTCATAATAAAGGGGTAACAGCCACTATCAAAATTTTTTAATGAAAATAGTAACCATGAAGACCTCTCAAAACCTTACAATTTCCTGTCTTTTTCATCAACACATTTTGTCTTTTGTATATAATTGCAAGGCAGCAATACTGTCGGGGAGGGCTTTTCCATAACACGAACTCCTGTGGATTTTCTCTCTCTTTTTACAGACCGAGCTTCTTTACATCCATGTATTCATGCAACTGTCTCTGCAAAATTTGCATTTTAATCCTGATTACTTCCAGGATGTATCCAGGGTGGAGAGAGGTATAGGGCAAAGATAATGTATATAAACACTTTGAGAATACATATATTTCTCAGACTGTGCAGTGGCGGATTTAGAGGGGGTCGGTAGTCCCCTCCCCCTTTTTCGTCACAAGTATAAGTAAAACATCAGATCTTTCACCCAAAATGAGTATTTTGGCTAATACTTTACTTTCACGTGTGGCCCCCCCCCCTCTCTTTTCGGAAATCCTGGATCCGCCACTGCTAGCTGCATATATATATAGGCAGATTTTAAAGGTATTTCACATCAGTACATGTATGGTGAATGTGAAATCAATATTTTCAAGTTGAATCTTTTCGTTTGATATGTCTTGCTTTTGACGAATGAGTTGGACCAAAGATTTTATTAAGGTCAAGTTCAATTTAATTTTTAACTCATCAAAGATATTTGAAGCCTTAATATAATATGTCTGTATTAAATAAATTAGGTTTTACAGTTGAATTCCTGTTCGTGATGCTCACGTGAGCGATATAGGCACACTTGGACCTCTTCTTTCAAATCTTTCATGATCTAACATGGTTACTTGATTTAATTTCAAGACTTACAGACAATAGGTACCGTCTTGAAAGCACGACGCTCTTCTTTTCAAGTTTTTGCCTAATGACGTAATGTTGGCCCAATGAACACATAATATTTTAAGGCAGTTCAACAGCACAAAGAGTCGAATCCAAGGAGGTCCGTTTGTTGAAACACTTTAAACCACTAAATAATAGTAATGATAATAATAATAATAATAATAATAATAATAATAATAATAATAATAATAATAATAATAATAGTAATAAATTGTCAGCCCCGAGGTCACCGGCTTTCCACAATTCTTCAGTTAAACATAATGGCGTAATCCAAGAATCGAATAATCGCTCACCAGACGGCTAAAGCTGGTCTCTAACCATAGTAAGTCAAGGTGTTCCGAAAATATTTTTACGGGAGTGAAGTCGACCTAATTCAACCTTGCTCCCGTATGTTTTATGAATATAAAATGAGCGGCTGTCCCAACTGTTCTTGCTTAATATACAACAAAAATGCGACAAACCGTGACTTTTGATTGGCGTTTACCTGCAATGATGGTCAACATGATCATATGTACAAAACGTATGAAAACATTATGCTTTCTATTTATTTATTTATTTATTTATTTATTTATTTATTTATTTATTTATATCATTTTATTTTTGCCTGGCGTGGATTTTTTTTCCTTCTTTCACATTTCTTTATCCAATATATCTACAAGGATATTTCAACACGAAAATACATGCACCCACCCATCCGTACTTAACATATATGAACAAAAGTTACACAAACAAATTATATAACATGTACTAGTTATTTATTATAATATGACAATATCACATATCCCACCATCCAACCCTATCCTGTCCTTGCAAACTATGATGTAATAATAAGGCAAATGAGATATAAGTAATATGATAACTTACGAAGTGCCGAATTCTTACACCTCATGTATATATATATATATATATATATATATATATATATATATATATATATATATATATATATATATAGTCTACGATCCTAAAGTGCGGGTGCATTAAGTACTGCATGAGAGGTGTTATTTGCAATAAATACGAGACTTTAGTGAACTAACAAATCAGGGGCGAATGAAGCGATTTTGAACAAAAACAAGGGGGGGATGGGTACCGATTTTCAACCATGAAAAGGGCCTATCTCCTATATTTGCTAGGAAAGAATTTTGACAATAGGGTTGTGCGTAAAGGAGGGGTAGGAGAATATCTGACCATCCATGCCCCTTTCTCTGGATCTGCCAATGAAAACCAACAAAATTAATCAGTTTTTGATTTGGGAGGGGAGGGGTATTTTTTCAGTTTTGCACCAGCCCATTCAACACATATATCCACACTCCAATACAGGCATCCCTAATGCCGTCACTAGAAGTGAAATAGTCTTTGTATGATATAAAATAATACACACACACAAACCAATGATGTACTTATATCAAAACCACTGAATCAATCAATCAATCAAACAAAACCATGCTTTGATTCCAGTGGCACTTCATGATTCCCATTGCCCAACTCTTTCGATAAATGATGAGTCGAGAGATCTTGTGATGTCCCGTCATCGTCCGTTTGTCTGTCCAGTCAGTATGCGATTATTATTCGAACTAGACAATTTGCGACTAAAAGTCAACAATAATCTCGCTATCGATGTTACTTTCCTTTTTCAATTATCTGTTGTAACTTGAATTTCCTTCTCTCCTCTCCTTTTCATCGCAAATTTGATTAATCTTAACATTAAGGATACACTTAATATGTTAACTAACGAGCAAATTTTGATGGAATAAAAAAACTGGTATTAAGTTATTAGAGTTTTCCCGAGTCTACGGAATGCAAGAGGTTCAAAGGAAGTTTGATATAGTTTAATGCAGTTTATCAATCAAAAAGCATTACAACTTATAGATCAGTTATGTACAATGAAATATGGTAATAATATTACCATTAGTTATTTTTAGTTTTGCCCTCGAAAATAGTCCGATGTTTGGCCTCTAAATCATTTAAAATCAGAAAAGGGGGAGGGGATCTATTAAGACCCGGACACAACTCGCCGTACTTGCAAGTGCGTGCTGTCTACTTGCAACAACGTGGGCAAAATTTAGGGATCCGTACGTGGTGAGTACCGCCTCCGCACGGATTTGGGAGCAGCAGACACGCCGTAGCATGTTTTAGTGCATGAGGAACTTTCTCTGCGTTCGAGCTGCGGGCGGGCTACGGATTCATCCCAAGTACGGGTGACGCGCGTGCCCTGTTCGTCCACGTGCGCATAACGCACTGCCTCCGCAAGTTTTGTTAAAAAAATCCCATTGTCACTTGCTCCACGTGCCGTGCACGTAATAAGTGTGTCGTCCGTGCCTTTTCCGTGCGTGGTCCGTGCTTACTCGGCACTTCCTCAGTTCAACTATCCAAAAAGCACACAGAGCTCAGGCGGACCTTACCGAGCAAGTACGTGCTCTGCACTTACAACGCACGGTGTAATAGTCTGCCAAATAGTTTCTCAGCGTTTTCCCTTCTCTTGAAGCCCGTTGGCCGACCATCTGGTTAGGTTCAGTCATCTGCACATCATCCCTCCAGGCTCATCCCTCATCCTCGCGGTCCACATTAAGGTCCTGCAATCCGGGACGGCGCTTTCGTAGCCAATTGTGAAGGGTGAGACAGCCCAACACAGCGCGAATCACCTTGTCAGACTCCAACTGCAGGGTAGTGAGTAGGCACAGCCAACGGTGAGCCAATATCCCAAAACCGTTCTCTACAACACGACGAGCCCGAGATGTACGACAGTTCATCACCCTCTCTTTGTGTGTCATGGAACGGCGACTGTAAGGCTTCATAAGCCAATTTCTCAGCGGAAAGGCATCGTCGCCAACGTTGAAGTAGGGAAAGTCTCGATCATCGCCTGGAAGTGGATCCGGTTCTGGGAATCCAATGGTGTTATCCTCCAGTGCCGCCCGGAGTGTGGATGATTGAACACGCCTGCGTCTGAGGAGGATCCGTTGGCCCCCATATTGCACCACAAGAAGGAATACTCAGCATCAACGACTGCCAGAAGCACCACAGAAAAGAAGCCTTTATACATGTAATTGTATTAGAGCGATCCACTTTTCTTGGGCTTTTTGTTTCCCGTCTATCGCCCCACAACAGTAGTGAAAGTTCCATCGCGTTCCAAACTGGCGGGCAACGGTCTTCCATTCGTCCTGTGTTGAGGGCATGGTGAATATCTCCTCCTTATACTCTTCGTAGATAGCGGTCCAAACCTCCTGTATGAACTGGCATATGCTGTTGTGTGCTACGCGGAAGTCAAAGGCAAGGGACCTGTAGCTGTTCCCCGTCGGCAAAAACCGAAGGGTAATGGCCAATTTCAGGCCAGGCTCCAGAGGGCGGCGACTCCTGAAACATAAAATTTAAATGAGATACTTTACCCAAGAAGTAAAATAACTTTAGGTAGTAAATCAATGCCTAGAAAATATTGATAAAAATATAGAAAAACCATGAAGGCACAAACCTTGGGCCCTTGGTTATTCGTGGGGTCACCCGGAGCAGAAGCTCTGCGAAGAGATCTGGATCTACTCTGATGTATCCGACATAGTCCCCTCTCGATTCACGCTCGAGCTCTTGAAACAACGTTTCGTACTGTCCGAAAAGCCTCTTCCTCTCGATCCATGGGCGAACCCACCATCTCCTGCGTCGGTCTTCTTGTTGCCTCTTCATCTCCTGTAACAAGGCAAGTAATAACACCTCGTATTCCTGCCGTGCCACTGCAAACTGCTCTTGCAGCAGCAGAATTCGCAATATCTGCGATTGTAGGAGTGGCATTTCAAGACAGCGGCAGATGTGATTTCTGGGGAAAACCGATCGTTTTTATTATATATATCACTCAACAGCGGGCGAAAGAAACTCATGTCCACCGCACTTGCATGCACTTACAACGGGCGAGCGAGTAAGAACACTGTACGTGAGCAGCGCGTGTAAGTACTGCCTCCGTACGTTAACATGGCAATTGCACGGAGATTTTACATTATAAGCACGCCAGCACGCACAACTCACTTACCACCTACCGGTACGCAACGTACGATACATGCAACCGCTTACCCCTAGACGTGGCGTGCGGGCCACGTACTCACAACTTGCGCAACCGTGAGTGTGACGTGCTTCCTCTCTGCTTTTGCCACGTCCTACCCAAGTGTTCAGAAAAACGCTCCGAACGTGACCTTCAAAAACACGCACGGACAAAAAAGACGAACGGCGGGTTCTGACCGGGGCTACACACACATACATACATACATACATACATACATACATATAATAACCTTTGTTTCATATAGACAAAACCCGCAACGAACTGTAAATGGCATATGCTCAGTCTCACTATAATACATGTATTCACAACAAAAGCTACAGTTTATTCCTGGTGATGATTAGTCTCAGATGAGAAATACCCAAAACCAATCAGAATGATATATGAGAAATTAAAATGATCAGGTCTCTTTGGGACCTCACAGAAATGGATCACAGACTATGAAATTCTTTGATGGATATTCTCAGAGAGGTAATGATCATAAATATTGGATTACGGACAGTCAGAAAGATGGACGGCTGGCTATCACATTAGCCCATGGTCTGGTCAATGCTAGTCTCTAGGACTTCCCTATACACAGTGTGTCTATACATATATTCCATACATGACTACGAAAAACCATTACAAATTCATGAGTACGGATTTAAAAGTCTTCCAGATCGCGCACCGTACAAATTTTATTCAATATTTAGAATACGGTTGAATTCATTGTCAACATTGAAAGAATACATTCCATTATACAAGGAGTCTTTCAAACAACGTATTTTTATACCTGAAACAACTTTTTAATTTGCAGAACTTTTTAAGTCGCGTCGCACTTATATACCAATACGTGGAGAAGTAGTTTTAGTCAGACAGTGCATAGTGTCGGGTTGAATGTCTATTGTGTAGTATGCGCTACAAAGTTGATTAGGAACAGGTTGATAATTCGGATTAATTAAATGGATTAGTTAAATTTAATTTGTGAAGTACAGTAAATAAAGGAGAAGAGAACAACAAAAGCTTTGCATTCGTGACAGGTAAGGATATTGTGATTATGTACGTATACAATGCATGGCATGTGAAGAAAACAAACATGTAACGATTGTTCCCGCTAAGACCTAGTAAATAGGTTGGTTTATCGGTTAATGCCACATAGGGCAATTTCATCTGTATTGTGGCGGCACTTGGCTGGCACGGTCCTTTATAATCCCAAGATCTAGGGTTCTTTTACGTGTAGTGTCCATTTAACATGGGGCCTGCTTTTTATCGTCTCAGCAGAATGACAGAAAACCGTTGAACCACTAGTGGAATTTGAACTCAGGACCTTCAGATCTGGCACCTAACACCTTACCAATGAACCAAGTCAGCTCGAAAGTGAGGTTGGTTGGTTAGTTGATTGGAGTTTTACGTCGCTTTCAACAATTTTTCAGTTATATCGCGACATGGAAGCAGAAGGTAACCAGCCTCTCAAACATAGTGGCGCAATCCGGATCGTCGGCGCCGCAAGCCAAGCGCTTAACGACTACACCAAGCCTACCCCTCGAAAGTGAAGAGGAGAAATGCTTTTTGTTCTTTTCAAAATACATAGCTAGTTGACGCTTAGAGATACCATTTCAGTTGTCGGTAAAGGGCTTTGAGTAGAGGGAAGTAACGGATTGTTTAGCCGATAATCATGCTATGCACTGACAAAATTCTAAAGATAAAAAACTAACAAACATATCGAATACCAATCTTTTCATCTCTTGACGGCGGAGACCAGTATGTACTCATGGCTGAATGTATACCTAATAGAGTTATTGTTAAAGAACGATGTTTTTTTTTTTGAAAAATGCATATTATTAAAAGAGGTCTCAAACTAAACTTGATGAGGTGCTCGGTTTGTGACCAAACGGTCCAGAGTGCGACTCTAGCCATGGCATACGGATGAGACAGTAGAAACTGAGGTATCGTGTCACAGTAGGCGTGGCGCGTAAAATATTCCTAGCTTCTTCGGGTGGGTCCGTTGCAAAGGTATACATTTCTATGCAATGCATCAGGCTGATGCCGTCACAATATATGTAAAATACCTGCGGAGTGACGTGAAACAGTAATCAAAGAAAACTTATATAAATTTGGTATCTTAAAAAGACTTGTTATGAATGTTATAAATATGGACTTATGACGGATGCCACACGTCAGCAGGGGATGTTTACTCCTCCATGGCACCTGATTTGGTCTGTCTCTCCTGAGGTCTTTATTCGTTTGCCTATTATGAATTCCTGCTTTGTAAAATACATATGTAATTTGATACTGTTCACACACGTCGGTACTTTGTACTTACACACTCTCTCAATCTTATCAAAACTAGACTTACTCGTGACAAATAAAGCATGATGAGCAAACAGGTGTGGTTTTAATGAGATTGATCCCTTCTTTTTTATTTCTTACTTGCTGGAGTGCTCATGTTCACCGGGACCAATCTTCCATTTACTACTACCACGATTTATGGGCATTAAATTACATCACATATTTTTGTTACAGAATGTACGAATCTTCGGATACTTCATCATCTCGATCGCTGGATCCTCGCACCCCGCGGTCTGAGCCGAGGTCCCCTTGGACATACATGGGATCGACCCGTTTGAACTTGCGCGATATTGACCAGTTTCCAGACAGAATTACAACCAAAGCACATGTTCATTATCCATATACTAGTTCGGAAAAAAATTCCCACGAACATTCCCATCGCATTCAGAGACCAACCGACTCAGTGGCTACCACTTCTCGTGCGCATGCCCAAAAACCTTCGATGCAATTTAGATCACACGGATACCGCGATTTGGCACCAAAGGCATCTCCACCCCAGGACTACTGGTCGGCACATGATCACGATACGACCTACGCAAAATCGCCTCGCTCTGAATTCAGGAATGGGACACGTAACTTTAATGATATTGATCCAGCACAGATTCGTAATTTCAAATCTCCGAATCCCGATTACACGGTTCCTCCGATGGATTTCACACGCCTTCGTAATGGCGATCAATCTCACGTGACCCCACGTCATCAAGACATACACCGCAATATCGCAATAACGCATTCACCACCTCCGGATTACATAGATAATGACAATCGCATAGTCAAGACACCAGAATCTCGAATGATTCCTAATTCACATGCCCAGAGACCATCTCGTTCAAACGAAAAACATGCGCGGGCAGCAATTAACAGAACCGGTGGTTCCAAACGCTACCGTGCTAAATCGGCACCGCCTCGAATACAACACTTTGATCCTACAAAAAATATAAAGCAGTGGGCAATGTGGAGAATAGCAGCAACGGAAAAAATAATCGACGAGACAAAATCTCGCACTAAAGGTTTGAAGAAAGGCGATAAAGGAACGGCAAGATTTGGTCCCTCTCTCGAACACCCCTCCCCACAGCTAGCGAATTGTATAGACGTTACTTTATCCACACGTAAGCGCGTCAACAAATTAATGGACAGAGGGGACAGAAATTCAGCCAGTGAACTTCTCACAAAGCAATTCATTTACTTCGGCGTTCCAAGGGTCTCGTTAACAAAGAATATGACAGAGCCAAGAATATAATGTGATGTTCTTTGACATATAGTGGAATATTTTACTCTCTATATTTGTATTATATAGCTATTCCAACAAGTTATTATCACAAAATCATATCATAATGTAAGATAATGGGAGATTCTAATAACTAACCGAACAGACTATAAAATAGTGTTTGTGTCCTTTTCTAACTTTAAAATTATGTAATTTAAAGTGAGCACATGACTACTAATAGTCATGTGCTCACTTTAAATTACAAAAATTTAAAGTAAGAAAAGGACACTTGTATGTAACAATTTACTCTTCGGTATAGATGCAACTTACTATTGTTAAAATGCAATATAACTCAGATATAGTTATGTCATAAAGCATAGAAATTGTGACCGCATGCAACTTTTTATACTGACAAGCTAGATAAATATGCAATGACAACAAAAATATAAACAAATGCTACATATTGTTTAAATTCGTTTTGAACGTTTTACATGATAAATTCGAAATCCATTATTTAAGTATATGTTGAAGTGAATAAGTTGTACGTGTATGTTTGTGTAATTATCTTGATTTTTATGTGATAAATGTATGTGGAACATTCAATATGTCATTAAATGTGCCAACATATGAAACATAGGAACCTTGGGATTGTTCCCTCCCCCTCCCGTTTTTTTTTGGGGGGGGGATACTGTTTTATTAAGAATATTTAGTTGAATTAAATTTTACTACGATTTCAACACAACGCTGGTAATAACTTAATGGTCCTGAATTTCTTAAATTCCAATGTATCATTATAGATAAAACTGCAAATTTTCCTTAGGATAATTGAAGCCAAAAGAAAGAGACGGGGTCTCCAAGTCCATCATTTATGGTAGCGCACACCATCAGTTCAACGGCGGGAAATCAAAGAGTAGACTACTCACAAATAACAACACCATAGAGGTTGCTGAGGCCAACAGTGTGACCGCCACCAACTTTGACGGGTCATCTACTCCAGTACTCCGGTGGAATGAAGGAAATGGTGTAGTTATCCCACCCTCCCATTTCCTGGTACACCAGAAAATTCGAGAAAACATGTTTTCATAACATGAAACTTTGATCCCCCATTTTTTATTTCTTATTAATTTGTTTCCTACGCCACTGTGAAAGAAATGTGAAAGCTTGCATATGACAAAGATATATGTAACTAAGGGACAAAAAATCCGCCATATGAAATAATTTTGAACAGAATGTATATATTGTCTTATGACTTATTTGTAATTTGTGAAATTATTTTCAGGAAGCTACAAAACACTCTTAAGTGCTGTAGATAGAGGCAAACTGTACAAGTCCTGTACAATAGCCAATTTCCCCACTGAAACGAATACGCACTAGCTAAGCACTAGTTAAAATTTGTTTGTGTTAATATGTATAAACGTTATATATATGAAGGGTTGGACAGGGTGGTATGACTTTCCCCTTCTCTTCACAGATTTGTGTATTGTTTTCTCAGATTATGTATATGAACATAGTGTATTCTAACCTAAATACGCATATAAAGTAATCTAACCAGAGAAATAGATGAGTTTTTATAGGAATAGGGTTGACGTCAATTTACCAGTGAAAGCACTGCCCTTTTCCTATTTATTTGAATTAATTTTGAAATATTACTTTGTGTGAACGAAAAATTTGAAAGGGTATATTTCACTGACAATTTTTATGTCTTGAAAAGAATTATCCTCAGCAATAAAAGATTTTAACAACTATCTTTGTAATAAGGACCAGAGACATAATAGTCTATAATGTCTCTGTAAGGACCAACGATTTTTTTCTAGACATTCGTAAAAAATGATTCTGTTTATCTTATTGAATTGGAAGTCCGCTGCGTCTATACAGGTGAGTCGTAGAGTGTATAATTATGGCATATATTGATTAATTGCTGTTTTACGTCATTCCACGATTGTTTCACGTATATGGTGACGGCATCTGCCTGAATCTTTGCAACGGACCCACCCGAAGCAGTGAAGGATCTTTTACGTGTCACACCTACGTGACCTCGGTTTCCAATGTTTCATCTGAATCACAGAACACGGGTATGTCATGGCGGGAGTCGCACCTTGGGCCGTTTGGTCACAAGCCAAGCACCTTTTTAAGTTTAATTTGAGATCACTTTTAATGATAGGCATTTTCAGTTTACGAGTACATACTGGTCCCCATGCGCTTTCTCATTCGAAAGACAGAACAGCGATGGCCCACGGCGGGAATCGAACCCGGTACCTCTCGATCATCCCCTTCTACAGAGCCAAACCGTCAGCGTGCAGAGTCATTACGGAAATTATGATATGCCCATCGTCCGATGTTATATGTCAAACTATCCTAAATTCTATTTCAAATGGAGGACTAGCACTACTGTGGCGTCTACGGGGTCTGAAACAGTTTAGTAGTAGCTAGTGCAGCATCAGCACATTAACAACAATAACAGCAGCAATAACAACAACGCGATAGTTCTTAAAATGGAAATAAAGAAGCTTCTACCCCTCCCCCACCCCTCTTCAGATAAAAACCAAAACAAAACAAAAAGCCAAAACAACCCCCCCCCCCTTAATAAAAAAAAACCTCTAATCAAAAAAACAAAAAAAAAAAAAAAAACACACAAAAAACAAAAAAAAAAAAAAAAAAAAAACCCCAAAACAAAACTAACACAAAACAAACTGCATCGAGATTCTACGCAATTAATATTATTATTTTATTATAATTAGCATTATTTTAAAATATTCCGTTTATTTGCGTCTAAAATTGTTAATTTTTATGTGTTGTATGGATAAAATAGCTATTCGCATTTTTAAGAATGTTAGACTATAGACAGAGACATATATACATATCAAACACCTGTTCACAATACGGAAGTGATGTAAATACAGTTTCGGTTTAAATTTAGTCTACACGTCTTCAGAACGTTTGACATTACGTCTATCCATTAATGTGAAACAAGCTTGTAATTGGTATCGATCAATGAAAAAAGAATATCGTAATCCGAGATCAACTATTGAGAAAATCAATACTTTGGTCCTGTGGCTTGAACACAATGATCTTATTGATTGATTTCCACCTTCAGAAAGACTAGAAGATAGTGTAAACTTGTCACTACCAAGGGATTATGCAGTCAAGGTATGCATTCCTCTGGCGGTAATCTACATGAAAAGAACTCATGACATGATTGTGAATGTGAGAATAATTTGTATGTGACACCTTTTAGATAGAATTAGTGCATTAGCCCGAAGTACGAAGAAATTGTACGTAAATTTGGATTTAGTCTGAATGTACACCTGTTTAGTAATAACTAATTTTGCACGCAAGTTTTGAATTTGTGTACTCCTATGTCATGTATGTATTGAATTTTGGCCAAATAACGGTTCCTGGCTAAGACTAGTTCCTGGCTATTAATTTGGGTGGAAGTGGGGATTTTTTGGCTTTTGAAACATGAATTTATGAGATTTCTTCATGTCATTGTCTGCAACACATAGGGCACCTACTATTACAGACATGTACATGTAGCTGATATTAACTGGTCCTTGACCAGTAGGGACATGGGGTGCAGGTCAAAACGTACCCATGCCAAAACGTACCCAACCAAAACATACCCAACTTTGGTCAAAACGTACCCACCTTTTGGTCAAAACGTACCCAAAGTGTTAGTCAAAACGTACCCATATATCTTTTGGGTGTTTAAAACAACTTTTACACATTTTTTCAACAAATTTCTTCGATTTGGTATCATTAGGCAACAGTCTATCATTTGAATGTATGAATTCATCGAAACATACGTAGATTAATAATAAATAACTTTACATATAAATGGATGGCTTCCTTTTTTATAGGTGCATTTACTAGTGGTGAAAAGAAAATATTTGATCGACATTTTTCGAAATTACATGTGTTGTGTTGAATGTGAATTTATGCTTATCACATTTCTACAGAATATAAACAGTACTGTCATGGACGTATATATGTACGTCCCTGGTACTATGTATGTATTGTTGTGTCATCCATATGAAATGTTTATTTGTCTGCATGAAACTCATTGAAATAAAGATGTATAAATGTATGCATTTTGATGCTTATAATAAATGAATACTACGTTGATAAACATAAATGAGATTAAAAACATTGAAGGATACGTTTTTATATTAAAATATTTGAATCTTAATAATAGATCTGCATGATTATGCGAGTGGCATTGTGTTGTACACGTAGATACTGCTATGAAGCCATGTTTGAAAGTGTTATCAAAACATTCCAGTATTGAAAGATATTAGCTAAAGAAGACAATAACATTTAATGCACAAACTGATTTAACGGGATACCTGCAAATTATCTGATAAACCATCCACTCCACCCTAAAAAGCAAAAACAATACAAAACAAAACAAAACAAAAACAACAACAAACAAACAAAAAAACCCCAATCCGTTCAAAATACATATCAAAGGAATTTTCGTATTAACGTTAGCAGTTTGAAACATCAGAAAAACCTACAAATTACAATAACTCAGATGAACCCTACCTTAAAGGGGGGGGGGTTTCATTAAATGCCGTAAGCCTAAACGTAGACTTAGACGTAAACTTTGCAACTAAATTTTACGTGTACGTCAACTGAATCTTTCGTGAAGTCTATTTTCATACGTAATTACATTGGTAAACCTTGTAAAAGGTCTACGTTACGTTTGCAACTCTTATCGGAGGAGACAGATATTTCTTAGCAAAGTTTATGTCTACATCTACGTTTGGATTTACGACCTTTAGTGAAACTCACCCCTGGGTTTTTTTTCCCGTCAGATTAACAAACAATTTTCGAGTGGCAAATCTACACAGGGACAAAAAGAGTATACTAGAGGGACGATTATTCCAAATATATTTATTCACTGAAATTTCCAGATTTTCGTATGAATGTTCGAAGGTATATCTTTAAATTCGCACCAAACAAAAAAAAATGACGAAGACGATGTTGAAGCTGTTTATGATAATTAAGAGAAAGCATGATATTGTGGGTAAAATGCGTATTATAGAAACATCTGCCATGCAGAAACTATGGACGAATTACAGATGCAAAAAGAAACATAATATAAATAAAGAGAAACTTAAGATCACAATAATAAGTAGTTAGCTTTTATGTATGGAAATTGAAAAACAGTATAGATGTATTCTGTATGTATTGAATGTCAATACGTATTCACTAACTACATATGTAACATCATCAGAAAAATATTTATATTCATGTAAAAAGCAAGAAGAAAAAGGTAGAGAAAAAGATATTTGATACGTTATCCACAATAAAAACATGGAGTACGTTTTGACTAAGGGTATGTAGGGGCGTTTTGATTATATGTTAAAAAAGGAGAGTATATATGTTAAGAAGATTTTTATTGCAGTAATTAATCATCAAAATATCAAAACTATACTGTATCAGGGACGTATATACGTCCCTGACTGTATCGAATATAAAAATACATTGGGTACGTTTTGACCAAGAGTATGAATATGTTTAAGAAAAAACCTCAGTACGTTGAGTAACTTTGAGTAAAGTATGAAACTACTCTGTATCGAATGTAAAAATACATTGGGTACGTTTATTTGCCAATTTTGTTTAATTTTATTAACCAACAAAGTAAAAATTATATTCAGAAAAAAGTGAAAAATATACTGGGTACGTTTTGACCAATACTTTGGGTACGTTTTGGTGAGTTGGGTACGTTTTGACCAAAGAAGTGGGTACGTTTTGACCAAAAGTGGGTACGTTTTGGTTGGGTACGTTTTGGCATGGGTACGTTTTGACCATAACCCGGGACATGTATCATATATGGTTGAGGATCCAAAGAGAAATGACCACTTTCCAGTTTCGCGCCCCCTAGTGGATTTTCCACGATTCCAAAAACAAAATGGCGGTATAAGGAGACATACGCTACTAGTATTATGCGTGAGTCTCATCGTTCATCACAGGGGTGATTTTTATAAATATATGACTGTTTAGCATAGATCTATTAAAATTAAATAATTCATATGGCTGTGTCTTTATGTTCTCATGAGTTGTAGCTTGTAGCACTAAAAGGCATGATACTTATAGTCAATTTTGATGATATTTTGTGACAGGTGTTAAGCCGGGTTGTCACCTGTATCCCCACGTTCCCCTCGCAAAAGTTAAATCTGACATTCTTTAAACTGCTGTCCATACTGTATTACGTAATTGGCTTACTGGATATAAGTCAGCAGTTTGACCTGATGATCCGTATTTGCAAGCATCATGTGCTACCTTTGTGTTGATTGGGGCAACTTAATTAATTAACGGTACATACAAATGTGCCTGAGGGCAGCAATACTGCTTTGTAATCTGAGTGATTTTGGACAAAATTGATTTAAAGTCACTTTTGTGGGTTGTGTATATCTAGTAAAATGCTGTTAATGAAAAGGTTATATCTGTCCATTCCAGGTAGTGATATATATGTCTATATGTCCCGTTTACTTTTTGAGAATTACAGAGCCTTTTTTTCTTTCTTGAACATATTTTCTGAATTGACACATATAATTCTACAGTGATAAGTTAATCAAAGCTTAACAACATAGTGTTATGAAAACTTTACAAAGAAAAAAAAAAAAAAAAAACTAAAATAAATAAAAAAAATAAATAAGGAACAAAAAAGAAATATTTGAATTTGGCATGTCTACATCCCTGATATTGCTAAATGTTAATTAATTAAGTTGCCCCTGTCAACACAGAGGTTACACATAATATTAGCAAATACAGATCAATAGGTCAAACAGCAGACTTAATTCCAGTAAGCCAATTATGTAATACAGTACGGACGGCAGTTTAAGGAATGTCACATTTGACTTTTGCTAGGGGAACCTGGGGATACAGGTGACAAACCAGCTTAATACCTGTCACAAAATTTGAGCAAATTTGACTAAAGTCTGTTAGTACTACAATCTACAACTCATGAAAACATGAAGACACAACCATATGAATAATTCTATTTTAACAGATCTATGCTAAACAGTCATTTATTCATGAAAAAAAACACTCCCGTAATGAACGATGAGATCGATTCACACATAGTAGCGTATGTCCCCTTATACCGCCATTTTGTTTTGGATTCGCAGGAAACGTCTTGGGGGTGCGGAACTGGAAAATGATTAATTCGTAGTCACTTGACTGAAACAGTATAAACACTAGTGCAGGTAAAGATAAAGTGTTAAGAAGATGAAGATGCAAATAGCATGCAAACATACTCATTGTTAACTGATCTTAACATTTTCGTATTGATTTTTTCATCAGGAAAAAAAGGTTAGGACTGGTATCAAAATTTAGGGTTGGACGGGTCACCGAAAACACTCATTTTCTTTTTTGCCTAACCAGACCAAGTTCAAATCCATGTCTTCCTATGGTACTGTTACTCTACTTACTGAGTTACATGTATCAGATTCGGAGCCTACATTCGTGTCTTTCACAAGTACAAAGATGCAAAACACTTTTCTATCAAGCTGTCCACTTACCTGTATGTTAATTCTAACTGACTCTTACAAGAATGTCCACTGTGTCCAGTGGACATTTTTAATGCCCACTCTAAAAATGCCCACTGTGACCAGTGGGTAAATTAAGTTCCACCTGGACTGTACTGTACATTCATACCTATTACATTGAATTATTGTGAGAAGTTGTCTATATTTTCCTCTTCTGAAAACATTTTGAAATTGTTCAATAGTTTCATTATTGCATAACAAATGCAAAAAGTTAAAAAGAATTCTTAATTTGGAGAAACTTTACACAATTTGGTAGATTTATGCACAAATATTCAGTCATTTGCCTCCAATATGGTGGAAAAGGGAAGTGACTCTTATTAAATTTTATGCATTTGAAAACTATTGATTCAGAAATTCACAAATTTAGATTTCCCATAATACATTAACATTTTTATTTGTATTTTCCTTTATATAGGTATGACAAATTAAACTAATCAGAAAGTGACATTTCAAAAAAGATCATGTCAAAAGGTACCGCAACCATTAGGAGGAGGAAATTAAAACACAGTCAAGAAGAATTTGAGAAAGCTAGATGGAGTCGTCCCTGCTCCCCTCTCTCAACAGATGATGAACTCGAGTTGGAGGAGGAAGAAGAAGGGTACCTGTTTGATGATGAAATACTTGGTCCTTCTATTGTAAAGAAGATAATGGCATCTGAGAAAACTCTTTTCTTAGGTCTGTTGGCTCTTAGGGTCATAAATGCACTGCTGATTCAGACTTACTATGTCCCAGATGAATATTGGCAGTCTCTCGAGGTCGCACACAATATGGCTTTTGGGTAAGTGCTTTGAATTTATGTTATGGTGCTGGTAAGGAATAGTCCAATGAATTATTTCTGGAATAAGGTAGCTTGGTGAAATTACACCCTTAGTATATGTTTTATACCACCATTATCATGATAATTACCGGTATTTATGCTTGTACATCATGTATCCATTTTTAAGTCATTTGTGGAATTCATATGTTTATATATACAGGTAAGTAGCAGTAACATGGACATTTTTATATGTTGTTTATGATCATGATTAGTATTTGGACATTTTTTCTCAATCCTCTATAATGAAATGAATTAAGCCTTGGCTTGCGAAGATGCTTATACAGGTGAGCAAGTATTTCTTTCATTTAATATTTTGAAAATAATGAAGAAAATTTTGACAGTGATATTTAGAATAGAATTTAATTAATCAAAAGTAAATTTTGCATTCTGATGAGGTGCAAGTTCTAGCAGGTTACCATCAACTGTAAATAATTGTTATGTATACCTTTATTCTTTATGATTCCAGGTATGGTTACCTGACATGGGAATGGAGATCAGCCCTCAGAGGATACCTCTATCCCAGTGTATTCGCATTCTTATACAAAGTTCTGTCATTTTTCTATCTTGATCACAGACTCCTGGTGGTAAATACGGTTTATTTATATAAATTCATTATTGAGATACTGTAATGTATATATGGTGTCAATGATCATTTGCAGGGTGAAATGTTCTCCTTGTTATTGCTTTATGTCATGGCAAGATTTTATTTTACTCACCGATGACAGCAAGTTACTGATATGAATCGACAGGACAACAGGTTGTGGGTCTAAACTGATTGAACAACAAGTTGTTGCTCTCAACTGATGGGACAAGAAGTTGTGGGATATAAATTGGAGTGTAAAGTTATGAGTTTGAATTGATGGGACAACAAGTTGCTGTTCTGAACTGATAGGACAACAAGTTGTGGGCCAGGTTCACATCTTTTGGCTCCAGCAAGGGCACTGCTTGCTGAGCAGTATTGGTTGCTACATGTGAATGGAATACCTTAGAAACAGAATTGAAGTGTATAGTGTTTTTCAGTGATAATGTCAGTTGTAATAATATCAACTACCAAAGAATGATTATGCCATTTATGGGGTATGAAAATTTCATAGTTTTATAGTAATGTAATTGAAATTGAACATTGTCATGAAATAATATATTCAAAGCAGCATTATGATTATTTGTGATAATAACTTTATGATAGAAACTTGTGTTACATGTACATGTTTTTGATATACAATATACATGTACATATCTTTTTTATGAAGTTGACCCATCGATTCAATTTGCCGAGTACTTTATCAGTATTGCAAGGATGTATGTTTACTCTATAGATATATAGTGTGAATTCATTTGATTGCACTTCATTATATGGTCAAATCAAGTGGGCTTTATTATTTGAAATATCAACATATAGCATTTTAATCAACAAGGTCATGCATTCACTGAACTCCTTATTGTTATGCATTCTACATGCATTAAATACTTTCTCTTTGACAGATAAAATTGCCAAGGGTTTTACAAGGTATTATGGCTGCCTGGGGAGACCTGTACCTGTTTAAGTTGTCTTGGAAACTAACAGATCGAGCTACCGCTCAGTGGACTCTATTTTGTCAGATAATATCTTGGTATACATTATACAGTTGTACTCGGACATTAACAAACTCCACAGAAACAGTGCTTATTACAATGGCTTTATACTATTTTCCTTGGCCAAATAATAAAAGGTAAAGCTGTAAAATAATGTATTATTGTATATTTATTATATTCATTAATAATTATGATGAATAGTATCTTTTTCAGTATGGTGTGTTAGAGTTATGAGGAAGTGGTAAGGAACTGCAATGGTCATGTATTAATGCTATGCTGACTTAAAGTTCAGTGCTCTATTATTCTGATTTTAGGTTAGTTACTTCGTTTTAACTGGATGAAGGTCATGGATAATTAAGCCAGACCTAGTAAATGTCAAGGACATCCTAGGCAATGCTTAAGATTGCAACTTGTCTATATTAAGAGTACTTTAAACATGTCAAAATGTGAACCTTGAATTTTTGTTTTGGGTGACATCAAGATAATTTCATTTCTATAGTTATGACATTTGCATGATACATTGCACAGAAATTTCAATCTATGCAGTGGACCTAACCAGAATAGTGAAGGATTTATTTATGTCCATGTCTACTGTGACATGAGATCTCAGTGTCAAGTGTCTCAATCCATAAGACACAACACCAATGAGTTGCTGATTGGGCTGGCTGGGCTGGACTGGCCCATCCCAGAGCCCAAACATATTGTTGATTGAGCTGTGCATACTTTGAACCATGCATAGCTAAACTCTAAAGTGTACTCATGTTGAAAAATAAATATGCAGAAAGATATAAATAGATTTCAGTCCCAACTTTTTGAACTTAATATTTCAGTAAATAAGACTATATTTTCATTTATTTATTTATTATCTTGCTATACTCATTTCCTAGTGAATATGACATTATCATCATTACATTATTATTCAGTGCCAGTGAACAAAATGTTTATTTTTCAGTACTTGTAAATCTGATGTACCAAAGTTTGTCAGCCTTGCTGTCCTTTCTGTGATAGTTAGGCCCACAGCAGCTATTATCTGGGTACTTATGTGTTCATGGCATATACAGCAAAATTCCACTAAACTCTGGAAAACCATTAAGCTTTACATCAAATATAGGTAAGAAAAACACTCACAAAGTTATAAATTTGGTTATATTTAGTATACAGGTCTGAAATGTATATGTATGGTATTTAATTTTTTTCCATAAAATGTCCTTTTACTGTATTTGGCGTAGGGCCAGAAATTTGAAATCATACCTAGTGTATCAAACATTTCTATCTCTAGAGTTAATGAGATGGTGTTTTAAATTGTAGCTCACCAGACTCAAATTCAAGAAGTTTGTCCATTTATCCAACTGACAACTTCATGTTTTCATGTCTTAAGTATCTACTAATTGGTCTATTGGCAGTTAATGTCCTTGACTGTTGTACCATGGTCAGCCACTTTCTCTATACAAGGCTTTAAGTTAAACAAAACATTTAATATAATTTGATAACGAATAAACTATACCACAAAATCTTATTTCTCAAGAACTACATCAAAATTGTGTGAAATCATGCATGTATGATTTTGGGGGAAAAAGATGCAGTCTTATTTATATAGTGATCTAATTATTCAAGAAATCAAATGCATGTAACTTAGCTTTTTAAGAATGGCCTTTAAACTTAAAAATTTTCATATAATCTATATGAATATCACATTTTCTATATGATGAAAAAGTTTTTAGCTCACCTGAGCATAGCTCAAGTGAGCTATTGTCATAGTGTAGCGTCCGACGTCCGTCGTCCGTCCGTCGTCCGTCGTTAACTTTTCTACATTTTCGACTTCTTCTCCCGAACCGCTGCACAGAATTTCACCAAACTCCATAGGAAGTAAGTACTCAAGGTCTTCTACAAAGTTTGTCTTTTTTATGCCGATCCGGGATACAAGATGGCCGCCATTGGCTCTGATTGGTTGACACATTTTCGACTTCTCCTCCAGAACTGCTGCACAGAATTTCACCAAACTTCATAGGAAGTAAGTACTCAAGGTCCTCTACCAAGTTTGTGTTTTTTATGCCGATCCGTGATCCAAGATGGCCGCCATTGGCTCTGATTGGTTGACACATTTTCGACTTCTCCTCCAGAACCGCTGCACAGAATTTCACCAAACTTCATAAGAAGTAAGTACTCAAGGTCCTCTACCAAGTTTGTGTTTTTTATGCCTACATGTATCTGTGATCCAAGATGGCCGCCATTGGCTCTGATTGGTTGACACATTTTCGACTTCTTCTCCAGAACAGCTGCACAGAATTTCACCAAACTCCATTGGAAGTAAGTACTCAAGGTCCTCTACAAAGTTCGTGTTTTTTATGCCGATCCGTGATCCAAGATGGCCACCATTGGCTCTGATTGGTCGACACATTTTCGACTTCTCCAGAAAAGCTGCACAGAATTTCACCAAACTTCATAGGAAGTTGGTACTCAAGGTCCTCTACCAAGTGTGTGTTTTTTATGCCGATCCGGGATACAAGATGGCCGCCATTGGCTCTGATTGGTTGACACATTTTTTACTTCTTCTCCAGAACCGCTGCACAGAATTTCACCAAACTTCATAGAAAGTAAGTACTCAAAGTCTTCTACCAAGTTTGTGTTTTTTATGCCGATCCGTGATCCAAGATGGCCGCCATTGGCTCTGATTGGTTGAAACATTTTCGACTTCTCCAGAACCGCTGCACAGAATTTCATCAAACCTCATAAGAAGTAAGTACTCAAGGTCCTCTACCAAGTTTGTGTTTTTTATGCCGATCCGTGATCCAAGATAACCGCCATTGACTCTGATTGGTTGACACATTTTCGACTTCTTCTCCAGAACAGCTGCATAGAATTTCATCAAACTTCATGGAAAGTAAGTACTCAACATCCTCTACCACATTTTTGTTTTTTATGCTGATCCGTGATCCAAGATGGCCGCCATTGACTCTGATTGGTTGACACATTTTCGACTTCTTCTCCAGAACCACTGCACAGAAATTCATCAAACTGCATAGAAAGTAAGTACTCAAGGTCCTCAACCAAGTTTGGTGTTTTTTATGCCGATCCGTGATCCAAGATGGCCGCCATTGACTCTGATTGGTTGACACATTTTCAACTTCTTCTCCAGAACCACTGCACAAAATTTCACCAAACAGCATAGAAAGTAAGTACTCAAGGTCCTCTACCAAGTATAGGTTTTTCATGCCGATCCGTAATCCAAGATGGCCGCCATTGGCTCTGTTTGATTGACACATTTTCATCTTCCTCTCCAGAACCCCTGCACAGAATTTCTTGCTTGCTTCTAAATATGCACTTTGTGCTCAGGTGAGCGATATAGGCCCACTTGGGCCTCTTGTTTACTTTTACAGTTCATTCCTACTGCTGATAAGCATCCTAATTGATCGTTATTTCTATGGAGAGTGGACATTGGTGCAATATAATTTCTTGGAGTTTAATATTCTTCATGGAGGTTCAGAGTTTTATGGTACCCATCCATGGCATTGGTATCTCACTCAGGGTTATCCAGCTATCATGACCTTTCACCTCCTGCCCTTTATCCTTGGAGCCTGGAGAGCCAAAAACAAAGTCCTCCTCTTTCTTATTTTGTGGACAATGTTTATGTACAGGTGAGATATCTATTTGCATATGATAAAACAATGTATAAGTAAAGTGCATTGCAAGATGAGTGGTCAGAAATTTATTTTACTGATAAAAATTTTTCTATATCATCATGTATTTTGCAAGAGAAGGTTAGTTCAGTATTATTGGACTGTATTTCTGATGACACATCTTCAGTTTTCACCATCGGATAAGAATTTGCTAGGGTGATCATCTACCTTCCTCTTTCCTTTGAATCAGAAAGCACATTAAGGATCCCTCACTGCTTTTGGTAGGTCATTTATATACAGGTAAAAATTCTTAGGGTTGCTTTATACAACAAATAAACACTGCCATATGTTTGTATTTTGCAGAGGTATTTAGACATTCCTATTTAGATTTTACCCGATGAAACATTAACTATCAGCTCAAACATAAATCTTACTAGAAATAATTTTAATATATATAACTCACCATAACTCACCCTTATTTTAAATGTGTGTGAAATAAAGGAAAGAAATTCTGAACTTCAGGTTATTATTCACAAAGAAACTGAAGTCTAAGTGTAAGATATGAGACCTATAATAGTGTATGTCTTGATTCGAAGAGTAAGTTAACAGTTTCTCTGTAAATAGTATATCAGGCATACTATTCACAAAGAAACTTTCAATACATTCTTAGAATTACGACATGTTATAGGTCTCAAGTCTTACACTTAGACTTAAGTTTCTTTGTGAATACATGTACAGGAATCTAAATGTTGTTTTAAATTCTCAGTAATTCACATTAAGGTAGAGTTGAATTCCTTAGAAAATTCCTAAATATGAATTGACTAAAAAGAAATGATAATGAAGCAGTATTGTATCATATAAATATATGTTTTATTTCAGTTTTCTTGCTCACAAGGAGTTCAGATTCATCCAGCCTATCCTACCTCTATCTATGCATTACTGTGGAATTTATTTCAAAGCCTTGTGCCGAAAACCCAAATTAAAGAAACGACAGAGAGCTGGTAACCCTGGTGACAACGATAGTGTACATAGTTATAGCAGCTCTGAAAGTCTTGTTACAGATGACAGCAACACTCCACAAGAAACTACAACACTACCAGTCATCGATGAAGTGATAGATGGCAGTCACGATATAGGAGGCAATACTCAAAGTTCAAAGGGCAGCAACTCTAATCATATATCACTTGATCCATTAGAGAAACAGAGAAATAAGCATTTATACAATTTAACTAAAGCCAAAATCTTGGTTGTATTACTATTGCTGACCAATATACCTGTAGCGCTTTATTTTGGGTTGATACATCAACGAGGTACCACTGTTGTCATGAAGTATTTATATGATGAAAGTGAGGATCGCCACTTGGATGTCATGTTTCTGATGCCTTGCCATTCCACACCATACTATAGGTAAATCATTTAATTTTTACATGTAACATGCATTTTCATTGGTTTGAAAATTAGTGGTATATCTCATCCATGAAATTTTTTCTCTGATGACGTAATTTCCCGTGTTTTCATAACTGTGGCGTCAATATTCACACCACCTTGGCAGAAATTTAGAGATGTTGAGAAATAGTGCACATATTATGTACCAATTTCTGAGAATATAAAACATGTTAGAAAGGAATTAAATGATGAAGAATGAATCTAATTTCTTGTACAGTGGATGGAGGTATACCATGAAGAAAAAAGATGGAAAACTTACGCATCATTTGCCACATGCATTGATGCAGTTTTCCGTCCCTTTTTTTCATGGTATACCTCCATCCAATGAAAATACATTAGATTTATTCCTTAAATACTTATTTTTATGTAAGTTGCCATAGCAGGAAATATACAGCTCTGTTTCCGAGTACTAAAGAGCAATCCTGGTTTAAATCAAATTGTATAGGAATAATCATCATACATGGTTATTAGTATTCACATAAATCAAGGCCAGCTGTCATGTAGGACTTCAGCTTACTAAAAATCCATGTTACTTTGGGTTGGTGTTACTAGAATTTCTATTCAAATTTTAAGGCAGGTACTATTATGAAGTGACTGAAAGGCTTAGAGACATAAAGCAATAAACAAACAATAAAATATATCAACTTGAATAACCGATTAGTTAAAGGGTTGAATTGTGGCAAAATTACATTGGATACCAAAGTTTTAGAAATGAAGTTAACAGAACAATATATCATCCAAGATATTACAATGGTTTTCTGTTATATTCAAATCACTTTTATATATGACCATTGTTACATTTGTATCCAGTAATTGTTAAGCCGGCGTGGCCTAGTGGTATCAGGGATCCCTGATCGGGAGACTGGGGTTCGAGTCCCGCTCTGCTCATGCCAGTGTCCTGTCTTTCAGATGAGACAGTAAAAACCGAGGCCCCGTGTCGTGGTATGCATGGCACGTTAAAGATCCCTCACTGCTTCGGATGGGTCCGTTGCAAAGGTAAAAATTTGTATGCCCCGCATCAGGCAGATGCCGTCACCATATACATGAAATGTTCGTGGTGTGACGTAAAACAAAAATCAATCAATCAATCCAGTAATTGTCAATGTGTATTTATTTCTGCATAATTATGACTATTGTGCCATATTTTCAGCTATATACATCGAAACATTTCTATGAGATTCCTAACCTGTGAACCAAACCTGAACCACTTGAATAAGGACTACATCACTGAGGCTGAAGACTTCTATAATGATCCTTCCTCATGGTTAAAACAGGAATATCACATTCAAGGGAATCCCCTACCAAGTCATCTGATCTATTTTAATACTCTACAGTCACACATATCTGAATTCCTGGTGCTTAGTGGATATAAACACTGTGGGATGTTCTTTCATACACATTTACCAGAGGGTAAAGTAGGCACACATGTGCATGTTAGCTGTCGGTAACATGTACTTTAATGTCTCTCGTGTCTCAAGCAGCTATTGTGATACACATACAGATCATAGGTAGAATGTGTAATTTGTTATAGATTTTATTCATGTTTTTATTTGTGATAATTTTCAGAAGTTAAAACTGATTAATTTTTTTTATCCTTGTGATTTGAATATGAACAAAGTTTTAATCTAATACATGTATTTTGTGCATTAGTGATATGTACAATAAAGGGAGATCATTTGATTAAATATAGATATCATGAAATCCAATTTGTATGATTTTTAGCTTATAGTCATTTAGTGTATGATTTTTAAAAAAGTAAAACTTCATCAAATATTCTTTTGATATCCAGTGATATTCATTATTTCTGAGTAAAGTTGGTGTGTTCAAAGATAGCCTAAATTGAATCCTTTACAGTGAATGTTAAAAGTTTAGATTTTACATTATGTAGGTTTATTTATGTGTGTATGTATTGAAACATTTTGCAGTGTGAGATTCATATAAATATGTATATGATATCATGAGATATTGCTTGTAATTGCTGAACACCCCACCAAGATTTATTTCATCGCTATGATGGTGGCAAGTGTGAAGAAATAGGATACCAGAAAGAGCCACCAACATTTGGAAGGTATATAGGCAAACCTGCCTGTTGCCTGAACTAAGGACTTAAGTTACATTCGATAAAGATGAAATACTTACAGAAAGTTCTAGCATGGCACTGGATCACTGACATGGCGTCATATGCATTTTTCAAGCTAATCAAGTATATACACAAACACAGTTGTCTTAATTTCTACACAAAAATTGATACATTTGTAAGTTGTAATATGGAAAACTTCATAGTGACACTTAAATTTTTTTTTTTAATTTGATACTAATTGGATCCCAGGTTCTCATGCTTAGAGTCCAAGTTTACTCATCGCAATCACTGTGCCTGTTTAAAATTAATAGTTGGAATCATATGTGTTTTATATATACCAGATATATCCGGTATAAAAATTTGATATTTTGTTTTTATTCTTTTCATAATCCTGTAATGTTTGTAATTAACATATCCGTCCAGTTATCATTTTTTGTATGAGCCTAAACAATCATGCTATTGTGCAATAAAATTTCAGTTAACATTGAAAAGGAACAGATATTTATCTTGCAACATGTTTTTTCATCAATTCCATTCATTTACAAACCAATGAGATGTTGTTTTGTGTAGTGGCAAAAATAAAAAAAAATTAATTCAATTACATCAAACTTTGGCATGGACAGGTATCTTATTGTTCAAGATACACCACTTACATCTTTGAAAAATCAGACTGCAAAAAAATTTGCCTTCATATATGCTAAGTAACCAGTGCTTTTTCATCATCACATTTTATTGCTGTTTGTTTCTTGTACCAATGTTTGCAATTTTCAATATATTGGTACATTCAGATGGGTGCAGTAACAATCACATTAATGTGAAAAGTGGTCATAAGGATTGCATTAGTACAGTAAGAACAACTCACTTGCGGTCTTTGTGTTACTGCAGCTAGAAATTGGCATTACTTATTTATTTCTGTCTACGCTTAGTTCAGTTGCAAGATCATGTGCTCGATTCATTCTGAACCATTATACAGATGAAGCAAATAAGATGGATCTAATTAAATCATCAAGAATATTACCATATATCATATACATGTGTGTGAATTACATTTATGTTAAAAATGACATCCTTCTTTATGGGTTTCATATAAAAAATAGAAGAACAGACATTATAAGAAGTGAAATTGCCCCTAGACATATAGTAAAGTATTCATTCCTTATCCCGAGTTACCAGAATAGCATTCTTCATGTTGACACAACTTTAACATTGTCATTTTTGGACTGCACCCAACTGTATGTCGCTTTTCTACTTCACCTACACAATAATTCAAAATGTTTGGATTAATTTCAATATTGTACCTGTGTTTTATTTATCACATCATAGAAATATTTCAGAGTTTAAATGGGAATTTGTACCAACCCAATATCATTAGCTCTCATATGAATGTGTATCAAATTATATTTCACGTTTTTTAAGTATCTGTCAGAGCAATATCTGATTATTATTTGTTATGACTGACTGCTGCTTATATTTATAGGTAGTGACAAAGTATGTATTTTGTATTTGATTGATTAAATAGATGACACTTACTCTGTTTGGTTATTTATATACCCTGGGTGGGACGTTTCATGGTAATGTCATGCCCGTCTGACTGTAATTACGTGTCCGACCTGATTTTACTACCAGAAGTCCATCACTGAATATGTTACATTTTGACTTGAGTGAGAAGAGTATTATGCCTTAAAATTCAGTTAAATACTATCTATTTCTTCATTTGTTGAAGTAGGCTTTGTGTAGCAGTAAACCTCTTAGCCTGTAGTGTGGGTATTCCCAGACTGCACCACAATACTTAAGATGTTGATAACTTTCTGTTTTCACTTCATGGTACAAGTGAAAAATTGTTGGAAGCAACATAAAACCACCATCAACAAATGAAACAATTTCCATTTGTTGTTTTCCTGGATGGTTTTATCTCTTTTTCACTCCTGCGAAATCTGCGCTTGAATCCAGTTTGGGGCAAGTGGGATAGTCTGTTAGTTTACATGCTCATGTACCTACGAAATGTTGGTGGGTTTTGCATTGTCTGTTGGATGTATAACTCCACATAAAGGAGCCACGTTGACTTTGTCTATTATTCCTTCATCTGTCTGTCTGATAGGAGTATAAGTTGTCTTTCTTATAACTTTTCAATCATCAATGCTAAGTTTGATATTTCATGTGTATTCCTTTTAATAAGACCTTAATGCTGGAAAAAATTATTTGACCATGATTGTGACCTATAATTTTATACTCAGGATTGATTTATTGATTTTTGTTTAACGTCACACCACAAATATTTCGTGTATATGGTGACGGCATCTGTCTGATGTGGGGCATACAAATTTTGACCTTTGCAATGGACCCACCCGAAGCAGCGAGGGATCTTTAACGTGCCATGCATACCATGACACGGTTTTTTTCTGTCTCAACCAAAAGAGCAGGACTCGAACCCCTGCCTCCCGATCCTGAGGCGAGCACGATACCACTAGGCCGTGCTGGCTTTAATGTTATATTCAAAATCCTGTGTAAGTGACATAATGTAATCACTGTCTACAGATCATCTCCCTAAGTCTGTTGATGAAGCTAAATTCAGTGAGTCAAATTCAGGTTTACCTCATTTTATTCATTAGTTAACAAAAATGATTCATGATAATCAGCCCTCACACTTAGCTATGAGATTTCACTTCATAGATACAACATTTTAATCACATTCGTCAGGTATACTTATGAATAAATACAAAAATATAGCTAACTGTCAAAACCTCATCTTGCATCAAGCACTTGCACTTTGTATGCAAGTATTAAACTTGAGGGCTTCTCAAACGATTGCACTTTCACATGATTTTACTTCAGAATAAGAAGTTTTAAAATGTGCTATCAGAAACTTCAATGTATTCTCCATCTATTTTTGTAAGCCTCATGCTTCAACATTATGGAATTGTATTTTATTGAAAAGAAATACTGGGCAATTTGGCATACATTATGTTTTTATATTAAGAATAACTTTTAGATTCATCTAGTAAACATCGAAGAAGTACCTATAGGTAAACCATATCTCGTCCATGGAATAAAAGGACAATATTGTGTTTAGTGTCATATTCAGACAAATGCGAACCCCAATTTAATCAAGGTGAAATCAGGTGCTCGGAAGGACTAAGTGTTCCCTGGTTGCATGCAACACGTTGCAGAAGTCCTGCAAAAACTTTTCAAGTCAAGGAAGTAAATACATAAATATATACATATGAGCACATGAAGGAGACAAGAACACCAAGTCAAATTATCCTATTCATGCTATGAAATGCTGTTGAACTGAAATTCCGGTGTTGGAAATGCACGTCAACAAATGTCTACATATATACATGTATTATGTCAAATCAAGTATAGTCAAAGTAAAAGATCATGCATCATGTGTTGACTGTATCATTTGTATATGCAACAAATCCCTTACATTTGAATAGAAACAAATTGTTTCATTTACAAGCAGTAAAATAAAAAGTATTTCCTTAAAAATTGATTGGTTAAATTGTGTATGCTAAACTATATATAACAAGATAATATATGCATTATTTTCTACCTACATGTATCATTTGGTGTCACAGAAGAACATGTTTTACAAAACAGAAAAATACTCACATTATAAAATTGACATTTTCTGACTATATACATTGAAACTATTAGATTTTTAAACATAAAAACTGTACTTGTACATGTATTTGAATTAAGATATTTAAAAATTAGATGTGTCTGTGTGTCATGAATGCCCCCACTGGCAGCAAAATTTCTCGAGTTTTGAAAAGGATATTACCGGTATTTTGAAATTAGGTGAAATATAAAAGGAAGGGCCATAACTCCTGTAAAACGTTTTGGAGAGGATTCCCCTTACAATATGCACATTAACATATTGTGATCTATATTAGTACCAAGTTTTACTGAAATCCTCCTTAGCGTTAAAGATGAGATGTGAAGTTAAGGTGAATTTACTATATATGCATAAAAATCTAAGTCCAAGGGCTATAACTCCTTTAAAACTTTTTAGACAGCATATGCCTTACAATATGCATATCTACATATTGTGATTTTTGTTTGTACATGTACCTAGTTTCATTAAAATCCTCCCAAGAGTTTAGGAGGAGTTGTGAAGTATTATGATGGAAGGACGGAATGATGGTGAGGTGTAATTATATATGCCCCAGCCATATATGACAGGGGCTTGAAAATTCCCATGTTTTCAGTTTGTAAAAACTATATTAATGCTACTAACCATATCAGAAGCATATGATTTGAACGACAATTGCATCACCTGTGACATGAAGTGTTTATGACCTGAACAAATAATATTCTGTGAATAATACAAGGGATCATTTACACAAAATGTTGAAATGAGCCTGAGATCAGTTAGGCACATCTTCTTCATCACTACTCCATGCATCGGCTGTTGCTGCAGTCCTACGAACAAAACTAGTAGTTTCTTTGTCCTTTGGCTTTTGTTTTGATCGTAGATAATCGTCATAGGCAGAATCAGCTTCTGGCGTCCAAATCAGCACATTACGGTCGTTACCTCCACTATAAAGTTCCTGATAATCGTTGTGGAGCTTACAACAATTAACCTGGTTGTAATGACCTCTTAGTACACCAACAAGACCACCACAATGCATGTCAAACACCTTGATGTTACTGACCTCTGGTATGTACACGAAGTCAGTACTGCTGCCTTTCATCACACAGAACTGCACTGATTTCCTTACATCATTACTAATTCTACCATAATTAACAAGAGTGTTTCTTCCAGTAGATGTGTTCCAGAGTCTTACTCGGCAGTCGGTTCCACAAGACAATAGATGTAAACCATCAGGAGTAAAACAAAGTCCATTTACAAATCCACCATGGGAAGTGCAAACTGTAATAGCAATTTAGAATGAGAAAACTGTAGTATTGATAATTCAAATATTACTAATCTATTGTTGGCCAAACATTACTTTATTCATTCACTGTTTTAGAGATACCAGGGCAGATGTAGCAAATTATGAAAACTCCATCTACAAATATAGTAAAAAGCAATCTGATTAAAACCATATCTTAATTCCGTTTCTCTATTTGTCCCATTGCGGATAAAGATCTGGCGAAACCCCATAAGGGGTCATGTTCTGGTGAACTCTGATAACGTTTCAGTCACCAAAATCGTTATTTCCCATAGCTAATCAATAACTCGGCTTCGCACATGCAAGTGATGCAATATGTAACAAACACTGTTCAAAAACTACCTTGTAGGTCAAGAATGCTGGGGATTTTAATTTCATTCCTAGGAATTTGTAGCTGATCCACTGATTGGCTGAAAATCAGAGTTCACCAGAACATGACCCCTTACGGGGTTTTGCCGGTTCTTTATCCGCAATGGGACAAATAGAGAAGCGGAATAAAGATTTGGTTTTAATTAGATTAAGTAAAAAACAACATGTTGTGATAAAACCTTTGATGAAAAGGGTAGATGCAACACCTGAGTAACCCCCTTCTGAATCTCTGAACAATACACAAGGATAATCTCACCTTCCAGTTTTTAAATGCTGAAAAAAACCAGTGACCTTCAGCAAGTACACTAGCAAAACCTTCCTACATGTATTTACCCTGAGCAGAATTCGAAACAAGACACATGCTTGGGGTTACAAGTTCTGGCAGAGCATTTTTAGCTATTAAGCCATCAAAGTCTCTTTTTAGTAATAGTAGGGGTATCTATGGTAGTAGATAAATTCATGCTATTGTACCTTACTTAGGCTTACCATCAGAGTAACTCTCAGCTTCTGACCCGTTATGCTGATCAAGGTACATCATTGCACCTTTGGAACTCCGAATGTCCCATAATAATATTCTATTGTCCTCGCTACAAGCAAATGAATAATTAAAAACATTTGGAATAAAACACTAATAATCAAGGTTGAAATGTATATGACCATGTCTAATGAAAATATACAAATAATTTCTGTTGTGAATATCTTCTTCACTTGTCAGAGCAACTACATTACAGGTCCATAACTTACTTCGCCTCTGATGTAAAAAAAAAATATCGTAGTAAATGTTATGTTATTACATCAATGAGTTGGTATACTTATGCCTTCACGAACTTGACATTTAACACTCACAAATGCCATGTTTCAATGCTTAAAATCCTTGATTCATTTGGAATCTTTTTAAAAATTAATTATAAGGAATACTCATAATATATTTTCAATATATGATGACATTAATGTGTCAGGTGAAAACTTAGCTTGAGGTAATACACATTTTGTTTAAAAAATGATACTTCATAATATCTACTGACCTTCCAGAAGCCAGCAAGAACTCATCTCTTGTGGACCACTTAACACAGAGAATAGAACTCTTGTGACCCTTTAGCATGTGGGTGTTTGATCCACTCCTGAGATCCACCAGTTTTAATGTAGAACTCTGACATCCTACAGCTACTAAGCTGTGCTTTGTAGCTACTGCTGACATATGGTGGCTGTACACTATGTTTTTGAATTCATATTCATCGACTGGCTACAAAGAAACATAAATCTGTGTAAAATACAAAAGTAACTGGTGTCAAGTGACTATGGAAATAACCACATTGTACTGCAGCACACATTCACAGAATCCTGAAATTTAGAGGTGAGACCCGGTGCACGGGGGAGTAAGCATCTCCTGTTTGGCTAGCCAAACCCACCATGAACGCCCTTACATGTAGACGAAACAAATATAATTCAGCACTGTATCTATATATGAATGTGAACAAACACTTCCACAAGAAAGTGCCACTGCCACATAACATCAGGAAAAAGGGTATAATAACACTTAAGTCAAACCCTTCGCAAGGAATTTTTCTACAAGCTCCACACTGCAAAGGGAATAAGTGTGACATTAATGTAAAATACAAAAGTAACTGGTGTCACATAATAAATATACTGATCTATATATTACAATGAGGTAAGTAACTACTTGGTCTCAATTTTTAATTACCTTGGGTATAGGAATCCTAGAACTCTGCATATGTATATATTTCCAGACAATTTGGCAGAACAATTTTACCTCATTACTTCAGCACCTACTGCACACTTACAGAATATAAATCTGCAGATAGTTCAAATGATATTTTTCTTAGCTTAGATAGGACTTACCACCATACTGTTGGTATCCCACACTTTCAGCAACTTGTCTCCCCCACTGGACAGGAACATCCCACTGTCTAGTGGATACCATTGTACTGTCTCTACACTGTGTTTATGTTTGTACCTGTTCGATCTAGATATGTTCGCTACTGCCTTTGCTGTGTATTTCACATTACCAGTAAGATTAACTAGGTCATGAATATGAAGTGTCCCATCAGCCGTACCAGACAATAAACTGAAATTGGAAAATATCTACCAAGTTTCGAACAGTCAGCTGTAGAATATTATGGACATAGATATCATGAATTTTGGTTAGGTGAAATTGATTCTGAAAGTCCTGATCTAATCAACTTTACAATATTTTTTAAGGTTAATAAGTAATCACTTATTTGTTTTACCTCATATTATCATATGTATTTTCTTCATATACAAAAAACTCCAAATCAAGTCATTCATTTACAAACTTAAATTTCATCAATAACTGGGATGTAAACAGTTTAGTTTAGTTTGTTGGTCAAAAGCATAAATATATATATATAGACTACATGTATACATCACAGTACACCCTTCGTAGATATAAATTATGAAATTATTTGTTTGTAAAACAGATACATGTATACTTACTACATGTAAATGATTAAAAGAAAATTGTACTGGGACATCTAACCATGATTTAACTAGTTTGACAGAGATGTTGAAAGATTTTCAAAGCAAATGGTCATTCAGATCAGTGTTCTGCACTGAATCAACCAGTCTGAAAACACATGCTTTACACAAAACAACAAATTTAAACATTCATATTTGTAGCTACTAAATAAATAAGCTATGAAATAAATTATTATGAACATGAATATTTTCAATTCATTCTAATCCATTCAAATTCAATTTCTTCTACAATTTTATCTAGAATTTCATCATTTTTAATTTCACATTGTTCACTGTCACTATCACCATACTCTTCCTGATTCTCTTCTTCCTCACATACCATATTCATTAGTGTATAGTGTGCATCCGTGTATAATATGCACCCCTAACTTTTGGAAAATAATTGGAGAAAAAGTTTACAGCTTGTGTATAATATGCAAGTAAAATAAAATAAATAAGAAAGATAAATGGGTAATTTCAGTAACTTATTGAGTAATTTCGGTAAAAAATGAGTCATTTCGGTAATTCTGGGTAATTTTAGTAAGTAGTAGAACAGTTGACCCCATGGCCCCAACCTGTTTAAACATTGGAGTGTAATATGGACGTTTCTAATTCTATTTAACAGTTGAATGAAAATTTGTTGGAGATTTTACTGGTCAGTAGGACCCACTGAATTAAAATGAATAATCATTTTACATCCATTAAATATTTATAAGAAACCCATTTAATTGGGAAACATCTGATGATCTCAGTACAAAAAAATCACATTACTACATCAGCATTAACTTACTATCGCGACTCCACTTCATCCAGATCGACAGTGTTCACCCCACCACTGTGTACATGTTCGATATCTCGATGTTTACTCAATTCAAGAGATAGCGCTCGCTTTGTGGATTCCGTTCTTCTTAGAATACAAGGTTCGTCTATTCCCGATTCTCGAGACGCGAGAAATTTCAACATTCTGCATTGTCTGCTATTTTTCTCCAAAATGAAAGTAAGACTCTTTCGATATGGAAATTAATCTTAGCGTACCAAGTCTTTTAAACGTTTACATGCAACGAAATTCTCTTGTTCTGAAATTCAAGCTCAAAATTGACATTGACAAACACATTTGTGAGAAAACAACACCACATGGCTTCTAACAGTTTGACGTATGAAGGCTGTAATTATCTCAGACAGAGATTAATTCTAGCTACACTGAGTGGTAAAACAGTTAAAATTAAGAAAATTAGATCTAAGGAAGATGATCCAGGTTTGAAAGGTAAAAAGCAACCTTTGCATTAGTTACGACTGCAACGGAAGAGCTATTTTGTCCCGTCTCTTCCGAAGAGAAGAGACGGGACAAAATAGCTCTTCCGTTGCAGTCGTAACTACCTTTGCATTTATCAAATTAGCGTTTGGCCTTTAACTTTGGGCCAAGAGAGTCCATTTTAGTATGCTGTTGTTTACTGTTGCCACCTGCCAGAATTTCTTTTCAGCCCCTCTTGTAACGTTATTCGGGCTTTCGTGATTTGATACCCCCCTTGTATTAACGATCAAAAACACCGTACATACCTTTGTTTCCTTCAGAATGCAGGTCACAGATAATATCCAGACATATTTTCTTCTTCTTCTCCTTCTTCCATTACAAAGTGTACTCATAAATGAGTGTCATACTTCATGTGGCAGTTGAGATAAAAGCCTCAGAAGGCAGTCAAAAAAAAAAAAAAAAAAAAAAAAATAAGATGGAAAAGATGAGCCCCTTTTCGCGTTTTGCTAGTTTTGGCCAATTGATATGACAGTCACCACTTGTTGAGGTTAGCCAGTATAGGGGCGAATCTTTGTTCATTCATAATAGGGTATAAAAAGGTCCTCGGTGCGATAAATTTATTATATGGTTTGTTACTGACCTACCACAGAACCACAGAGGGTCAGTAAAATTCATAGGAGGTTCAGCCTTCAGCCTCACCCCCTATGGTTTTTACTGAGCCTCTATGGTTCTGTGGTACATGTAGGTCAGTAAGAAACCATATAACTAATAATATATGCGTATCTGACAGTGAAATTGAATTGTTAAATGACTCATTGACATTATTATATGATCTTGATTCACTTGCACCTTTGATATTATTCTTTACAGATTTTGAAGCTAGTTTTATTCGATTGCTGGACAAATTAACAAATGGATCCACTATAGTAGTCAGTGAAACAGGTAAATAAATATTAGACAGAAAATAAATACAAATACATAGTTGTAAATGAGATAAAACAAATGACTTTTACTTGATCTTGTCAGAGATTCTCCACTGGTATGCCCACAATTCATTTAGAAAATAAGGCCTTTGATTGTAATTCAATAAAATCTTTCCTTACTTGTTCATTTTGATTAAGAATTGTATCCATTGTACTCTCAAGAATTGGAATAAAAAAGGTACGTGTATACACAGGTTTTAGGCTAGTAAAAATATAAAATATCAGTGAGCTTATTAATGAAAGCTAAAAAAATTTGAGTTTTCTGTAAAATGTTTCTTTTTAGGGACAAGTTTGCTATATCAGCCAGGTTTGTTGGTTGGAGGGAAGTTAGACCATGATTGTAACCCACAAAGAGCAATAGGTTACTACTTGGAGGGTCTCATTTGCTTGGCACCTTTTACAAAGAAACCATTGAAAGTGATCCTGCGGGGCATCACAAATGACCAGACAGATCCGTCTGTAAGTACAGATTTAGATGCTTAATATTCCAGGAATATTGTACATGTTGTACATGTAGGCTTCTCATGAAAAGTTGTTAGTTGCTGTTTTCTGCCTGACTGGTCTTAATGTTAACAAGTGCAGTATTTTCATGGAATTTTTTATATGCCAGTCCTAAAATGGGGTGTATTATGTTGTGGTGCCATGCATCCATCTTTTCTGATGTTTTTCACACTTTTTTTATCGCAAAAGATGCATGTATGGTGTTGAAATTAAGTCACAATGTTTCTCTCAAAATGTGTATGAATGAATTTGCATTTTAGGGATATTGGTGCACTGTGACCCATTTTATGGCTTAAGATTTGAAGGTTGAACAGTTTTCCAGACTTTTTTCCTTTTGTTATAGATACAGGTATATTGTGTGTGACCTCCTGACAGAGGTACTGAAGTAACCAAATGATGTAAATATATATAACATTATTTATCTATCCAGATTAATGTTCTATGTTATATTTGAATATGTTCCTGATGAACCTGGCAAAAACGGCTATGGTCTCTTCATTTAATACAACAAACCAAATTGACATCATGTTTGGAGGGCAGGCTTGGTGTAGTGGTTAAGCGCTTGCTTTGGGCGGCGACGATCCGGGTTCGATTCCCAGGTTGCGCCACTATGTTTAAGAGGTTGGTAACCTCCTGCTTTCATGTCGCGATATAAATATTGTTGAAATCGATGTAAAACTCCAATCAACCAACCAACATCATGTTTGGTTTTTGCAGATTTCATAGAATTGTGAAGTGCTTAAATCAAGCTGCAAGTCATCTCTAATTTTATATTATCACCTTATATATCATGTATACATGAAATTGTTTCATCCTTTTATTTTTTATGCCCCCTAATCGATAGATTGGGGGCATATTGTTTTTCTCCTGTCTGTCTGTTGTCAACTTTAACCTTGGCTATAACTTTTGAACTGTGAGGGATAGAGACTTCATATTTTACATGCGTACTTAACTAATGAAGCCCTTTCAAATGACACCAAGTCGATGACATTTTGAACTTGACAATGACCTTCACGCTAAAAATAACTTTTTGGACTTTGGTGCCACAGAAGGCGTTAGTGTTACACAAACATAGTTTGTTTTTATTATTTTTGTCAGGTTGATATGGTGAAAATGTCCACATTTCCAGTGTTAAAAAAATTTCTTGGAACAGATGAAGGACTAGAACTGAAGGTAAGCACAGATCTTTGCTTATTATTTATCATCTACAGTTGTTTTTAAGGACAATGCATTGTATACTTATGTCTGTACAGGTTCTGGTAGAACTGCAGTGAGTAGTTTAAAAAAAAGGATTTTCTTGTTGTGTGAAAGTCTTAAGAAAACATGTTGAAACATATGCTTTTTTACTGCTCAAAATGGTTAGTTTTTAATCGTATGATAATTGTTCTTCAGTGCTGGCCATATTAAAGAAATTCCTAGATTCTCATTCAGCTTTTCAGAAGAATTGGAGGGAGGAGGGGAGAGCATACTTTATTTTATTGTTTTCAATTTTTTTCATATTCCGCCATGAAATGGCCAGGGACATATAATAGTTACCCTGTGTCGTCATTATGTCATCATTGAGTCTTCGCTCATTTTCTCTTTGAAGGTTTGATGGATGTATCAATAGATGTATCAAGGGAAAATACATACCAAGTTCGAATATGGGTGTGTTCCGATAATTTTGGACAGAGTTATTGCCCTTGAACATTAAAAATTTCTTAAAAACATTAGTTCTCTGGCAATTATATTTCACTAGCTTAGCTGCCATTGGGGACATTTGTGTTGCCACAACACATTAAAAATCAAGTCAAGTAATATGATTTATGCTATATTATGCGCTATGAATTTTGTCACTGTCAGTTACAGCCGTGGCGACAGACACACTTTCTAGTCTTAAGAGGAATTGGACGATGAATACAACAAAGTTAGACTAGGCAACCACTGGATAATGGCATTAATCAACTTTCACATTTTTATTTAACTTAAAGCAGAACTTAGGTATGGCACATTGCCAAATTTAGTTTAGTGCTATTTTGACATATTGTGAAATTCAAAAATTGTTGTTGGGGCTGAAAATCGGAGTGGGAGAAGAAGAGAATCTAGGAATGTTTTTATTATGGTCATACTAATATACTCATAAATAAATGCCACTTGTTGCAGTTCCAATATAAATTGGATAGATTTAATTGAATTCCATTTAAATTGATCTAGATTAACAGGAGAGGAGCAGCTCCAGAAGGAGGAGGAGAAGTGACCTTCAGTTGTCCTTGTCGACAAAAGTTACGGCCTTTACAGTTCACTGATCCAGGCAAAATAAAAAGAATTCGGGGAATGGCGTATCCTTACATTTTACTTTTAAGCATTCAGTTGTGTTATTTTGATTTTAATAGTTCATGCTCTAAATTTTCAAGTTTTAAACATGCAGTCATTCTTTGCCTTGGTCTGTACATGTAGTTTTAAGTGGATTTTTTTTTTCATTTTGAATAACAAATAAGGGGGATACAAAGGATCAAGTATTTTCAAACTGGGTTCCAAGGAGACATAGTTGATAAATTCAATAGTATAAGATTGATACAGAAATCAAATTGTGTTTCAATGGTGTATTAAGTGGAGAAATATGAAATTCATTTGACTCTCAGAATCATACGAACTTTACTGATCACCATTAGCAGAAGACATGTTACATTTTCTACAATCATTTGAAAGTTGCCATAAATGTAGCATAATTTTCGAATGATGATTTTTAGTCCCCCACTGATAAAACTGGAGAGGACTATGGGTTTGTACCCTGTCTGTCTGAGACACCAGTTTTTTTTCATAGTCAGTGAAGTTATTGACTTGAAATTTGGTATGTAGTTTGTATCAGTGAGTTACAGATCAAGGTCTAGTTTGGGCATGATTGACCAATTTTTTGAAGAGTAACTTACAGCCCTTAGACTTATTGAAATCATGGAAACTGTTGGGAGACCAGTATTGCTTCAGCAATACATGTATTCAGTAGGCTTGTTCAGTTTACAGAGTCACTTACTTTAAATTACAGTTGATTCTCAGTGTTTCAGTATCTCGTATGACCTTGAAGACCTGGATTTCGTATTGAAAGACTGATGTACCATTCCTTCTTTAGATCAGATGCCTGGTCATTGCATTTTGATACTTTGTGCAACTGGCCACATTTTTTCTTAACAATGTCAAGATGGGCAGTGAGAGTTTCACCAGCAACAACAAACCGGATTGTAGATTCAGCTCGGAGCATCTTAAACAAATTTCTACCAGATATATACATATATACAGATCATTATAAAGGCAACCAGTCAGGAAGGTCAGTAGTCAGGACCAAATCTGTCATCTTCAGGTCAATATTAGGGTGAAAAATCTCTCCACAAATCAAGTATCTCTAAAAGGGTAACTGATTCTTAAGTCATTGTCCCTTGCTTTTCTTGAAAGTATGGGGACTTTAAATCTCATTCATCTGTCCGTCCATCCATCCGTCTGTCTGTCCATCTGTCACAGAAACTTTAACTTTGGTCATAACTTTTTAACTGTAAGATGTAGGGCCTTCATATTTGGCATGTGTGTCCCTAATTGCAATACCTTTCCGTTGATACCAAAACTTTTTATCATGTGACCTTGACTGTGACCTTTGACCTACTTCACTGTAACTTTTTAACCATAAGACTTGGGTTCTTCATATTTGGCTTGTGTGTCCCTAATGGCAATACATGTACCTTTCCGTTGGTACCAGAATTTTTTATCATGTGACCTTGGCAGTAAGCTCAATATTTTGATTTCCAGAAAACTAACTTGGGTCATGCTATTCAGACTGTTAGTCTACTGGAGAATAATGTCCGGTGAATCACTATGGGAAATATAGGGGGAAAATCTCAATCATTTTAGAATCTAGTATAATGTCATCAAACTTTACAAGGTTCCGCTGCAGATACATGTAGACATACACAACCATGACAATATGTCACAGATCACTGCAAACTTAATGATAGAACCCCGAAAGCGGGGGAACACAATTCTCTGAATTTGCTTGTTAATGCAATTTTATATGTTGATATAAGAATAAGGAAAAAATATAAGTTTAAGTGCTAAAGAATATTTTAAATTTTTCTATATAATGTACACATTTACATACATAAATCGCTGACACAAAAATACAATTTTGCCTGCCTCCGATCACAAGAGATCTACAACAATCCATAAACAGATCAATCGATTTTTTCAGTTGTTAATCTTTGTAATATATGACGTCAAAAGTTGTACAAATGTTTTTTTTCCTGGGTTTTAATTATGACATTAATATTCGAATTGTGACGTCGTAGTAAAATGTCATTAAAAGTTGTACAACAAGTTAGTTCAACAGGAAGCCTGTATATTACTCAGGTTTTCCAGTAAAAACGGCAAATGGATGTATTTAGTTATCTCTCCAAGAAATACTGAAGCAGAAGGAGGGGTAATTTATAATAAATCAATTAAGATTTTAGGAAAATGCAAAATCTCCCAGCATTCTAATAGCACTTTAATATGTAAGGGTTAGAAATCTTCACAGAGCCATTTATTTTGGATGGAATTATGATGATTATCTGCCAATCTAAAATTAACAATGACATGTTTCATGCTGATTAATTTTCTTTCTAGATCACCAGGATTTGGTTTGACTCTGGTAGCTGAAACCACAAATGGAGCTTTTCTTTGTGCTGAATCAAGTTCCAATCCTAAAGGCTCTGACCAAGGGCCAACAGTCCCAGAAGACTTAGGGAAAAATACAGCCAAACTTTTACTTGAGGAAATTTGTAAGGTAAGGATTAGATATGAGGTGGATATTAATATAACCCATATTACACCAAACATGGGGTTTAACTTATTCAACTGTTTATTCCTTCTACTCATTCTTTCATCAATAGAAATTATTTTCTTTGAATTCCTAATAAAAAAAACCAGTGAGCTTAAAGAACCTTATAATGATTAGAACCTCCTTGGTGTAGAAAATCCTTTTTTTGTTCAGAGCATATTAACATCTATGGATCACATTGTTAGGTCTATTTATCTGTCCATCTTTCTCATCTTTTATCCTATATGTCTTTGTGGGTGGTACATTTGAACCTTAGATTTACATTTTAGTTTGAATAAGATCAGTTCTATTGACTAAAGTTTTCACATTCATTAGACATTTTCTATTTTAACATCACAATTCAAAATCTAACATCATAATAAAAGTTCAGACAAAAAGTGGTTTTCCTGTCATAACGCCCTATATAACATGCAATATATATAAATCCTATATTATACATGAAAGGATATATCACTGAACAAAGATTTAGTTGAGAGTTGGCCTTGTTTAGAGTTTTGAGTTTAGGTAGAATTTTTTTGGATTCAATCTAAGTCACAAGACTTTTTAATCTATTCATATGAACATGCTCTGTTTGGATGGAGTGGTATACAAGAATCATTAATAGGTATGAAAAGGAAGATTTTTCAGTTATGGTGTGTGAGTAAAACATGTGGACCAACTCCCTGTAATTATGAAACCAATGACTGAAATGAAATAACTGAATCACAGAATGAATTACCCATGAACCAATAGCTCCAAACAGAGCATCTTCATATGGATAGATTAAAAAGACAGTAATAATGTTAAGAAAGTGAATTTGTTGTCAGATTTCTTGTGGAAGATCACTACATCATTTCTCAGTTTCAGCATCATGCATGCATTGTAATTATCTGATTGTTCTTTCAGGGTGGCTGTGTAGATTTTAGTAACCAAAGTATTACTGCACTATTCATGGTCCTGGGTCAGCAAGATGTATCTAAAGTACAGACTGGACCTCTTACTCCGTATATGTAAGCATATTAGAAATTGATCTTTTCCTCTCCATTTAGGTGAAAACAAAATTCTTGTTTACCCTTAGGCCAAACAATAAAATATGCATGTTTCTTGAAACATGCTGAAAAAAAATTAAGGTCAGTAGGTTTGATTTTTGTTTTTTATTTTTGTTTTTTTTTAATATTTTACTTGTTGCTGAATCAATGTTTGATGCCAACAAGAATGTATTTGGACCACTCATTGGTGATAATTACTTACTTTCTCCCAAACAATTATCCCAAGAATATCAAAACCTACATCCTAAGGCAAATATTGACTATTGAAATAATTTGCTACTGAAAGTATATTTAAAAAGTTTAGGGTCAGGGCCAAAAATTAGGGTCGATCAGGTTACAGGAAACATGAATAATTTTTCTTTTGGTCTTGCATGTAAGTGTAAATGACACTGATCCCTAACTCTTTACATGTAAGTGTAATACATGTACTAATAGAGACTTTACTTAGCTAAGTAAGTGTAATATGAATTTGTCCCATTGTCTTTCTATGTCAGAATAATAGAAACTGGTCCTTCTTATCATGTGTTACAAAGTACCTTTTCTCTTGATTTCAGGATCCAGTTTCTACGACATATTAAAGACTTTTTTCACATCATGTTCAAAGTAGAAACCCAGGAACAATCTGATGAAGATCTGAGACTGGGGGGTGACAAGCTTTTGTTGACATGTGTTGGTGTGGGATATACAAATGTTAGCAGACCAGTCATGTGATAGAAGCTATTGTAAGAAGTTGTTATTTGTTATTAAAAAATATGAACTAGGAACATTTGTTTTTGACTTATATTCAAGTATATAGGTGAATACTCATGGTATAATTTTAATCAGTGATCAGTCTTCCTGAAATTTGCAGTATGCGTTTGATACACCATCTATCTTTAGTTTGTCAAGTAGCTAGTGTGGCTCAATTAATGAAATACTCGGTGCATGACAAAGAGGTTCGGGTTTAAATCTTGGTGTTGGCACACATGTGTCCTGTCTTTGATAATGATACCGGAAAAAATCCAGAGGTCCTGTATCACTTTAACCTTGGCACATAAAACATCCCCAACTGCATTTTGGTAGGTCTATTTGACAGGTATAAATCTTTAAACAATGCATCAGGCAGAGGCTGTCATAATGTACTTGAAATTAGTATGGAGTGATGTAAAATAATAATCAATCAAGCAATCAATTTGTCCATGTGCTAGTTATTTAGTGAGTTGTACACAGAAGCAAATGTGAAATGAAACCATGAGAGAAAGTCTAGTATATAGTTTTTGAATGCATGAAATGTAATTAGAGATACTTACCTTTTCCACCATTTTGGATGTGAAGCCGGAACTTTTGCTTCATATTCATTCCATAATTATATTGAATAAATTTGAGAAAGTTATGTATATTTTCACTCCTCTGAAAACACTTTGACATTGTTCCATAGTTTTATTATTGCATATCAATTGCAAAAATTTAAGAAGCATCCTTAGTTTGGAGAAATTCCTAACACCACTTGGTTGATTTATGCAAAAAAACTCAGTCATATACCGCCACTATGGCGGGAAAGGGAAGTAACTCCAGTTGAAACTATCTATATGGTGGCAAGTCAGAGGCAGAGGCATCTATCTTTGAATGCATCTATACAAAAAGTCAGAAATGATTGATTGATAATTGCTAGGTACTTCTCTAGAATTATGTTACTTCTATGGCAGCATTAAAAAAAACAGGTCAGTTAAACTAATGACTTACAAACAAGTTGTTTATAAGTCCTTGATTAAACGAAATAAAAGATCTATATATCTATTTTCTAAATTGACTTGATCGTATTCGTAGATTAAGTATATAAAATTTCATTGTATCTTGTTTAATAGCAGCCACCTTAATAACTGTTAAACACGGGATTCTACTTTACCAATCTGATTAAAACCATATCATTATTCCGCTTCTCCAATTGTCCCAATGCGGATAAAGAACCATATATTTATTCCGCTTCTCTATTTGTCCCATTACGGATAAAGATGTGGCGAAACTCTGTAAGGGGTCATGTTCTGGTGAACTCTGATTTTCAGCCAATCAGTGGATCGGCTACAAATTCCTAGGAATGAAATTAACATCCACAGCGTGCGTGACCCACAAGGTAGTTTTTGAACAGTATTTGTTACATATTGCGTCACTATTATGCGCCTAGTCGAGTCATTTATTGGCTATGGGAAATAACGGTTTCGGTGTCTGAAACGTCATCAGAGTTCACCAGAACATGACCCCTTACGGGATTTCGCCAGATCTTTATCCGCAAAAGGACAAATAGAGAAGCGGAATAAAGATATGGTTTTAATCAGATTGCTACTTTACAAGTCTTTGATAATTCTCTTGTTTTGAAGTCAAAACAATAGTCTCAGAAGGGCTGAAATTACTTTAAAGTTTTACGAACAACGCACCGCTTTATATATACGACAACATATATACATGTATTGGTATATCGATTTTGCCAGAAAAATGTTTACAAGCTGCTTAGCACAGTCTTGCAGTTTTCATGAAAACTTCGTAGATCAATCGGATGCTTTAAAGTTTTACGAACAACGCACCGCTAAATATATACGACAACATATATACATGTATTGGTATATCGATTTTGCCAGAAAAATGTTTACAAGCTGCTTAGCACAGTCTTGCAGTTTTCATGGAAACTTCGTAGATCAATCGGAGACCATAAGGGCCGTTTTCGACTAGAACCTGCATGAAAGTAATATAGATGTCTTGTTTGGATGTAGCACAATTTTGAAGTCCGTACGTGAATTACATAAATTGAAAGAAAGCCCAATGGTGTATTGACAATGGATGAACAAGACCTCTAGTCCGAAAATCAGTCACGCCCTTTCGCATTTATTGTACGTTTCTGGTATTATTTACTTTCAAATAAGCATGACTTTTGTGACAAAATATTGATTTTCTTTATGCACTTCTTATAATATTCATTGGAAAGGGAAATATACATTCTCATTTTATGTTTACAAACGGCAAATTGCACATGCATTTATAGGCTTTTTCACGGCGAATCGAAGGCAAATGTTTTACTGATTTAATACCACATTTTTTTCTTGTGGTGCGTTTGTGAAATAATAATATGCTTATATTGGTAGCTATTGTTTTACTTGTAAATCACGGCCACATATTGTAAATTCATTTATGAATATAGCATCATTACTTTAAATAGCATGTAATACAAATATCAGCCCACTTCTATCTACTTCTAACTGTTAGAATATTTCTACATCGATACTCGGTTCACCCGGTTCACCCGGTTTTCCTCACTACGTCATCATTATAGACCTCTATGTATTTGTTTGGAATCACACTTTGCGGTAATTATATGTTTTGGGTTTAGAGTCGGGGGCGACTTCACACCCATTGTGTGGCGAAAAACACTATAATATGCATGATTCATTTTTCTGTACAATAATGTATTTGATGTTGCCTAAATCTACAAAACCTGAATGAGCATTTTGATTTTTCTTCTTCTTTATTAACTTCGAGTAATATTAATCAAAGTCCCCGGGTCCAGCATTAACTGTCAACTTTGCATTCAATAAACTTTGGTCTGTCTGATATATTACATGCATCACAGTCTTAAATATACACAAATTTAAACTTACTGTTAAGGGTATTTTATAACATTTTATGCCTCTTTATGTTTCAGGACATAAGAAGTAACAAATATATCCGTCGAACGAACCCTCACATTGAACAATGATAATAGGGTTTTTCACAGATATATGCCTGAAAATGTCAATTTTAAAGGTCAAATAATTTATTTTCATTTCAAGAAAGGCCAGTTTATTCTTTAAAGTAATCTCTTTTGGGTTCAGAACATTTATTTCCAAAATGTGTTCCTCCTCAAACGCACAGAACACATAATTAAAACATCATGTAGTTTATGAAGGGAAATATAAGAGATACGGTATTGTCTTTGCCCATATCTTCACCTTTCATATTTCTCCTTTCCACTTCTTTGCAACCCAAATCAGATCTAAGAAGGTTAACAAATTGTATGGTCTAGCATGGAAGGCTTCTCCAAAGGTCAAATATATTCTTTGTAATTTAAGCAATCGTATATAAAACATTGGCTTTCACAAGGAAAACCTTGTCCAAATCACCCCCAATCTGTTGAACGTAAGAATATGAAATATGAGGTCAGGCGTGTACAAAGGCAAGAAAAAAAAGCCGATGAACAACATTCTTTCTGTAACAAAATTATGGAGAAGGGAAACACTTCAAATTTCTATAAACTTCTTAACAGAAACAACAAAGGATCCATACAGGGAGTCAGTCTCAACAAGATGGCGAATTGCTTTCAACCGTACGACAATAGTGCCTTCGGCTTCGCGGCGTACATGTATCATGAGGATCTAGCGATTCCCAAATAACGTCCAGAATTCGAATCAAACTATAAGGATCGCCTTGCCTACGCCTTGCACCTTATGCGCAGCACTGCGGCAAACTCATGCGCAGCATTGCGACGAAATTCATCCAGATATAAGTGCAAAAGAAATCTATGTAGCGCTGAGGAAACTACACAACAACAACAACAACAAAAATACAAAAAGGCAGCTGACGAATTTGGAATCGTTTCAGAACACGTCAAATGTGTTGGCACGCTCGTTTTTATGCCGTTGGCTACTGTCTTCACTGCCATAGTGAATATTAAACATATATCTGAACAGTTCAAATCTGGACTTGTCCATCCTATACATGAGAAAGGAGAAGATGCCTCCATGTTTCTGACTACCGAAGAATTACAGTTGTCTCACTCATATAGGAAAGCTCTTCGAACATGTTATCCTTCAGCGAATAGTGGACTCACTACCCAAGGACCAGTAGCCACTTCAGTTGGTTTTTCCAAATATTTGTTGCCTCCAATGGTAGCACTCATCTTGTCAGAAACTGTAGCTGAACAGACGGAAAGTAACATGCTTAATTCTATACTTTTCTTTCCTCGCTACGCAGAAAGCATATGATGTCTCACATGTTTCCATGAAATGTAAACTTTACCATCAGAGTATCAACGATTAAACATACATGGATCACAGCAGATGCAACTTTACTCCACTCTTGACACAGGTCATTTGGAATAACCATGCGACTCCGAGTTTCCAGGTCCTGCAAGGTGTCAGACAGGGTTGGATCCTTTCTACCGGTCTATACAACCCGTATATCAACGACTTGCTCCTGCAATTCAGCGCAGAGAAGAACACAAACAGGAACTACCTACACAGGTTGTCCCAGATTGCCGACGATTAAACCAACTTCTTGGCAGTGTTACCTGGAAATTGCTCATACATACGCCTACCGTGGACGTTTTTTTCAACTCGCACTGAATAGTCAACTATTGTGCTTATGTTTTTGCCGCGGAACTACACAGAAGAAGTCTGGGCCTTATTAAGTCAGCTTCACATGATACCCAGGCAAATACTGAAGACCGCATCTCCTGTGCTAGAAGAACGTTTTATAGTCTTACTTCCACTGGATTACAATACATGGCTCTAACGGACTTAAGCCGACAACTTTATTTAGGATATATACATGTAGTTTGTATGTGCTTCTGATACTACTTTATGTATTGGAAACCTTTGTGCCACAACAGAAACATATCAATACACTGGAACCCTTTCATATTTTTCTATTACGGATCATGCAGAGCTTACCACAGCGTACTTCTCATGCCGTGACATACCTTCTAGGCACAAAACTCATCGATGCAGAAATTCATATCAGAACTTTCACTTTCTTGGGAAATATATGATTTCAGAACCAAACGCTTTTGTCTGTTCTTCACAACGACAAATTGCAACCAAGACGTAGAACTCCAAAAGTTGGTTTATCTGCGTTTAACATTTTCTTGCTTATTTCAGTCTTGGAAATTTTCAATAACTTTTATACAGTATCCTGTCTAATGAGCACTAGAGAGAACCTGTACGGCATGCTTTGGCTTCTTACTGGAATGAATGTAGAGGACTTCGTCCATGTCCTTCTGTGCTGTGGCTCAATACATTGCCGAATTACGTGAGGTCTTTGTAGCCGTAATTGGTGCTGAAAGGTGGGGCGACATTTGTAAACAGGACATTTTAGACTGAGATAATTATTGACGTCGGTACTGCTAAGTCCATACTAGAGACATACACACATATATACATGTCTCTGTCCATGCGTGAACTCAATTTGAACTCTCGCATTCGTGAAGAAATCGAGATTTCAAGGAGTCGGTGTTACAGTATTCAGTGTGGCCGAATATTCCCTCTTGAACCCTTCAGAAAAAATGTCTGACCGTGGATGTCATATAAACTGTAAAATTGGTTTTATCATTATCATTATATCTTAAGCAACATCTTCCCTGTTTAGTCACTAATCGAGTTTTGTGCACCTATCGAGATGTGGAGAATACGGGCAACAACAACATAGCACTCCCTCTATTCTGATCGACTTTAAGCGAAGAAGTCCCTGTCCTGTGCGAGCAAAATAAAGATCGAATTTCAATTAGATTGTCACCGGAATTACCAATAATCACCGGAATTACTACATAAATGACCGAAATTACCGTTTAAGGGACTGGTGATACCGTTGGTGAATAAATGATAACCCAATGTACCTAGTAAGTATAACTTCATACTACATAAGGGACCATGCAATATTTATCACCGGGGGTGGGACCGGTGCAAAATGTGATGGGACATACACTTTTTTATGACCATACAACTTGGGACAGAAATCATTTTTCACAGGGATTCTGCATGGGATAATAAATTTTTTTTACAACAAGGCACTGAATTTTTTGCTCACCTGAGCCAAAGGCTCAAGTGAGCTATAGTCATAGTGCGTCGTCGGTCGTCCGTCTGTCGTTATCTTTTTCACATTTTCTACTTCTTGTCTGGAACTGCATCGCAGACCTGGATCAAACTTTGTAAAAATGATGTTCTCAAGGTCCCCTACTAAAATTGTGTTCGGGGTTAAGATCTGTCAAATAGAAATTTACGCTTTTTTTTTTGACGTGTTTCTGGACTTAGTAATTTCATTGGAGAAAAGTGTCATGTTTTTCAGTTAATTGACATTGATGATTTCTTTATGACTATTTAGATCATAATTATGGTAAAGAATATTATTGTGAAAGAATTTTGTCAATATCTCAATTTTTGGATTTTTATGAATCTTTTAAGACTTCCAAAAAAAAAAAGGGGGGGGGGGCATTGACCATTTTTCACATTTTCAACTTTTTCTGCACAACTGTTGGAAGGATTTTAATAAATCTTCGTAGAAATAAAATTCTGTTGTTTTCGTCCAGACCTCTTTACAGGTGGCTCCACCATAGTCAAAAGAAGGTCACAAAAGGGTACCCTCCTTTGACAATATTCTTCTTCATACTGGCTGTATCTAGAGACAAACAAAATGCATAGAAATGATCTAGAGGGATGAGTGAAGACGTATTGTCATTTTGGTTCCCTTCCAAAATCAAATTTTAGAAATTTTGTTTCGACATTATCTATATTTATATGTAGCAGGGTACGACGAGATACCATCATTTTTCGTACTATGTTAATGTAAAAACAGAACGGGTTGGATATTCGAAGTGTGAGCTATACTACCCGAGATTTATAACTCCGTTATATTTTACAGTGGCGGATCCAGAATTTCCGAAAAAGGGGGCCCAAATGGGTATTAGTCAAACTTCTCGGCCATTTTTGGTGCAAAATCTGGATTTTTACTAGTAAATATGTGACCACAAGGGGGCCCGGGCCCAAATGCAGAGGAAGGACATTTATTGTCATTTTTCATCAGAAACAGATTTTATGTAGTATAAAGTTATACTTTCTATAGGTATATTTGGTCATTATCTACTCGCACAATGGTAATGCCGGTCCCTTTAACGGTAATTCCGATCATTTATGTGGTAATTGCGGTGAATAGCGGTAATTCCGGTGATATACATATTCGAAAACACTAGGAACGAACAAATTCATAACGAGCTTGAAAACGAAAATGAAAGAAGCATGTACGATTACCGATTAATGCATTGACACTCGAACAAAAAGTGCAATACGTATTCTGTTTTCATATGAGGACGGAGTAAAACAGAGTGACAATATTTTTATATTGTGTTCCGTAATTGCCCTCTAGATTCTAGTGCCATGTTATTGATCTAGGAGTTATAGGTACATCTTTTCTTTGGTCAAACTAATCAGCTAATAGTTAGGAAGAGACGGGACAAAATAGCTCTTCCGTTGCAGTCGTAACTAAATAATAGTATGTTTAAGAAAATAGTAAATGTTCAAACCACAGGGAAATTATTTTCAAATTTGCGACAATTTATGCGAAATGCCACCAGTTTTACTATGATAAAACAGCCAATTCTGGAAAACTACACAGAAATCATTGATGTCCGAATACCGAAGAAATTTGAGCTGGGTCACATACCAGGTGCCACAAATCTTCCTGCACTACAAGATGATGAATTGGACAAGATGAATATGTTACGCAAAACAAGTACATCAGGATGGCGAAAGCAAAGATCTCAGTCTATTTATAATAATGTCAGCAATCACATGGCAATGTTCATAGAAGAGAAAGAAATAGACAGTTATAAACCTTTGATCTACTGTACAAATGGAGGAATTAGCTCTCAAAAAATGGCGATGGCTTTGTCGAGACTTGGGTGTGAAGTCGATGTATTAGAGGGAGGATACAAAGCCTACAGTAAGCAAATATATGGTCAAGTTGAAGGTCTAGCAAGGAAATTTCAGTTTAGAACTGTTGCAGGTAATTAGATTGATCAATTTTATTGTAAGTGACACTAACAAAAATGTCTGTCTCTATGTCAGTCTGTTATTTGGACTGAATAATATAGTACCGGGATGCTCATACTACTGATGTATTTCAACAGGTTGGGGAATACGTCACATTTTAGAGACAGCTAGTCACTCAAATGTGTAACAATCTCTGTTTTGAGTAGTCAATTTCATATATTTAAACTGAAATTTTTTTAACTTTGATTTGAAATGGTACGTACATGTTAATGATATACTGAATATATTTTACAAATCAAGTTGACATTTTGAATTTATTGTGTGGAGTTTTTAGCTGCAACATTTGTGCAGCTGTTTAACTCCAACATGGAAAGTTGAAAAGGTTAACATCGGTTGTAATTTATGTTCATTATGTTATATTATAAAGATGTGCCCTTTTAAGTTTGAAGTCAAAATTCTGAAACTTTATTGTTTTAGTACTTGTTTGCGTCTTCTTATTCCTTGAAATTGATAACTCACATGAAAACAGAGATTGTTACTCATTTGAATGATTATTTCTTCAAATGAGAGGTTGTCCCCAACCTGTTCAAGTGAAGAAGTGAAATGTATCTTAATTACTATGACTATTTACTGAGTATGAACAATTATTGATATGTGTTTCTGTCATATCCGTTATTGTCCCCCGCTTTTCCAAAAGCGTGGGAAATTTAAATCTAATTCATCAGTCGGTCCGCCCGTCCATCTGTCACAAAAACTTTAACCTTTGTTATAACTGTTTAACCGCAAGATGTAGGGCCTTCATATTTGGCATGTGTGCCCATAATTGCAATATCTTTTTGTTGGTACCAAAATTTTTTATCATGTGACCTTGACCGTGACCTTTGACCTGCTTCAATATAACTTTTTAACTGTAAGGCGTAGGGCCTTCATATTTGGCATGTGTGTATGTAGACATGCACAACCATGACAATATGTCACAGATCACTGCACCCTTACTGATAGAACCCCCAAAGCAAGGGACCACAATTCTCTGAATTTGCTTGTCTGTATCAGTTCGTTTCTGTAAAATACATTAATTTTGTTCGCTTTGTATGTACATTTATGTGACTTCTGTTTTTTGACTGCTAATGATAAAAGGATAAAGGACATCTGTGGTGTTGTGACATCAAAGAGACCATGGCACAGGGTTAGAAATAAGCAGTCATCTGGTAGGCAACAACTTCCTAATATGTTTCGGGCAACCTATTGTATTGTTAAACAGCATTTAGGATGTCCAGATTTCTTTTTCAAATTGCTCATTTGACGACATGAAATTTTCTCTAATTTTTACACGCCCATCTTTGATGGGACATATTATGGTATGGCGTTGTCTGTCTATCTGTCCAGTCTTTTAGGCATGATACAGACCAAACCGTTGGGGCTAGGACTGTCAAACTTGGTACACTTACTTCTCATACCAAGACAAAGACATGTAATTTTTTTAAGGTCAGAGATCAAAGGTAAAGGTTATAGTACTACTTGGTAGGAAACCCTTGTAGACAGGATACAGCCCAAACCTTTGGGGCTAGGACTGTCAAACTTGGTACACTTACTCTTCATACCAAGACAAAGACGCTTATTGTTTTTCAAGGTCAAAGGTTAAGGTTGTAGTACTACTTGGTTAGAAAACTTTGTAGGCAAGATACAGAATGAGAAACTGGGGATGGAACAATTTAAGGGGGAAATGTTTCCATACTTCAAAATCCTCCCCTTTAAACTAAGTGACAGGCTTATTATGCCACACTCTTGTTAATGTGGATGTTTGTTTCAAATATTCTTGATATGATATAATATTGTGATGGCTCGGATAGCTCAATGGTGAGAACATTCAACCTGAAAGCAGAAGGTTCAAGGCTCCAGGTTCGATACCCCAGTCTGACCACAATTTTTCACCCTGGATGACTGTTGCAGATATGATACTGTGAAAGTGACCTTCATGTGAAGGAGAACCAGGATGAATTTCCGTCATAGGTTTCAAGGTTTGGAAACCTCTGGAAGACGGGAAGTGTGATAGATGCCGGTATCTTCCGGGATAGCTCAATGGTGAGAGCATCAGGCCAGAAAGAGGAAGGTACTCTGTTTGATTCTCGGGTCTGACCACATTTTTTCATCCTGCCTGTTACAATAGGATATATATACTATGCATGTACTTGTTCATCTTCCCTAGACAAGCGTCATGAATAATGTACCTTCTGATTCTGTCTTCACTGGGCAGTAGGGATTTATTTGGAACATACACTAACTTGTAAAGATGATATTTTGTAGACATCTTATTACTTGGATTCTGAATTCAATGTCATTATTCAAGCCTAAAGTAATTTTGAAAAATTTTGAAGATAATGAAATTAATTAAGGAACCACATAAAAGGAAGGCATATCATTTTAAACACCGAAGTTTTACTAGATCTGCTTCATGTTTTGCATCATTTATATTTAAAAAATGTTACCTTAAGACTTGATCTGACACCTTTCCATTTATTTGGAATCATGCAGCATTGCATCATTCAGAATGTGTGCCATTGATAGTGTAACAGACAGGAAAAAAAGATGTGGCCGGACCCGGGAATCGAACCCAGAACCTTCTACTATCAAGATGGACGCTTTCACCATTGAGCTATTGGGGCCAAATAGTTTTGTTCTTGTAGCAAGTATTATATATACACTTGCTACCTTACTTCTTTTTATTCAACTTTTAAAAGTTTGACTGTGTTATTGTTTTTTAGGACTTAAGGGATGCGGAAAGAGTCTGGTTCTGTCAAAGTTAGCAGAAGCGGGTGAACAAGTTCTTGATTTAGCTGAGATGGCACACAACAAGAGAGCAGTGTTAGGATATCAATTGAAAAAGGCGTGTATAACACAGATTGACTTTGAGTTACAGATAATAAAGCGATTTCAGGACTTGAACACGAATAGGGTAGTTTGGGTTGAATTTGGACCTCAAGTCAACAGAGACGTATATATTCCACTGGCTTTTCATGAAGCTATCTGTACTTCAGATAGATACGTTCTTAACATGCCGCTAACGGAGAGAGTTCGACACATTATCAGGGATAACCAATATTTCATTGACAACTTCGCTTACTTAATGAAGAAAAAGAAGAAAAAATTTGATGCAGAGAATCTTGCTAACTGGATAGCTTTAGGGGAAGAGAGCAAGTGGGAGGAGTTGATAAAGTCTATTTGTGTTGATTATCATGACCCAAGTTACATGAAAGATATAACAAAATACCATAGTAACAATACTGTACAGATAAGTTTAGATAACTTGAGTGAAGAAAGTGTAAATAAATGTCTACAACAGATCTTGGAGTGATCTGGAGATCTGTCTTTTGAAATAAAAAAGAAAAAAACAATAAAAAAAATCCCCCAGAAAAAAAACAAACTAATAAATATCATGAAAAAAAATTGTTTAAGCTCATGAGTTTTTCTTTTGTGTATCTGTATATTGATCATAACATGTAAGTCGAAGTCTTGGGATATCTATTTGTCTGTCTGAAGTCAGTGGATATAATGGATTATCCATATATGTTTCTTGTTCCTCCAACCATCTGTGGTGGTTCAACATTATATAAATTTGGAAGTTTTGGCCAGATTGCAAGGTAATTTTGGTCTATAGACAGATGATGTCCATCTGCCCACCTATCTATTTCTCTGTTTGTCCATGTTCTTATTAAGTTTCTGTTTGAAGCAAAATTTCAGAACTTGGAAAGACCAAAGACTTCATATTTTGCATGTTAAAAGACTCTGATTTGCTCCTTTGATTTCAGATAAAACTAGGTCAGTATTGCCTACATTTCATGGATGAGTGATTTTTCCCAATTTTCAAAACTAAGAAGGACCACAGACTTTGCATGTAAACCTTTGAGATGTACTTTTGATTTCAGATGAAAGTAGGGTTTATTGTACATGGTTTCCAACCATGGATCTTACCCAGGGGTAGGGGGTTTAAAAGGGGAAAAATGGTTTTAAAATTTTTTAAAGACTTAAAAATTCTCCATTTAAGCAACTGCAGATACAAATGATCTGATGCTTGTATGAGAGTGGGCCTTATGAAGCATTTTAAAGAGGGAGGGGACAGCCCCCCCTTCCCCCTGTAAAAAGCGGCATCACTTGAATTTCATTTAGTGTACAAAGAAGAGTTCTCGCTCATTGGATAGCGTCAGATGGCTGGGGTAAAGATATTTTGTTGCGCCTCCGCCATTATATATATGTATATGTAGATCTAATTGATCTAATGGTGTTATATGAAAGGGTATCATTAATGTTGCATTATGCACCAATGTTTCAAATATGGGGTCTGTCGCATGGAGAGGGGCAAATGGGCAAAATTTACAAACGAAGGAGTGTAGTGTGAAGCAGACATCCTTTTATTTTGAAACTTATTTAAGCTATATTATAACATTGTTCTGATACTGCCAAGGTGTTGTGGCAGTTTAACCAGTAGTCGCTCAGTCATGTCGTATGTTGTGTTTATTATTAAGTATTTGACGGACATTCATTGCGGATGTGGCAATCCCAACAGGAGACACCAAAGGACACTTGATTTCCAGGGATCCTCTTATGTCCACTTCGCTATGATGCCATGTCATTGTGAGAACACCAGTGACCTCCGTATTTTACCTCGTGGTCAATGAAAACTGCAAAGATCTTATTTAACACAACCTATTACCTAAGAGAAAAGACAATCAGAATAGCAATTTGTCGACTGGCTTTTTAAGAATGGTGTACTTATATTCAATTAGTAAGTTTTACAAATAAGTCATGTGCATCTGAACCACATAACACAAGTCGGATAGTGTCAATAGATGTGATAAGATAACTTCGCACATTCACACACATGTGTAAAACATCGTGCAGTACAGTAGTCACAGTATCAGAGATGAGATAACGGACTTATAATACGTTAACAATAATGTCACTTAAGGTAAGCTTCATACAATAACTTTTCTTTGTTTCAAAATTTTGTTTTTATTTTTCACTATTTCTATTTGATGATTAATAATAGAAATGAAATGAAGGAGGCGGATTTGGATACGGGTAACGGTAGACGACCGTATCGGGTGAGAGTCGTGCCCGGTGTAAAGTAGTACGTATACCGATAACGATTCGTCATCACTATAGTCCTGTTTTGAATGATCATGTTCAGAACATTTACACCCCTCCCCTTTCTACTTTATGCAAAATTCTGCTATGGGTATCTAGACTGTCACACGGATGCTATTTCCCTGTGAAACACGACTAAAACTTTTCACTTTAATTCTGGCTTCAAAAAAATGAAATATCAAATTTTAAGTTTTACTTTTGATAGATTTGTTCCTACAAATTTATGTCCGATTTCATTTTTTGAAATTTTGAGTGACATAGTTTCGGTATGTACGGGTGGACTTGAGTTAATCTTGTATGTAGAAAATCATTCGTAAACTTGCGCTTTACGTAGTTTAAGGTGTTTTTGGTCAAACCCCCCCCCCCCCCCCCCCCCCCCCCCCCCCCAATGTATGTGAAGTATGCACAGTTTCAACCAATATGAATGTCGCGTGCCTTTTTGTTAAACAATTTCCTATTTGCACACAACACCATTATGAACCATCCTGAATACTAAAGCAAGAGGGTGAACAAGGGGTAGCCTTTGCCCCTTTACTCCTTTTACCCCATTTTCCTATGTCTCCCTCCTTTCCTACACTTTCTCCTCCCGTCATTTCCTCTCTATAAAACCAGGAATCGTAGCCCAGTCAATAGCACGTTTAGTTTGGACGGAGAGTCCCGGGTTTGAATATCGTCGGCGAGTCGCTTTTCGGATGAGACAGAACTAAGTCCTATGTCGTGGTAGACATTGCCACGTGAAATATCCCTCATTGCTCCGTTTCACAGATAGAAATGGCCGTGTAATGTACCAACGATACTTTCGCCATATCAGTGAAATAATCTATGTGGCGTAAAAACAATTCTAAATTCTCTACGTTGATGTTATCACAGTAATTATCAGTAATCATTTCTATACATTATGTTAAAAATTTTTTCTTTACCTAAAACTGAAAATTTGTCGAATTCAGCAGCATCCAAAATGATCATATTTTATAGTAATTCAAGACTAAAAACCAGAAATACTAGTGATGCATTGTCGTGGCTGCAGCCAATGTTAGATGGCAAGAGGAACTGGAGTAACAAAAGGAAACGACCGACCTCCGACTGATACATCAATGCTTGTTCTCATTGAGGGGCCGGATGAATTCGAGCGTTTTAGCCAATCTGGTACTGGAACCCGCCCTGTGTTTAAAAAATATTTACGACACGCCAAGGTTATTTTTGATTTATATGATGATGATTGATTATTGTTTTACGTCACTTCACGATTATTTCAAGTATATGGTGACGGCATCTGCCTTATGCATCGCACAGAAATTTATATCTTTGCAACGGACTTTCCCAAAAGCAGTTAGGAATCTTTTATGTGCCACGCCTACCGCGATACGAAACTTTGTTTTTACTGTCTTATTCGAAAGACAGGGCACCGATGACGGGGGTTTAACCCGGTCTCTGGTTTATGAGCAGAGCACCTCATTCCCTGCGCTACACCGGGTTTATTTGGTGATGCTATTTGCCTGGTGCATCACACAGAAATTTAGACCTATGTAGAAGACTCATTCGAACACCGTGTTAACCATGACACACTTTCTCAACGGAAACACAGGACACTGACGAGACACGAATTGGACTCGAACACGGTCCTTTCGGTCACCAGCATAGCAGTTGACCGATTAAGCTACAGCGGTCCATATTGTTTATACTATTGTATATGAAACTTTACACTACATATACGTTATGTACACAATATCTTGTACTCTTGTTACTGCACTTTAGAGATATATCACTCCTTCATTGTCTTTAAAATGCGGGCGAAAACTGGAACACTGGAGGTTTGTAGGGGTGAGAGATTTGAGTTAAACTATCTACCTGCGATAACGCTCACAATGTATTAATTTTAATATCAATGAAAAGCCATTTACTACTGATTAAAAAAATAAGAAGGGAAAAATGAAAATCGGAATATGTTTGTATTGAGTAAAAATTTTAATTTTAGTGTTGAAACATCATAGTGTTGATTTCCGTTATGTGTAGAAATATAGTAAACTATATAAATTGAACACAAAGTATGCCACAGTTTTAATAAAAGCAAAACGACCTGTATATGTCGTTCCCAACGTATTATAAGTATATCCAAAATGGTATTAAATGCATTTCATATAATACTCTCTTCACATTTTTTTGCTGATTAAGTACATCATTCGAATTATATAGCGCAAATTTTCTAGAACCACGAAATCTGCACATGACAAACAGAACTATGTTATATAAACATCCCAAACAAAACATTCCTTAAACGGAACTGCTAGTCTTGAAAAACAAGTTTCTGCTAGTGAAGTATTGAGGTCAAGAATAGTATGCTACTGGAACGAATTTTGATGTTCCGACTAGGTTCATTTTGTATAATTTTACAATACTCAACAGTCACGAAAAAATGATACCCAATACAAGAATATTAAGAAACCTGTCCGTGATTTTCGTTAAACAAAGCAATTTTGTAAGTATAGCCATTGTGACGTCAAAGAATTCCTGTGGAAGCATCAGTTTTGTTCCTTCATTTCCCGTAGTTTTACATCGGTTTCCATATATTTGATTTACGTCGCCGTTATTTTAATCAGATTCTTGATCAAAGGGTAGATAACTCTTCTTTACGAACAGACCCAATACAGACAACAGACTGAAGCTTCACGTTTTCAATTTTTAATAACCAAGGAGATTAAAATGTTTTCAGTAATACTGCAAATATTATAACAACGACAAGATCTGACGCACACGGTAAATGATGCTGCAGATAATAAAGCAACGGTAAGAATTGACCCCCACGATAAGTCATACTGCAGATAATAAAACAACGGTAAGAATTGACGCCCACGATAAGTCATACTACAGATAATAAATAACGGTAAGAATTGACGCCCACGATAAGTGGCGCAACCCGGGAATCGAACCCGGATCGTCGGCGCCGCAAGCCAAGCGCTTAACCACTACACTAAGCCTGCCCCTCTCACGATAAGTCATACTGCAGATAATAAAATAACAGTAAGAATTGACGCCCACGATAAGTCATACTGCAGAAAATAAAACAACGGTAAGATTTGACGCCCACGATAAATCACACAACAGATAATAAAACAACGGTAAGAATTGACGCCCACGATAAGTCATACTGCAGATAATAAAACAAAAGTAAGAAATGACGCCCACGATAAGTCATACTGCAGATAATAAAACAAAAGTAAAAAATGACGCCCACGATAAGTCATACTGCAGATAAAACAAAAAGTAAGAAATGACGCCCACGATAAGTCATACTGCAGATAATAAAACAAAAGTAAGAAATGACGCCCACGATAAGTCATACTGCATATAATAAAACAACGGTAAGACTTGACGCCCGCGATAACTCATACTGCAGATAATAAAACAACGGTAAGAATTGACGCCCACAATAAGTGATACTGCAGAATATGAAACAACGGTAAGAGATGACGCCCACAGTAAGTGTCACCTGTTGACTAGAAACGTCCACTGTGTATACAGTAGATGAGCGGTTGTGGCAGTAAAACAATACTATGATATTTTTTCTTGTTGCAGTATATACCGTTGCTGATTCTGTCCGTGGTTCTTAGATCTGCAGCCCAACCTCCAACTGCTTACTGTCAAAAATATCCAGTAAACAATTACACGTCACACGGTAATACGGTACTCTTTGCATTCTCACACGTTATAATTTTTGTTCGTTTTCATATGGATACGAAACTCTGCTGAATTTCATGCAATGATGTAATTAATATCTATTGAAACAAAATCCTTAATAAAATTAGGTTTATTTGGTTGTTATATTAAAGCTGTCTTTTATGCAAACCATATGCTCACAAATGTTATATTTATAGATAAATAATGGTCCAACGAATAAAAATTAACGTTCACACGTGGCTAGGCGGTATTAATTCTAGTTAGGTAATGTTCTTATCAATGATATGGGAAAATTTGATATGTAATGTCATACAGCTTGGATGAATGTACCTTTTACATAAATAGATAATTAAAAGTGAATCTGAAAAAGATACCATGAAATACAAATACACAAGCGCTCATGCAATAGAAATTAAAATAAAGACACTTAATTTACAGTGCCTCCATTCCCTCAGTTTGATTCTCCCACCTATCAGTGTCGGATCGAAGCTAATCTCGATGGCCACAAGGCTACAGTGTCTGCACAGGAGTACTTTGACAGCGAGAATAATAGGGCAACTCTCATCATGTCGCAGATGGGAACACCGTCTACAACATACATATTTGATTATGAAGTTAACCAATTGTTCTACGTAAAAGGTTTGAAAGAAGTTACAAAACCATAATTGTTTCTTCTCATTTAAAATAAAACCCTTTATCGGATGCTCAACTCCAATTGGCAGTATGGTTGATGATATACAAATGATGATATGTAGACTATATACCTTTATGACCGATTTACGTAAAATATCTCTGATATTTCTACATGTGGTGTTTCATTAACTTAATTTTATGACAATTTCTTGATGATAGTGGAAAGAAGAGTATCGTTTGACAAATGCCATACCAGTGATTATTGAATATGTATTTTTTGTCAGTCAACCGTCCCTGGTCATGTCGTGTTGTCCTATTGTTGTATGATAGAAAATTCATACGATTCTGTGTCTGCATTTTGGTTTTACCTAGGTGGATTTTATTCTGTGTTGAGTCAGAACTTATTGCGAGAAGAATATTCATCTAACTATAAATCGCATGTAAATAATTTGAATATTTATGCCACGTGCTATAGACTATACAAATTAGTTTTGTAATACATGTAGTTTTAATCATACATTATATTATACATTTGTTATTAAATGATTTATATGTAGTATATGAAATATTGTTGAAAGCTACGTAAAACACCATATTGATACTATAAACCTTTTCTAGTACTTTTAATACTTTGTGGTTGTGACGCTTCCTACCTAGTGTTGTTCTATATTCATTTTATTCGTGTATTGTTGGAAGTTTTATTTTGTCATAAGTTAAATCTGGGTTTTATTGGCTAGCTAAGAGAATCGAAGGCGTTTACTCCTCCCGGTCATTCTGTTTCACTTTTGATTTCCAAGGTTAGGGATCATGAATGTCCACCGAGGTACATACGTTCCTGTAAATGTTACAGTGACATAGCAACAAACACTATCGTATTTAACGTCAAAGATGAACGAGAATGTTTAGAGGTCATGGCACACTAAAATGCTATTAAAATTTGGTAAAAGTTAAGAAAATGTTTGATGTATATGAAACTGTCTTTATTTCTGGTCGTTTTTTATTAGGAGGCATGTGTGCAACGACTGTTCTTACAAATGATCAGAACAGTTTTCTGTATGGAAACGAGAAGCTGGGAGGAGCCGCCCACACATTCACTACAAACGGAGCTTTACATTTCATGTTGTCAAATGGACAGGTATTATTGTAACATTTAAGTCTATCGTATATCATAAAATGTTTAATACAGTTCAAATGGCGCATATTGCTCGTGTCCCAAAACTATATTAATACGTGTGTCAATTTTCCTCTTAGATTTGAACCTAAAACTGGGACACTTAGGTCTTACATACCCCATATATTTTGTCGGAAGATATCGCATACCTCATTGTGTTGCTTTTTTCATAAATATATTGGTCGTTAAAGTTTTGTCACGTTATGACAGATTGATTTTATTCTTTTGCTTTTTTGCACTCAAAAATCCTTTTTTGTTGCTAGTAATCTATTTTCAACCATAGAAATCCTACTATGTTTTGATAAAAATTATTTTTTCAGTTAACTTAAGTGACCACAAATTTTTATATATCGTTATTTAATTCTATAATACTACCATTTCATAACAACGACAACAACAACAACAACAACAACAACAGATATATTTATTATCATAAACCGGCAAAAGAATCCCAAAGTAGGAACTATTTGTTTTTGAGGTTTTCTGTGTTCCCATACGAAATCATTACGCATATGGAATAGGAGAATTGATGTATATGTGTCCTACATATTTTATATTATGAAGTTTGAATGTAATTTATCATATATTTTATGTTTTGTAATCAGTACTTTCTTAAACATTTATTTCATACAAGAAATACATGGGTTCTACAGTAGTGCGCGGGATCGACGTTGATTGGTGGCAGTCCTGTCTGACCTGGCCAATCCTTAAGTCCAACTTTATCCTGGATTACTACTTTACAAGTATGAAATACTCATCTCAAGTCAATAAAGAACAAACTTAGCATGTCGACATTTGGGGATTTTGATTACACACTTGCAAATGATTTGGCACTAAAAGATAGGTTTTTGAGTTGAGGGTTGTAATGTAAAATACGAAAATAACTGGTGTCAAATGACTATGGCACTAACAACAATGTACCATGGTGGACATTCATGGATCTCTGAAATTAAGAAAAAATATAGAAAAATGAATTTTGTGTTACCTATAATCCTCCATTAGGGAATTTAGTGACAAACTAACAATAATAATTTTCTATCAAAGATTGTTTGGTTTCCAGACCTTTATTTATGGGTTTCAAGATAAATATTTAGGTTTATTTAAATTTGTACCATAATTTCTTACTGTTTGTATGCTTCGTTTGTCTTACATGTATCTGTACAACATTGATTCATCTATGTTTTATATTGATTGATTGATTGATTTTTGTTTTACGTCACACCACGAATATTTCACGTATATGGTGACGGCATCTGCCTGATGCGGGGCATACAAATTTTGACCTTTGCAACGGACCTACCCGAAGCAGTGAGGGATCTTTAACGTGCCATGCATACCACGACACGGGGCCTTGGTTTTTACTGTCTCATCCGAAAGACATGACACCGGCATGACCAGAGCGCGACTCGAACCCCGGCCTCCCGATCAGGAGTCCGACGCGATACCACTAGGCCACGCCGGCTTTCTATGTTTTATAAAGTGGCATAAACTAATATTTTACCTGTATATTAATGTTTCAGCACCATCGTGGAATACTGCTTATGGGTATTCCCCAATCCCTGTCCGAGCTGTTGCCTATGGTCAGAGTGATAAGCAGGATGGTACAACACACACCTTCAACCATACATACGATTACTTTGATTTTAGATTAGATATTACAGAAAGCGACGAGATTTTTGAGGTTTGTATTACTTAGCTGGCACTGACAGTCGCAATCATGTGTTTTATCGTGGACCTTGAATACTTAACCTACACAGACAAACCTGAATCCTTACCTGAATACATTAGGCAATAAAATATGATTATAAGATTTATTAAGTTCAAATTTTATTGGCAAAATAATGGCCGCGATGGATTTTAATTACAAAAATTATCATTATGAAGAAACAATACAAAACATTACCAAATAGATAAACACATTATTCATGCAAATCAATGTGTAAAGAAAACAATTTGTTATCATTATAGATTATTGTATATACAACCTTGTGCATTAATTGGTTGCCAATTGTCAAGGACAACCACATAGATGGTAGACATGTACCATACTAACATTATCATATCAAATAATAGTAACAGTTCCATAATAAATGAAGTCAAAATTGAGCACGAGATGGACAGCATAGCTGGTGTAATTTCCTAGCCTACTGAACCATCGATACTACAATGTACTTTTAAAAAGTTTTCAAAATATAATATATTGTTGTTATTATACGAGCTCATCCACATGGGAATAGAGCATTTGGTTTTGAAATACGATATTGTATTGTAATTTTATATCAGGGTAGAAGGTAATTGTATTATTAATTATTATTTTTCCATTAAATAAATATTCATGAATTAAAGGTCAAAACAATAATTTTTAACACTAGTACTATTTCATATTCAAGGATGGTACCATTCTATGATGATGACATGAACCAATAACACCTGTTTTGTTTGGTCTCATGTATTGCCTTGTATAAAATATTTTCATGTGTCTTCAAAACTGTATGAAAAGTATAATTCTTCTAACGCTTTGTATGTTACAACACTTATATTTCTGAGTGTATACAATATTTTATTTAACTTTAGAAAATGAAAGCCCAGTATCTACCACTTGTATTGTGAGAAAGTGCACTTTGTAAGTAAGTAAGTAAGTAAGTAAGTTGATGTTTATATTTAGATCATAATGAGCAGTATACTAATTCTAAGGTAAAAATATAAGGAGGAAAGGTATGAAAGAGTTGCCGAATTTTGTTAGATAAATGTCAGCCTTTCAGAGCAATAGGTATTTTATCATACATGCATTACATATACATTTCTTTCAGACCCCAAGAGGTGTAGTATGTCCAAACAGAAAAAAGACCAAGAAACTACCTACCATTCCACCATCTTATCATTACCGACAGGAGATTCTTATACCAGTGTTAGGAACTGTGCAAATGGCTGATGTAAGATGAGTTTTGATATATCTACAGATGGGTTAGTCCTAACATAACATACAAGTTAATGTGAAAAACGGTCACGAGGACTGCTGTCACACGCGACAGAAGAAGTCAATCGGACGCTTATGTGCTCTTGGTATAAACACAGCTAGATATCTGATTTAAAGCGATTTTCCAGCGTACACTCAGTCCAGTTGGACATTTAAAAGCTCAGTCCATTCTATGCCGTGAAACAGATGAAGCCCAGAAGATGGAACTAATGAATCCATCGCGAATTTCGTAATACATATATAAATAATATGTAATGTAACAATAACTCTTCTCATTATAAACTTCGTATAACAAAAAGAAAATTAGATAATATAACGGATGGAGTTGCCGTGTAGACATGTAAAAAGCATTTATAAATACCTTTTCGTTCATTTTATAGATCAAGTAACTAGCGATTGCTTTGGATATCATCATCATGATCTTTTTTTCATCATTAATTATTTTATTTCATTTCATTGTATTTTATGTATTATTATCTTTAGTATGATTTTTATTATAGACTTAAAATAAAATTGAGTATATCCGATGTTTGGAAACTGCCTCTAAATATTTATTCCTCAGTATGCAAGAATTCTTTTAATTCTAAATATTGTATTATTATTCTTCCTTCAAGCTTCAAAATGCTTCTACACGTATACACTTTAAGTATTAAGTTATAAGCAAACGAACGTAGATGTCAAAGGCGTTAACGTTCACTGGAAAACGAAATCGTGCTCAGCAGTCCTGAACGCACATTGGTAGCAAACTTCACTTTACCGTGATGTTGACATAATATTATGTTAGGACTGCCCCAAACTATACGTAAAAAGTCAAAATTGAATAAATATTTGCATTTGCATATTTAATATGTTACATAATCTGACAGCCTGACAGTTTGTTTAGCATATGATGGGGGTATTTTTTATATTATATCTTTTTGCATTTTAGTAACCGTATACGTAGCTTGCTATTTGATCTTTAACCGTCTGTATCTGGAGGATTATGAAATGAAAAGGGACGATTTTCCCTTTAATTACGATGTTTTCACGGAATAATGGAATGTAAACATTCATAAGTTGGTACATTGTGTACATACATTTTTATGACGTTATCAATCTTTCATTTACATCAACTGTTGTTTTGAATTTTCCCATTCGGTTACTTTCGTATAACACAGATCGAATGTTTTCCTTTTCTGTTGTAGATTTATTATGACTCAGAATATAGACTGGTAAGATATGATTATCGGAATATAAGTCCAGCACCACCTACATATTCCGTCAATCCAATCAGCGAAGTCCACGACTTTAACACAGGTATATAATATTTCCATAATGTATCTTAAATTAGAAAGTGTAGAACGTGTATATTACAAATATATTGTATCAAGTAGGGATCGCCTGGTATGTTCATTGTAGCATTACAATACGCCAACAGATACGATGTCGCGAGAACATTTCCGCCATCAGATAAAGCATTTGCTACTTACAGATCAGTACTTTTTCAGCAGATGTGATAAACTATAAATATGACAGTAATCTACTCTGTGAAAAAATCCTATATAACAGTAGATACTTTTTCAGAGAAACATTTTCCATTGACATCAAGTAGTACAATTTTAGGGTTTAGAAGTGCCTAGATATTCGGCACTTGAATCATCTACTCCGAAATCGTGGACTAGGTGTATGGAAATTACAAACATCTAAGTGTCCTGCATTATCAATGTCTTTAAAACACTTACATACACGTAGGTTGAAACCATGTATAAAAGACTGAATTTCAATAACAGACAAACTGTATATAGAACCCTCATTAAAAATAAAAAAAAAGAAATTAAAAATATGTCAATTTCCAGTTTTTTTTGTTTTTTTTTTTTGTTTTAGCCTTTTTCATTTTGACTTATATTTGTGTCCATATTGTCGACACTGAGAATAACTATCGGGACTGTCAATATCTATATCTGCATATTTTGTCAGTAGTTGTTTATAAACTTTTCATTTTCTCCCATTAGTGTGCTTAGCTCTTGTCATCATCGTACAAAATTCCCAAATGATTGATTTTTTTAAAATCCTTTAATATTACCGGGAAATGAACACCAATATTGAACACAATCGCATATGACATTTGGTAATCAAGAAGGGGTGAGATCTATTATGATAGATTTGACCACCTTCCATATTTGTAATTTTCTTGAGTCGACGATTTCTATTGGATAATATGGTACATATGTTGCTAGCAAGTAGGAGATGCTTATTCTCTCCGGGCAATTGATCTCACCCCTTTTGGGTACACATATGCTCCTTGTGTTATTTTTCTTTTGGTTTATTTTGTGTGCCCTTCTAACTTATTTTGCATGCCTTTCTGGTTTGTTTTGTATGCCCTTTTGGCTTATTTTGTATGCCCGTCTGGTTTGTTTTGTATACCCTTCTGGCTTATTTTGTATGCTCATCTGGTTTAATTTGTATGCCATTCTGGCTTGGACTTCTGAGTTGGTGTAATCCTTCATTTTACTTTTGTTTTGCAGGAGTGCGTTATCTGCGTGACTTAACTGCAGGAAATTGCTCAATTTATCCCATTGGCGATTCCTCCTTCGACCATTATGAGGCGAGAGGTGGCTTCTACGCGAATGGAACAGCATCATCGGGATACATTATGCACATGAAAAATCCATTGGAATTCTTATTCTTGGACAGTCAATACATTTACACGGGTAAAGTGAGTATCCTAAGCTGGACAGCAAATCCGTTTATTTTTATAATCATAAAATGGTAGAATTTTAATATTTCACATGAGTTTTGACATTGATATGGATAGTGTTTAAAACCTACAAAAACAAATTTCTCCACTTTGTCTTAACACTGATGTCAGGAATCAACGAATATATATGTACAATATCAGTACATTATTATGAGTGACATAAATGTAGCATTATATCAATCTAATTATTGGAAATCTATTAATTTAGTTTCCTTCATTTTGGCAATTTAGTGAGTAGTACATCACCTAACAAATTTACACTTTCCACAGAATTTTAGTCGACATTCTTCTTACAAATGCAGCTTTGAAATATGTTTTGTATCGATCGTCTGCATGTAATTGGCTTTTAAGGAGAGGTGTAGCTAAGCTAGACAGCTAGACAGGCGACGCTTACTCCGTCCGGGTACCTGGTGTTACCTATGAGATCATAGTGAAAACCAAGTTATGCGAAATATAAGTGAGATAAAGTAATTAACTCCTTAAGGAAAACCCCAACTCAGCAAAAATATTAATACCGTTAAAATAAATCCTTGTGCTCATAATCAAGGCAGTATATTATGTAATGACGATTGTGTTTGTGATTTTAGAGGACAGCAAGGGGAGCTCCATGTGATGTTTTTACTGCCATAAGGAATGACTATGTATTCCAAGGAAAGGTCAGAAATGCGACGTTTGAGTACCATTTCCTCTCTGTAAGTATTTGATAATATCTTCTTCTTTACACAATCTAATTTCATCTATTGAACTAAAAAGTTGTAAATAAACTTCTTTCATCTGCTGTGAATATACAATATACTAATGTTAATCTAAATACTATTATCTTATTATTGTTAAGTATGTGTATTCTGTGTAGGAACAGACACACATAAATGGATGTAAGAAATCTAATTTTGATTTTAAAAAGTTTAATTATATACACATGTGTAAATAATGTGCCAAATGTTTTCCAAATAGCAAGATATCACCGACTACACAGATGACACCACAGGTACACCGGATGTCATTCCTTACCAACTTATTGTTACCATTCTCACTGTGAGTACAATTACCAGCTGTAATCGATCTAAACTTTACCACACTTAAAAGGTTATTGTTACTGTTCTTATGCCTAGCTGATTGTAACCGTTCTTGCTTCGTAGGAATATTTACCGTTCTTACCACAATTAAATACGACAATAACACATTGTCACTGTAATACTGAAAATAACGAATGAACTTTCATGGACCTATTGGAGTCAGAGGTGAGAGAAAGTTATATAGAAAACTTAGCGATCTCTGATCGGCTATAACCACATTAGTCACAAATTCAGCACTGCCATGCATATTATGAATATAAACTAAATCTGTATAGAACATATGGCAACCACACAATCATCAAAACAGGAGTATAAATAATTTATGTCAAATCCTGCGCAGGGAACTTAAAAAGATCTGTATAAGGGATTCGTATTGTAACGTAAAATAGAAAAATAACTGATGAAGTGCCGCAGTGACACTTGCAACAATGTACCACATTGTTACTGTTCTCACAGTAATAATACATTATTTGCTGATTGTTACATTGACGATTTGATCATAACCATTCTTTCTTTGAGTGGTCTAGATGGTGGATTCCTAATTTAACGCTCAGGTTTTCTGAAATATCTGCCGAATTGTGTGTAAATCCAATCAGTGGGACATAAAACCACACGGAATGGCAAGAATAGGCATGACACATGACAAATCTATATCTGACATAACATAGAACTAGGATTGAACTCCAAGATTTTAGTTATAGAAGATTTTAGAAGCATGATATTAAGTAGCTCTTGCCATGAATTTACTCACACTTTAACCCCAGTCTTAGTTTTATAACATGAAAATTATATCCGAATTCATATTTGGTCAGTTTCATTGTTTTCTTAGACAGGTTATATGAATGTCACACTTATTCCCTTTGCAGTGTGGAGCTCGTAAAAAAGTTCTCTGGCTGTGACACTTTCTACACAGTGTTTGTTCACGTTCATGTATAGTTACAGTGCAGAATTTTATTGTTTCGTCTGTAGGTTACGGCATTCACGGCGGGTGTAGCTAGCTAAACAGGAGACGCTCACTCTTCCCGGGCACCTGGTCTCACCTCTCAATTTCAGGGGTCCGTGAATGTCCACTGTGGTACATTGTTGTTAGTGCCATAGTCATATGACACCGGTTATTTTCGTATTTTACACGAATGATATATATTCATCATATTCATTTGATTTCACCATCGGTAATACCTATAACACGTAACGCGATTACTAGTCATACTAGCTCGAATAAAAGTGGATCCTATCTTGTTTGGTGTGACCTGTAATCAGGAGATTCTTATTCATCCATGGCGCCTGATATCACCTCTGATTATTTTGATATTGCCTGTTTTTTATTTTGATTATCTTAAAGGTATTTCTGTTCGCTTACTGATTGATATTTTAGTATTTTATTTGATGACTAGTGTCTCTATTTATCATTTGGACGACCTCAGCATAACTATATCTTCATGTCGTTTAGTCCTAATATGTTGTCGGTATAGGATTATGAGTGGTTGATGTCATTAACCCTCCGATTTCTAGAGAGCTGCGAGTAAGTCACTTTTAATTGGTTTATTTTTACGTGTGTGTTGATTTTAATTTGCTAACCATTGCAGACAAATGGCGATCAAGATTTTGTCATTTACTATAATTTCCTGGACTTCGACTCGGAACATCCTCCAATGAGTGTATTTGATGTGTCTTCTTGTTATTCATCAGCTGCAAATTTACAATTCAAAATTAGATTCCCAGGTAAAACGTTCAACTGAGATTTCAAATTCAAATAAAATATGCTTACTTTACTACCAATTCAAACAAATATTCTCTCCCTCTCTATCTATGTAGTTTTCGTTTGTATTTATCATTGTCTATCAAATATTTTTAAGTCATATATTTTTGAAATAGGGCCATTCAAGAAAAGTAATGAAGACTTCATAAAAATTAAATCTCAGGCATTGATGGCAGAGCAAATGAACGTTTCCTACATTCGGATACAAGATATACGACTCGATTTTGATAACTCTAACATCTACATATCAGCAACTTTACTAGACAGAGCACCTGCTGCAGGTAAGTTACGTCATGGAATACTGGACAGAGCACCTGCTGCAGGTAAGTTACATCATGGAATACTGGGCAGAGCACTTGCTACATGTAATTTATAACACAGAATACTATACAGAACACGTGCTGCAGGTAAGTCACATGATGGACTACTGAACAAAGCACCTGCTGCAGGTAAGTTACATCATGGAATACTGGACAGAGCACTTGCTACATGTAATTTATAACACAGAATACTAGACAGAGCACCTGCTGCAGGTAAGTCACATGATGGAATACTGCACTGAGCACTTGCTACATGTAATTTATAACATAGAATACTAGACAGAGCACCTGCTGCAGGCAAGTCACGTAATGAAATACTGCACAGAGCATAGATTAAGTAAGTTACATCATGGAATACTAAAGAGAACACTTGTTGGATATAATTTATAGCATAGAATACTAGACAAAACATCTGCTTTTATTGATTCATCTTGTGTAATACTGGACAGAACACCTATTACAAGTAGCTATCATCACGAATACAGGACAAAGCACCTGCATCAGGTAAGTCTAAAGCCAGTTCTTCATGAAGCAGAGAAATGACGCCTTCTCGGTGCTTTTTTGGCAATCCGTTTCAGTTTTTTTTCTAGTGATTTGTTATTATTTCCATTAACGCGTTTTCCAGCTCTCAAACTATGCGCAGCGGGAAAAAATCCGTTCCCGGAGCGAACTTTTTTTTCATTTCCTGATCTGAACACTGCAATTACTGCAATTGTAATTTTAACCCAAAATGTTTCAAAAAGGCAAACATGAAGTTTTCCGTAGCTACCAACAAAAAATTCATAGAGCTTTTAAAAATGAAAGTCCTTATGATGCATCTGAAAAGGAATGCATTGCATAAAACATCTTGAAGAAAATTACAGACGGAATGGGCGAGGAATCGGTGAACTATACGTAGATATACTGTGTATTGTTTTTGTTGTTGTCGTAATGTGAAATCGTCTCCTTGAAATTTGACAGTGCCATTTTGAGGTCTTAAGCATGTGTTTATTAATAGTCCGCAGCGCATTTCTTCGACAGTTTTCGCGGCACACTCCTTTATGGAAACACTTTTTTCAGCGCAGAAATATTAGGCACGTTGACGCCGAAGTATTCGTCGCCGAAAACAGTATAGGTTTCATGGAGAACCGACTTAATTCAAATAATTGGTTTTAAAGTAATTAGCGATACCTTGCACTTATTGCAGCCAAGTCATATTGGTGGACAATCATGCTGTAAGATGTTGTGTTACTGACAGAGCACTTGTCGAACGTACGTTATTCGAGTAAGAATTGGATCGAGTGCTGGCTGCTGATTAGTGGCATTATTGGCTGACATTATAACTTTAGCTACTTAAAGGACAGGGTATATGCTGCTTTATTTCTTTTGTATTATTTAACAATTTATATAGTATCTCGATAGAAAATATTACTTGAGTTTACATAATGCATTTTAATTCTATTAATATGATCTTATTTTTATAGCACAGTTTAATTTTTTTGCCGCCTCTGAAATCCAGAGTCACGACGATTTAGTATACGATGCCATCAAGACACCACAAGACTGTGCACAATATTGTGTAGCAAACACACAGTTTGTATGCAATAGTTTCGATTTCTGTGCATCTTTATCAAAGGGTAACTGCAGGCTGAGTAAAAGCCATATTGGAGATGGTACTGCTGTTGTCATCAACAGCACGTGTGATCATTTCTCAAGTAAGTTCTAAAAACGACAGTTTCTTTACAGCCCTATAAAATTTGCTATATGAGGATAAAATTTGTCTTTTCTAAGTTATCAATAACGGCTGCAGATGTGTTGAGTTCTCTAAATAGTACGTGAAGATATGCTTTTGCATTAAATCATGCTACTTATCTACGCGTAAAATAGCATAATAATGATTTTTAAATTTATTTTAAGCAGATGTAATAAAGATTACGACATGTTTACGTGTAGTAATAGTTAAAACAATTCTAAATCTAAAAAAATATCTTAAGTTACAAATTCTGTTGTATATCTTCAAGAACAAAATTATTACTGATTAATGGTTTGAATGCTTCATATATTGACTGTACGTCTTTTTCAGGAAACTTAAATGGACCGACGGTTACAGAGACTCCAATTGATGTTGCATACAGCAATCTCCGTCAGAAAGTCTACTCCAAACAATTCAGGATGCAGATCTTCGACCCTGATAACGGTGGCACGGTACGTGGATAAAGCCTCAAAATATGGCTATTGAGACACAAACAATACTTTGATATAACATTTAACTGTATATTAGATAAAAACTCATACATTTTGACAAGAATCCCTTCATTTATAGAGTTATAGAGTTATTCGTTGCTGCTTATCATTTCAGTTTACTAACTATTACGCTGTAGATACTGTGATTACTTTTGGTGAGTATAGTCCAACATTACATCACATTGCAAGTTAAACCAATAACTGATTTATGATATACCCAAGTAAAAAATTTGCTTCGCCAAAGTCTGTGCTTTTGTATGGATTTAAAGATGTTTGTCCATTTGATAATTCTTTTTGTTATGGATGAGAAGTCGACCTGTGAAATCATTTAATTATGCTTACTAATTACTGATGCCACTTCGATGACTATCCTAGATGGATACAGCTGTATTTCTATGATTTCTTTGGGTTGCTCGTTGATCTTTATCCCTATTTGTGGAGAGGTTTGTCATACATCGCAGAGTCAGATCTCTGGTCTATTCCAATTACAGGCTGGTTAGATAAGGTACCATTACCAGGATTGTCTGGTCAGTTCTCATACAATCTAGAAATTACTGTACCAAGTATTCAACAAGTATATACTTCAAATGTAAGTACCACTGCACAAAAGCTTCACTACTCATAAAAATTTGTAATGATTTAAAAGTATAGGGATATCATTCCTCACTTCATACTTCATAAATTTTACACATGTTTCGTGGATATAATACTTCATTACAGAAATACGACATATTTAATAAGAAATACATTTTGTATATTTATAATGTAAAGATGATGGATAAATCCAAACCATAAGTCCAAAAATCATGAAACCATAGGACATACAAAATCAGTGAAAATGAAAAACAAATGGAAAATAACAAAATATGTCTACTTGAAGAGCATATGTGAACCCCTGTGATGGAGTGAGATCAGGTGCCCGGGGAGAGTGAGCATCTCCTGCTTGCTAGCAACACCCGTCACATATACCCCGTAGAAAGAGTCAAATCGTGTGAATTCCATATGTATCTATATATGGAGAAGTCGAAGTAGGTAACCTTCTAGTATAGAAGGTGTCAAATCTGTGTAAAGTGATCGGAATCGGTCTCAGTCCAGAATATCATTTAAAAGTCTGGATAACGAGATATCATATGGAGTAATAAGAGTCTCGTAACGACCGTAGAACTTCCTCAGTGACGATGCTAGTCTAGCACATATATAACCCTGGTTGAGCAGCTTAACTGAAAGTCGCTTAGCCCTCAGAACAAAGTCATTGTAATTTGAACATGCTCTGGAATAACGTATTAACTGAGATATGAATACGCCGTATGCGGGCGATGATGGAATGTTGCTACTTATGAAAGGAAAGTTTGTGATAGCGAAATTGAAATCGTCACGTTTGTCATAGAGTGAGGTGTTCAATTGACCATTAATGTCGAAAGACAACATAATATCTAAATACGAAGTAGAATTACTAGTTTCTGTGGTTTCTTTGACCTCCAGTTCACTTGGATAGATGATGCTAAGGTAATCCGCGAATGAAGGATTATTAATTGAAAGCAAGTCATCTATATATCTGTAAGTAAAATTGAAGCCAAGAGCCAATTGTTTTTTTCCCTTGCGAAAGCAAAGACTGAATGAACTCAGCTTCGTATGAATAAAGGAATATGTCAGCCAGAAGCGGAGCACAGTTAGTGCCCATTGGAATGCCGACAATTTGTTGAAAAACCTTGCCTCCAATATATAATCTATTTTAAGGAATACATACAGTCTAATATTTTATGTATTACAGTTTGCAGTAAATGATGGAATGGGTCATGCAAATAATCCTGAGTAATGGGCAGAAATGCCAGCAAAAACTGGAAAATTGAAGGCCTATAAATGTTTAATTGTTCTTGTTCATATAAAGTATTTCTTTTCAGATATGGTATGATCTTAATTATCAGCTCGTGAGATATGACCTTGTGAACCCTAACCCGATGCCGCCATTGTATGACCCTAACCCCATGACTTTCATTCATGATTTCAATACAGGTAAAATGGGGAACAATATTAAAAACAATACAAGTACAATTAGTGTGGATTTGACACTTTCCATACAATGTTAGTATACATCAATTTCGTTCATGCAGCTTTGATCCATTTTCTTGTCTACTGTATGATTTCGGCATTCATGGCGGTGCAGTTAGCTAAAGAAGAGACGCCTGCACCTTCAGAACGTTTTTGTATTTTACATTGATATCAATGGTTTCTTAATAAGTGATAAATCTGCTCTGTATATCTAAATTTTTGTTAGATATATTTTGTTTCTTTAAAAATGTTTCTTTCTACCTCGATAGACTTAGTCCTAAATCACTGTGTTGTTCAAGTCTTGTCTTTGTGGCTTAAGTGTGTATTGTATTATTTATGTTTATCTATACTTTGTTTTCATGTATCAGGTTTAGCTTACAATATTGACCGTACACTTGGTAACTGTACTATTAACGCCATCAGCGATTCTGCTTTCGATTCTACACACAACACACAATACCAGAATGGTGCTTACGTCATTATGATGAAAAACCCATTGGACCTGTTTACGCTAAATGAAACATACAGATGGGCGGGACAGGTGAATAACTTCTATTTTTTATATTCTTGTATTTGTGTAAATATATACATAGACAAATCTTTTTAATGTTTTATGCATTGTATTATACGTACATTTTGCCTCAACTTTTCAGTAGCCGTGTAGGTTCGAACTTATGTCTCTATAATAATTAACAGATATGGGATTTCATGTATAAGTTTATTAATTTGGTGCACCATATTGGCTTTTCGACAGCTTATGTCTCTTCAGTGATCGAAAGGAAATCGAAAGTATAAATATTTGAAGAGCACACTCGTTACTAAATTGAACTAAGAGAAAAAGCCAAAGACAGAGCTATGCATGAAGTTTTCATCGAATTATAACTCGTCAGCTGTCGTAGTAGCTCGTAACTCCAACTGGTGACAGTGGGAGAAAGGCCTTACATGATAGCAGTTGTAATTTGTGTTTTGAGATGAATATTTTAAAGTTATGGCAGATATAGATACATTTTGTCTAGGTTACGTTTAAACTGTGAAGAAAGATACTGAATATTGTGATGATTATGAATTACTTGCCTTGCTCGGGGGTCTGTTTAGTATCTACGTTGAAATACACATAAAATGAAATAAAGCATGTACTGTTCAAAATTTAATCGAAGATTCTGTCTTAAAGACTAAATGATGGAGGCTTTAATTACAGAAAACAGTCCGTGGGATGACATGTGACATTTTCGAGACGACCACGATGCATTTCAAGATTGCATCAATTAACCACCCAGTCCTTAGCAAGCTACAATTCTACTTCTTGTCTGTAAGTTGTGATTTCTTATCTAAGTGAGTTGTAAGACATATCATAAGAAAATAAGGAGAATAAAGAGATATCAATGATAATTCAACTCACTTCAATGGAGTATTTACAGACATTTAATGTGATAATAAATACAGGTAAATGCAGCATATAATTATTATAATCATATGTACTTCGTCATCTGCACAAATAGTCGAAACTTCTTTGCAAAGTTATTCAAATGGAGCATATATTAACAATCAAGCATTCGAATAATATGTGTTAGTACAGGTTCAGTGGTGTGTATGTGCGTGTGTATGTCTGTGTGTGTGTGTTTAGATAAATAAGAATCTTATTGAGACATAGATGGTGGAAGATTTTCAAAGTAAATGCGTTCACAAAGATATAGAGAAGGAAAATAACAATATTATTTGATTTACATTTTAGCGAATATCATATCTCATAATTAATTTTATTTTTCTTGAAAACTATCAAAAAAAAAATCAAATGCATAAATAAAAAGTTCCACAAATGTTTCTTAATGTATGTCTGAAACAAAAATTCTGTACCTCAATCTTAAGATATTAATATGGTTAATGTTATATTTTTATTTTTTCTAAGCCGCACTAATCTATTTTCCTGACTGTTCACTTATGTAAACATGAACGCAGACACAGACTTAGAGCTAATTTTTCTAACTCTATTGAGTTGAGCTTATAAGTGTATCATAAACATGCAATGTGTATTCCTATGCATGCAAATGTTTCTAGTTGTTTAAGGTGTTCATCTTGTCTCTTCTGGTATGGTACATTTTAGGATTCCTGGGCCCAGCTATCGAGCACTGGATCTTCTCCTGTTAATAATCAACCAATCAGACTAGATGTGTCTGTCGACGAGGTAACAAAATCATGCTTTACTATACTTGTTCGTTAAGTGATTTTTGATTAATTAGATCTTTGTGCACCAGGATGCGTTTGATGTTAAATACAGATGGGGTTGCCAAACAGGTAACACTTGTACCGCCAGGGCATCTGTTCTTATCATGATTAGTTCTCTACATATGTTGTGTTCGGTGACCAGGTCTTCCAACAAACCATCGGAATCCCTATGGGGACCCTACTGTGCTCCTTTGCTAGATGATTTGTTCCTTTCATCGTACGAAATTGACTTCATACAAAATCTTATAAGTCAAAATAAGAAGCAATTGGCCTTGTCCTTTAATTTTACATTCAGATATATTGATGATGTACTATCTATAAATAACAAAAACTTTGATACATACGTACATACAATATATCCAAAGGAACTTGAAATTAAGAACGCTACAATATCCAATTCATGTGCTTCATATTTAGATTTACTTATTGATGTAGACCGAGATGGTAAACTTACTACTTCAATTTATGACAAACGTGATGACTTTAGTTTCCCCATTGTTAACTTTCCATATACTAATAGCAACATTCTTTTATCATCTGCGTACGGTGTTTATGTATCCCAATTGATTCCATATGCGCCAGGAAAAAAGTTACTCAAACAAGGATATGAGATATCACGACTTCGGTCAACATCCCGCAAATTTTACGGTCGTTGTAAAGACCTTATGTTGACTTCCTTATTTCACAGTAACTAAGCCATCTGTATTACCTATACTATACAGTAGTATTCTTACTGCTTATGACATATACCTATTTTGACTACGGCTGTGCCGTTTCCTAATTCTGTGACAGCGAATAATACTATTTCGCTTATACTTATGGCATCACGACGGGTGTGACCGGTCGGCAGGGGATGCTTACTCCTCCATGGCACCTGATCCTACCTCTGTTTGACAGAGGTTCGTGATTGTTTATATTATATTTACATATGTATTGTCGTGTTTCTTCGACTTGTGGATTTGTGGATTTTGGAACAATATCTTGGATTTGTACTCTCTACTTATTCATGTTGTGTGGGGTGTAAGACTTCTAACATTAAATATCGACATATATCTTTGTGTTACCATGATGTGTTTGATATTCAATGCAGATGGGGTTGCCACACAGGAAGTACTGATATCTCCCGACCATCTGTTATTACCAGTGATTGTTTGCCGTGGAATGTTGTTATAACCGAAATACTGACAAAGCACCATTTATCTTTTTCATTTACCATTTATCAGAGTATACATCTGTTTCTCTTCAGGTTGGTTTCTTTCTCAGCTATAATTACTACAACTTTAATGAGGAAGATCCGGATCTCACTAACTTTGATATCACTCCTTGCTTTAGTGGTCTCCAACAAAGGCATTTTGTTATTGTGTTTAATGGTAAGAGAAATTATCATATAATGAATTGGTATTTCATCAGTTCCATAAGAAAACACTGATTCGTCTTTACATTTTTCTTTTCTTTCTTTCATTTAATGCCCCCGGATCAGTAGATCGGGGCATACTGTTTTGGTCTTGTCTGTCTGTCTGTTTGTTTGTTTGTTTATTTGTTTGTTTGTCTGTTGTCTTTGAACCCTGAGGGAACCAGATTTCATATTTCACATGCGTACTCTGCTAATGAAGCCCTTACAAATGACACCAAGGTTGATGACATTTGTCCTGTCTGTCTGCTTGTCTATTTGTTTGTCTGTTTAACCTTGCCAACTGTCAACTTTAACTTCGGCCATAGCTTTTGAAACGTAAGGGATAGAGACTTCATCCTGACATGCGTACTCATTTAATGAAGCCCTTTCAAATGACGCAAAGGTCGATGTCCTTTTGACCTTGAAAATGACCCTCACGCTAAAAATAACTTTTTTGACTTTGTTGCTTCCGGAGGCATTAGCGTGTCACAAATACAGCTTGTTTTTTTTCTATTTTCTGGAACGAAACAATTTTATCTTGGGTCATTAAAAGAAATCAAAGACAATCAATAGAAAATAAGATGTTTATGAATATCTTCAGAAACATATGGCCTATCAGCAACCTAATCTGACATAAGATGTATAGGGCTGGGAATAGTCACGATAAGTTAATTCATACTTATTTTAATTTAACTTCTTTGTTTGTTTTGTTTATATTTTAGCTTTACCATCATCGACGAGGCTGGAAACCTGTATATATGTCATATTTGAGTCGTAATTTTGTTTTAACTCTTTACATACATAGGTAATCGATTTCAGTTTAACTGTGTTTCATTAGGCATACAGCAAACATGTAAAGATAAATACGTGTATTTAATTAATGCACCAGATGCGCATTTCGACAAATTCGACATCCTCACAGTGATGCTCATGGCCGAAACTGTGCAATCAGAGAAAACTAATTTACAAATAAATAAATAAATAAATAAATAAATAAATAAGTAGATGGATAAATAAAAGTAAAAGCAAAGGAACCTATCTGAGAGCATAGACATCATGATGATAATGCTTAATTTTACGTTACTTTTGAAAATTTTCTTAAGGATAAATTTGTAGTATATATTTCGAATCAGTACAGAAGCACTGAAAACTGGGCATTGGTTCCCTAAGCTATGTTTCTCTAGTTCTGCTTTTTTGTTGCAGATCAGTATCATCCTATATTGGATACCAAGTCTAAAATATTTATTCAGAAAGTCCGTACGCTGATGGCCCAATCCACACTGTCCTCATCGTTACGTTTTCAGAATCTAGAGCTCAGTTTTGATACCGCTAACACATACCTCATTGGGACCATTGTAGAACAGGCACCATTTATTGGTAAAGTACTGAGGGTGGAATTTTCACATGTTTTATATTGATAAGTAATTTATTCTCAGAAGTTTAAAAGTCTATAAATAAACTAGAAAATATGTTACAAACGTAAATGTTAATCACATATCCATTTATATTAAAAGCATCGTTTATGAAGTCAAAATACGTTATATCATTGAGAGCAAATCATTCAGGCTAGAACATTTTAATTGTTTATTCCATAGCTGTTATTATCGTTTGGTTCTTGTATTTTCGAAAGATGACTTCACAATGATTCCACAACAAGCATATCCGAACCAGAAAAATGTCATCACATATCAAAAGATTCAGACTGCATCTGCGTGCGCAACAATGTGCCGGAAGATAACAAATATATCTTGTGAGGGATTTGATTATTGTGCATCGACCCAAACTTGTATCTTGAGTTCTTTACATGTCGATGCTTCCGGTACAACACCAAGCAAAACATGCAACCATTACAGTCGTGAGTTTATCTGATGGAATTCTAATCAGTTCTTCTTAATGATTAATAGGTCATAACAATACTACAAAAAGAAAAGAAGATTTGTTGCTTATTACTTTGATTGTGTTTTTCTTTTTGCGATTAGTGAGAAAATGCGTCCGTAATCAGGTTAAAACACAGCAATTGAGTGACTATTGTCGCCTTAATTTACCGTCCCAAGTCGATACAGAAATTGCTTTATAATCAAATAATATTGTGAATTGTGATATCTCTCACGGATTCATCTGCTTGTTTTGCGCGTGGAGAGTTTAGTCACAAAGCTTGAGTGAAATCTCTTTATTTCTGTCTTGATGATAATTCTGATACAAACTATATAAAATGAAAGTTGTCACCTTGTAAAAAAATCTTATCATATGCTTATTATATGGTTATTGCTCAGAAGCAAGTGTTCAGACGGTGCTTAACTAGTCAAGAAATCTGTAATCTGTTAGTTATCATTTTTAAATGTACTGTGTGTTCCAGTATATATTGTATTAAGATTATTGATATTGAAAATGGATATAACTCACTACGTTTTACGTAGCTTTATGAGGAAAATTTTTAGTATATTTGTTAATTTTTGTTCTTTTAATTCCTTGTTGTTTTTTTTATCATTTTTAAGGTACCATTGAAAGTATGAACTCCATTCAGCCAACGATTGACGGAATATTGATAACTCTTAATGACATTGTATACAAGAAAATGTTTTCTATTTCCATCACCCTGGATAATAAGTCGGTAATGATATTAATTGGAATCGGTTTAGTTATATTTAATAATATATCAACTCTATGACAAACTTCCTGTCAAATTATCCTTATGTTTGATTACATTAATGTAATACTATAATAATATACTGTATAATATCGATATGTAATATCATATGCAATACACTGGCCCAGACAATCCATGCAATAATAAGTATGTTTTTAAAAACATTTGAGAGAATTGCATATATTCCCACTATATGTTATACTGTAAATGTTGCATTGAATGTATGATGAAACAGAATATACTCGTTTTTTAGCAAAAGACATTTACAGCAGTGAAAATCCGTGACGGTATAGTTCGAGATAACAACCAAAGATACAGCTCAAGTGAGTAATACTTATATATTCAATTCATAAATGATGAAAACAGTTTGTCAGTAATAGTGAATAGAGTTCAAGTCAGTTGTGATAAATGTTGTTAGGATAAGTTATGGTTATAAGTTATAAGTCTGTACAGGTAAGTGTAGTTCAAGACAGTTATAATAAATATAGATAAATATCAGTACTGGTGAATATGGCCCTAGGCAGTAGTAGTGAAAGTCAATTATGATTAATATATAGTTCAGATCAGAAATGGTAAATATAACTTAAATGAATAATGTTCAGTTTGTCACTACTGATGAATATAATTCAAGTCAACATACTCGCAGTCGATGATGGAGCATATAGTTAGTAATTATGAAGCTATGTGGAGAAACATTATTCAGTTCCAAAATTAAGAATATAACCTTAATATAATTTTGGTAGCTCAAAGTGTTGAACGGAATTACTAATCAGAAATAACTTTCAATACCTCACATTTTAACTCATTGGCAATATAAGTAGAGAACAAAGTATTATTTGAATAAGGGATTACATTCTAATAAGCATATCTGACCATTAAATGTACAAAATAAGAAAGCTGAAAAATATGTCTTTATACTAAGTCATAATCAATGTGAAAAGAAAGGGATCAAATTTAGTCGTGTAACCAAAGTCCTAAATCCACATAGTAAACAGATGAGCAAGTGAATACAAGGACGTCGATTTACAGCCATTGCACTTCTGCAATTGAGGTTAGAAAAATCGCTTCATTGATGCGGTTGACTTATTTATGTCCTGACCTTTTCACTCACAGTAAAAACAGTACAATCAAAGGGACGCAAATTACTCTCCTAATAGAAGACAACAAATCAATGGACGTATGTAGAAAGGACAAAATGATAATAATAATTATAATAAAAATAAATAAATCAAAACAATACCCCCCCCCCCCCCAAAAAAAACTAAAAAAAAATACCAAAACCAAAAAAGAACTCAAAACAAAACAAACTGTAAATCCCAATGAAACAACCACAACCTTCATCCCTCACAAAAGAAATCAAAACCAACATTAGTTGTTTGTAGAAAGTCTTTAAGCTTTTGTGGGTTATTCCTTTGTGTGTGTGTGTTCTATAATAAGGTATACTGATATTATATAATTTTCTTCCATTTTGCTTTAGGTGGGGCATTAAGGTTGTTTAATATTACGAAGAACAGCGTCATATACAAACATAATGATCATTTTGTCGAAGGAGTTTCTGTGGATCAGTGTGCGCGTGCTTGCCTCATGGAGCTTTCATTTGACTGTCAATCATTTGATTATTGTTATGATAAAGGGGATTGTCTGCTTAGCAAGTCCCATCCTGATGACGTCCCTAGTAGTGTACAACCTCATCAGTTCTGTGATATGTACTCACGTAAGTAAAGTTCATCATTATAACGCCCCTGGTAGTGTACAACCTCATCAGTTCTGTGACATGTACTCATGTAAGTAAAGTTCATCCTAAATGACATCCCTGGCAGTGTGCAGCATCATCAGTACTGTAACATGTACTTTTTAAGTAAAGTTCATCCAAATGAAGTCACTGGCAGTGTGCAGCCTTATATGTTCATCTGCAGTATGCACTCTTGTAAGTAAGGTCCATTATGATGAAGTTATTGGCAATGTTCAGCCTCATCAGTTCTGTGACATACACTCGCACAAGTAAGATTCATTATGATAAAGGCACTGGCAATGTTCATCCCCATCAGTTCTGCAACATGTATCCATATTTATTATGATGACATCCTCTGCAGCCTTAGGTTTCATTAGTTCTATGACATGAACTCGGACAAGAAAGGTTTAACATCCTTAACACTGGTTAGCCTCCTCACTTTTTGCAACAGGTACCCAGGTAAGTAAGGTTTATTCTGAAGCTCCTGACATTGTTTAGCTTTCCCATTTCTGCGACATGTACTCATGCAGGTAAGATTCATTATGATAGAGTCACTGGCAGTGTTCATTCCCATCAGTTCTGCAACATGTATTCACATAAGTTAGATTCATCAGATTGAAACCTTGGCAGTGTTCAACATCATCAGTTCTACGACATGTACTCCAGTAAGTAAAGTCCCTTCTGATGATGAAGCTGGCTGTGTTCAACCTCATAGTTTCTCTAAAAAATACTTACGTAGAAAGGTTAATGCTGTAGGAATACGTAATGTGTCCAGTATCATAAATTCCTTTCATTATGTTCACCCTTGTGATGTGATGTCTAATCAATAATGAAACATACGTTTACAGACTGCATATATTTATACGTGATTTTTTGTCAAATGTTTTCTTACCTTTTTATATCATTATATTTATTATTCAAATTCACCCTTGCAAGATATTCTTTATGTTCCAACCAACCTCCCCAAAGCTTTATGATATACACAGATAAATGAATTAATTAACATATAACATGCTTTCAGGTACATTTTTGTTTCGCTATAATGCTGAGCCAGGTCTTACGGTGTCCATTCCGGCTGACGTAACAGCCAACAATATATCAAGCGCTGACCTGTGCGCCAAGATGTGCACTCGCTTTGTGAAATTTCCATGTAAATCTTTCCAGTATTGTCCAAGTACCACTACATGTTCACTTTTCAAAACACATCGGCTAGATATACCAAAATCATCTACTAGTGTAAATGGTGTTTGCTCGTTTTACTCAAGTGAGTATTATACATTACCTTATTATAAATAATATGAAACATAAATATTATATGTAGAACTCATTTCATAAAAACCTATGAATCAAGGAATAGCTAGCTCATATATTCGACATATTCTATATCAATCGGCATTCTTTCTCTAAGTACTGCCATATAGTAATATCCACAGAAAGTATGTGGACATATTGCAGACAAATGATATAAATTCAATTGGGCGAAATCTCATGGGTTGCAGAATAAGTTTTATATTGCGCCCCCCCCCCCCACCCTTCTTTTTCCTCTAAAACTAATTCTCTCTTTGTATATACGCCTAAATAAGAACATTCAAAGAAATACATAATCACCATAACTTTATTTCGGCACGGGATTTAAGCTTAAATGGACTGAACGCTTATCTAAATAGCATAATCATGTACAGCAAGAATCACAGTACAGATTCCACAAGCATACATGTATCTACCACAATTATAAGGTGAAGTGGACACTTGAAATTAGTAAGTTCAAACATTAATTTATAAGGCCAAACTGGTAAGGTCAGACGTTGATTGGTGAGGTTAAACGTAATTGTCTGTGCCTTACATCACGTTCGAATAAACTCACAAAGAGATACACCCTTGTCTTGTTCCTATCACTTGTTTATACCATATGCGAACTTTAAGACAAGCAATAAAATATTTCTTAATTTATATTCATATATATTCATCTATATTTTCAGGAAAATATATTGATGATTTTCAATTTCTTGGCAACTCAGAAATACAGTTTACCCAGTCTATGGACTTTAAAAATGTAACACCTGCGGAGTGTGCTAAACTTTGTGTAGATATGCAAGCTTTCAATTGTAAAAGTTTCGCTTATTGTGGGAATTTAACTCTCTGTCGATTAACGCCTTCGCATCCTCGTCAAGGTGCCAAAGTTTCAGTCAGCAAATCGTGTGACTTATACTCAAGTAAGTAAACTGAAGAAGACCACGTGTACTTAAAAATCAGAAGAAATAATAAGAAAATAAATGTTGTCACAAGAAATGTAACTGTCACGAAGATGCTGGTAAAATTTCAACTTTTGAAATTTTAGAGCATATCTTCCCTCTTATTTCATTAAGATGATTAATTGTCTGGTTCTGTTTTATTTTCTCATTAAAACGAAAAAAAAAATTTTAACTTTCGTTTAGATTCAAATTAGCATGCTTGTGTTAAATTTCATATTGGAAACTTCTTTCATTTAAAACACACAAACATTCAAGTACATTTTGAACAAAGACCTTTAAATGCCTAAAGAAAATCAGACATTTATTAGTGTATTATCTTCTTTTCCCTATTCCAAATCATAATTGATGAATGTATGTACAAGAGAATTCCAGTAAGTTGAAAAAACACATAAAACAGTTATTAAAAAAGTAACTGCATTCCCGTCGTTCGTTGTGCAACATTTCCCCTCTAGGTCAGACAAACATATTTTCCTATTCCTATTAAGTCCACGAGCACACACCATGCCTGATAAAGAAGCTAATTGTCCTGTATATATATTTCTCATATTCGACTTGACAAATATTCCGTGGCAAATACATTTGTACAATCAATACACACTTTCCTTAGTTTGATAGCTACGGGGTAATTATATGGGTGGATCGTTTTGTTATATATTTGATATTCAGTTCCTGTGAAATAACAATTTTGTTTCAATAAAAGAAGAGGAAGAAAAGAAAAACTCAGAAAGAAAATACTATACCTGTACTTATTTTAGCGGTATAAGTGCTGCTGCTACAAGTGTGCTAGTTCATGTCTACGCAAATTTTAAATACACTAGAACGAAAATAAAGTACAACAGAATCACAACAAGAATTGCTAGAGTGTGCTATATTATGATGACACTAATAATTCATCATCCTTTGTTTACAGTTTTGCACTAAAATATAGTTGCGATTATGTACACATTCAGAATAAGTAAAGGTCTATTATCAGTCAAGCTCTAACATTAATTATTAGTAAAACATATGCTGTTCCTAATTAATTTCTCATCCGTAACTCCTGGTAAATCGTGATTTGTCATTCATGGATGGCGTTTTGAGTGCCTGCCATTCCTAGTAAGTCAAACACCTGTTATTCTTGCTAAATCGAATACCCTCCATTCCTTCTTAGTCCAAAGCCTGCTATTCACAGTAAATCAAATACCTGCGATACACAGTTAATTCTCAGATTCTAGTTCATAAGTCCGTTCATTGATCAAATTTAGGAACTAGTTTTTAGATCCATGATAAATGGAATAAGCAACTAGTTCCTAGTTTCGATTTTGAAATAGCACCGTCTTTCTTAATCGGAACAGGAATCTAGCTCCAAGTTCTTTTATCTTAAACGGAACTGGGCACTAGTTCCGAGTTCGGTTTATCATAAATGTCTGTTACTCCTGATTGGTCGAACACCTGCTATTTCTTGTAAGTCAAGCACCTGTTATTCTTGGTTGATAAGCCAAGCACTTATACCCTTTAATCAGTATAACGCCAGTCTGTTTCTTATTTCTGGTTCGTCAGTACCTGTCATTTGTAACTGGTCGAGACTTTTACAGTTCCTTGTCAATGAAGCACTTCCTAGTCATGATAAGAATTTCTCACATGCGGTTGGTCTGTGTTGATGCAAGATAATATGACATTTCATTTCAAGATAACTAACAACTGAGTTGCAATTTTCATATGTTAAAGAGTAGTTACTGTTTTCAAATTTAACTACTTCGTTCTAGGGTCGTACTTTTTCCCGCAACCAAAACAGTCAACGTCAAAACAAACACAGGTGTCTTCTAGTAACTCATCATCATCAGGAAAATATAGCTCAGGTAAATGTTATGGTGAACAGATTTTAAAAACCGTTGGTAAGTTTACTAAGGTTGTTTTTGTGTATCATTTATAAGAACAAGTTTTAGAGGGGTAACAATTGGAGTACAAGTAACATCATTTTCTACATCAATTTACAAAGAAACAATGCTTTTTTACTTCTGTGATTGTATTTGCCAAGTGGGATATTATTCTTGTGACTACAGAATTTGCGAAATATAAAAATGCCCCGCCTTTGATTTGTAAAACACTTAAGCAGAAAGTATTGTGGAACATTCTGAAGCAGTTAAACGAACCTATGAATTTAATTTAGGATTTTAAAAAAACAATCAACCTGTCTTGGTACTCAGAAGATGGGAGGATTGATATTTATAGAAGTAAGGATTTCCTGCCCATATCAATTGCGCCTTCCGCGAAACCCTAACTACCGCAACACAAACGATAATGAATAGACATGGGCAGTATGGTTTGAAAACCTTTCATTTAATCCTTTCAAACAAAAGTTTGATTCGAAGGACACTTCAAATTGGTGATATTGGGTGGTTTATCGATAGAGTCTGTATAAAGTCAGATATTTCTATCTTATTTTTCCAGGGGCGATGGCTGGTGTTTCAGTTGCCATGCTCATAGTTGGAATATTACTGGGTGGTATAGCGGTACTCCTCAACCAAAAAAGGCAACAAAATGGAAGTATTTTTGAAATGTTTAAAATGACTTCCCGAAAGGGATTAGTCAATGAATCTTATGACCAAGAATAACTTTATGTATATAAAAAGAGGGTTTTTATGCTAATTGATGTATTTATCATTTGTACTGTGTATGTCGTCGTTTACTTGTCCTGAAATCACCGATGTTGTACTGTTATAATGTCACTAACAATTCAGGATCATATTAAAATCGAAATTAAATTTCTTCATGGTTACTATCTACTAGAATACTTGTTCATATTGCCAGATTCTTACTATCGCTGGAATTATATGATATTATTGAATATATCAAGAACAACTCATATTATGTATTCAAATGTCATATATTTTAGTTTTACTTTTACCGAAGTTTTATGTTTGATTTTAAAGACAGTAATTTGTCATTTTATCTCTGTAACTTACTATAGTGTTGAAGTTCAATATGCATATCAAGTAAGCGATTTCCATATGCTCGTATGAAATACCATAAATGACGATCTCACGCTAAAATGTTTTCATCATTATCTGTATTTATCATTATTTCGTGAACTTTATCATTTAGAAAAAAGCGTTGTAATTTGTATGATTTCATATAGGCTCTTGTGTTTCGAATTATTACATTCACAAAAAGACCAGTCTATGTTCCTAGTAATACTGGTGCCATATATCACTCACTCGCAAACCCATCAAACAAAAAATTAAAATTGTAGTTACATATATGTTGAAAAACATTTGTTTTATTTTGGTTCAAAAATGCTGGGTCGACCGTAGTAGCATTCGGACATCTTCCATACTGTTATTGTATGCTGTTAGAGCATCCGGTCATCTGTGCCATACTGTTATTTTATGCTGTTGTAGCTATCCTTTTTGTGCAATTGTTACTCCTACGTCTGTTGATATAGAAGTGAATTATACTTTAAAATGTTAGTTGAACTGAATATAATAATAATAATATTCCTATTTAACGTCACATTTATTCCCTTTGCAGTGTGGAGCTCATAAAAAAGTTCCCCGTGGAGGGTTTGACTTAAGTGTTGTTATACCCTTTTTCTGATGTCATGTGGCTGTGACACTTTCTATACAGTGTTTGTTCACATTCATATATGTATGCAGTGCTGAGTTGTATTGTTTCGTCTGTATGTCAGGGAATTCACGGCGGGTGTGACTGGCTAAACAGGAGGCGCTCACTCCTCCCGGTCACCTGGTCTCACCTCTGAATTTCAGGGGTCCATGAATGTCAACTGTGGTACATTGTTGTTAGTGCCATAGTCATGTGACACCAGTTACTTTCGTATTATACATTACTATAATTTTATAGATATTCAGAATTTTAAACACAGGGAACTTTTATTTGAAAGTATCTCACATTGTTACTTTCGTCTGAATCTGACAATTTTTTAAAATTAAATAATAAAGTTGCAATAACAAGGATTGATCAAATTTCCTCTGTTTACATTTCGTTAAAAATCATCATATTCAACAGTATTTTTGATATAATTAATGAGAATGGATTAAAATGATTCATCTGTGTTCATTTTTATGCACAGCGTGCTGAATAACATGTATATCAGGGCAAATACAGCATTTCGTCAAACCTGAGTAGTATTGAAAAATCGTACAACTCGTTGAAAGCCGTTGTTTAAGGTTCTTGTGCCATGTTTCGTGAATCCAGATTGGTCTGGTTATGAGTATTTTACGCTTGCTTTTTGCAGGTCTAATGTAACAGTTCGACCATTGAAATCTACTTTGTGTGTGTATATGTGTGTGTGTATGTGTGTGTGCATGCGTGTGTGTGTGTGTAGGTGTGTGTGTGTGTGTGTGTGTGTGTGTGTGTGTGTGTGTGTGTGTGTGTGTGTGTGTGTATTACGACATTTCCTGATATTAGAAAAAATTAAAAATTTCAGATTCCAATATTCCAGCCAATACTTACTTGGCTTGGTATCACCTGGGTGAAATCTCTAATTTTGTCTTCGGCCATTTATATTCTCTATTCGTACAAATATAGCACATCACACATCTTTGTTTCCCCTTAAAAGGTCGTTTACAATAATGTGAAATCGAAGCACGAAAATTTAAGCCACTAAGAGTTATCGTTCTTCTCGCTCTTCCTCGTATTTTATATGACGGATAGAGTGTCAATTTTTCAATAAAGCACTTTAAAGGTGTTCAAGTAATTTTTAATTTAACATTCTGATTTCTGGAATACTTTGAATAATATTAGACACAAATTACATAACACACTATATCAAATTAATTTGGTGTAAATATCCTTGGAGTAATTTACATGGTTCTTGAAACTTATAAGGTTCATAAAATTTCGATCGATGAGAAAGAAAATTATTGCTTCTGACTTTATTGAATATATATTAATTTACGTGTTTTCAATCCGACGATGGGACTACGAATATTTTATTACACCATAAAACATCTGACGTAAAACGCCGAATTTAATTCCGAATTGATTTTACGGTTTAAGAAATTCCATTATCTCTCTCACTCACTCTCTCTCTCTCTCTCTCTCTCTCTCTCTCTCTCTCTCTCTCTCTCTCTCTCTCTCTCCAAGAATTAGTTGTTAAAACTATTTTAGTCAATATGAACTTGTATCATAATTGTTCGAAATATTTGCAGACATTATAGCATTATCATTTCGCAAATAGAATGAAAGGCTAGCAGGAATGAAGACCTCTTAGATGATCCTAAATGTCACCGATTTCTTTTCTTTTAGAAACCGGCTGCATTAATTGAGAAAAATTGCTTTCATCGTATATAAGTGTTTTGAAAAGTGCTCTTGTTCACAGCTCCGTTTCGAACCAAAAATTTATGCTGTTTTATAATTTCTTTTAATAACTTATTTTCGTACTTAATTAGAAATGTATCCCATGCACTGATTTATGATCAAGTGGATACTACGCATATGAAATATTTACTTACATTTTATATCGGAAATACAACCATCATTTAATACAAATAGTTTCATCTTATCTTCATTAAGGACATCACTGAAAAATTATGAATTTGCAGAATAATACTAGATACAGATAGAAAAAAAATCTTCTTCGACCAGAATCTCAGAAGTAATTTTGATCAAGTAAATGATAGTACAGATCATGTGGACCTCTTGTTGCAGTGTGTTTATAAGATTTTCAATCTTTCAAGAATGAAAGCCGTTGTGGCCTAGTGGATAAGGTGCTCGGCTCGTGATCGAGCGGTCCCGCGTTCGACTCCTGCCCTGAGCACACCGGTGTTCTGTCTTTCAGATGAGACATTAAAAAGGATGAAATATAAAAGATTCAGAATATACCTACACAAAACAATATGTACTAAATTTTCTCATGATGAAATATCGACTTTTAGTTTGTTGTCCTTATTTAGTAGAATACATATATATATATTAGCATGATGTTTGAAAAATGGGGATAAAATAACGGCAAATGAAGGCATATATCATCTTAACACGAACGGTTTCACCAATAAAAAGGAAACGATTACTAACGAAAATATCTACAAATGTAATTGCAAATTGCATTGCTTTCCATTATACATAATGACATTATGAATTGAATATCATTGTTAATTTTATACTTAAAGCAACATATAAGTCACCGTCATATACATTAAACGACAATGTTTAAATTATCATTATTTGTTTTCAGTGGGTTTATGATATAAATTTCGCTTAAGCTGTTCCTAGTTTGCGTGGTTTCTTTATTACCATCCCCGAAAAAATACATTTCTTTCAACAAACAATAGCCAAATCGGTCCCTTGACACTCAGACTTCGAGTATAATGGTTTATTGCGATTGACTTACGACGAAATCGCTAACAAAGTCATAAACGAGACAGCAATTGTCTTTTACAACTGTGGGAAATTCACACATTGTTATTTTCCCTTATGCATGCTAATGAAAATTTATAAGTTTGACTATTTACACAAGAATTGGATTACACAGTGAGCAAGAGGATGAGAGCAGGACTAAACCTTTTGGTGTCACGATCCCAAAGTGACCGGATATTACGACGTACAGCACGCGGTGATGGTATGCGCCATGCCATATCACATTAGTACGACTGTTGCAGCTTAATCAAGCTAAACTTTTACACTTCTTACATGAATCAATAGATTGGGTCTCACGCGTTACTCCCTGTCGGCTGTGGACAGCTAATCTTATTTGGCGCTTTATTTGCTTTGCTGTAACAGATCAGCAATGCCTCGTGTGTTTGGCGTTCACTGCAATGAAAGCAAGCATGATTGATCGTATCCATTAGATATCCGAATGAACTCATCGGGAGTTTTCGGCAACTTTATAACGTAACTCGAAGTATCATTGACTAAATGTCTTCTCGCACAAAATCTCAACATGCAAGCGATTAGGCCAAGCATGAGAAATTTCTGACTTATTTTTCTTCATTGACGACCTCAAATTTTCAAAGGGTAAAATTTAGGATGCTTAAGATTTTAAAATGTTTTACTGTCAGTTCAGGGAATATTTGACAACGAATATTTGCTTAAATTAACAAGAAATGCATATGCATGTGTTATTTAACAATTCTGAAATAAAACTGACAAATTTTAATAACATAAAGTTTTATTATAATTATGTCATTAATTTGAGAGTGAACGAGTACGGCTAAATCAAATAAACCAGAAAATTCAGATGCACGAGTCTAAATTAATACTAGATAAACAAAAACATTCCTGACATATTTTGCTTTATCATTTGAAAGGAGTAAGGGTCAACGAATTCCCGGAGCATACAGAAGTCACAAACACATTTCAACACTGCACACATGAATGTAGACCAAACTTTCAACGAAAGTGTCACAGTCACAGAACATAGCAACAAAGATATAATGACACGTAAGACACACATAACCAACCATATCCCCTAAAAAGCGCTAAGTGCAGGATTTTTTTTTAAGATTTTGGAGATGTTGCGAAAAGAATATTATCCCACTGAATGACTTGTCGTGTGATATCTTTTAGATCATGGATGCAGAATTATCGTGTGTCGTTTCAGATTATTTTATGTTTTATAAGGTTAAAGAGGCAAATCACAATCTTTAGTCAATATAAATGACTTTAACAGATAATTTCAGTGACAATTAATATGCCACTTCCACTCCGCAGAGGGCAGTTACAGTTCTGGCTTTTCAATCAAAGACGGACAACATCTGTTGATGGCAGTGGTTGTATTTACCTATAAAATCAGCCTTAGAAACTTCCGATTGATTTTGTTCTTTCTGTTATTGTTCCGTTTATAATATCGCATTCGGCACAACGTATGAAGCAAGATTTAGGGTAGTAGAAATAAATTTACGATAATATCTCACTAAGAGTCATTTAGTTGTCTGTTCATAAGTTGAAGAGAGAGATTTAAAGGGGGTTTGAATAACACGTATATTTTTATATATTTTGAGAATTCCAATCATTCGGCTACGAGCATCACTGAAGAGACATAACTTGTCGAAATGCGCATATGGTGCTCAAAATTAAAAGTTATATATGTTCTGTATTTATTTTTAAACTCCTTTATTCACTTTTATACCGTTTGTTTTGGTAGAGACATAGATATATTACCATTAAGTAGATATTAATTATTATCTTTCACTAAAATGTATGAACAACAGTCTCACAATAATGGCATTTGCCTTTTCAATGACTAGAACATAAAAATTCATAAAATGTACGCTGCATAAAATTAAATAAGGTCAACTTAAAATAGCATGTATTTCATTTTATTATTTCAGTCAGTATGTATACATGTAAATGTGGGATTGCGATGACATAACAATATGGTATGCTACATTGATAAAAAATAATGTTGACCAAGATTGTATATAACTATCTCAGAATGATAAAATTGTTGAAAATCTAAATCTTTATTCTCTTAGCACATGTTGAATTAAAACTCGTCATATCAATAGACGCAGCTACAACTGATGAACATAAAAAAAGTGAAATGCCATGATGCCAAATAGTATAATGAAGAAATGTTCTGAGGATATTTTTCTTACGAAGTGATATGGAAGAGTATGCATGCATTGCTGGAAAGCCACAGTTACCGCGATACCCTAGTCAGGTTTAACAAAAGAAAAGTACTATTCACTATTGCTTTATAGTATTTGTTCACGATTAATCATATGCATAGTAATGAAAAGACGTGGCAACTCCCCTGACATTGGTTTATAAAAACAATTTACGCCAACGGTACAAGAAATCAATCATATAACATTTGCTATATATATCATGGACTTAACTACAGTTGAACTTCTTTAAGTGTAAATGAGGTTAATTTAAAGTAACAGTGAACAGAAAGTGTTACAGCCATGCAACAAGGGTAAAATTACATTTAAATCAAACACTATCTTAGGGACCTTTTATGAGCTCCACATTTTTTTAATTGATAGGTCTCACATATTTCATGAAAATATTAATATAAATAGTAAAGGGAGTAATTTCTCGATGATTGAAAGGGACACATTTATATGCTGGTTTAATCGGTATCTAACAACGTTTGTGGTATATAAATAGAAATTGTGTTTAGCTCATCATGGTAAGGGAGAGACACGTCATTCAGTTCTTAAGCATATAACTAAAGCAATATTCAGCTCAATGTAGTTAAGATTCTATATCTAGTAATACAGACTCTGCGTAGTTCAATCGGTAAGGTGCTTAGCTGGTAAGGGAGAGGTCTCGGATTCAAATCCCGCGGGTGACTCATCGGTCGATTCTCCAATTAGATTGTAAATATCGTGGTTCTGTGTCACAGCAGACGTGACACGAAAAGATTCCTTATTGATGTACGAAAAATCACAATAGTATGAATGATGAATCAGATATGTATGTGTTTAAGGAAGAAGAATACGCTAAACATTTTTAGTAATGTATAGGTCAAGAAATTATAAAGAACACGTGTCTGTAAGATCATTTTACCCGTTGATGTTATATGACATGTTTCGCTAGGAACCCAAGTAGCAGATATATTGTGCAATATTTATATTTACAATAGCAATGAATAATTAAATTTATAGATACATGGGCATTGTTCAGTATGTATAATAAACTGTATCATTTTTTCTTCATGGTGTTCATAGCGCTATTGACTTCAAAATTGCATAAAATGACCCTGAAATGATTGTCGTCGATATAGTTCTTCAAACTTGTGCATATTGTATGTATTGCAACATTTTGATGTTAATAGATATTCACCGTTTATACAATGAATGCAAATATATAGTATATTTTGTGCATCTTAAATAATGAATATTCTACACATCAGTGCCAGGCGCCTCTAACTGCTTTATGAGTGCCAATCGTTGCTGAAGTTGTGTTTTCTCCCGTATTGCTGTATCTAAAAGGTCATTTAACTCAAGGTCTGATGCCTTCCACATCAATAGTAAGTCATCTTTGGTTAAGTCTTCGTAATTAAGCGACATCAATGCTTCTTTTTCGCACTGGGTTATCATTAGTGATTTTCTTTTCTGATGATTTTTATGTCTAGCATTTAAAGGCAGAGACAATTTCTTTACCCGTGATTGACAGATGTGATTGGTGTCATTTTTACTTTCAATTTCATACTTCTGTGGAATGTGAGTAATGGTTTCTGATGTTCGATCACATTTATTGGGAATCTTCCCGTTTGGCACTATGGTATTACTTCCTCCTAAATTACTATCTCTATCAGTGAAGTCTCTGATTTGAGCTAAACTATTACTAGTTCTTCTACCGTAAACATGTCCACATTCCTTAGGATTGCTATACTTCCTCTCCTTGTTTATGAACGGTATTTCACACTCGGATTGCTCATTAGGAGCTGTATGACGTCTATTCATTGAACAACGATACATATCCAGAAGATCGTCGTCCGAATCTTCTTCACTGAGATACCAAGTCTGTATTTTCTTCGGTGAATTTTTTGGCTGTTCACAGTCGTCGTCTAGATCATCGTTTGAGCTTATTTCTGCGTCAGTGTTTTGACTTTTTAGGGCTTTAAAGTCTATGTTATTGGACAGTTCTTTTAGTGATATTTCTGTGATGCACGGCGCCTCAACGTTATCCGGAGAATCATCGCCAAATAAATTATTATTGCGCATCTCTTGTACCCTTAAAAAGTAAATGCACTACTTAAAACATTTCTCAATAATATCTAACATTTTTCTTTAAATGGAAATTTCTTAGATAGGGGTTGATAAGATGAGATATATGTTAGAAGAGATGAATGAAAGCTAAACGCATTTATTAAAACATAGAGAAAAAGACCTTTGCAATTATCAGAGGTGGGATCGGGTAACATCTACAAGGTAATATCCCACTCTCGCATGGTCACCTCCACTGTGATGGAATACATAGAGAATGCATACATAACTTTACAAATTCACAATATATATATATATATATAATATATATATATATATATATATATATATATATATATATTATATATATATATATATATATATATATATATATATATATATATATATATATATATATATCGATATTATTACTTCCTGTATCCCTGTCCCAGTAAACAATAAGAGCATAACACATATATTTTGAAACATTCAAAACCCAGTTTTCTATAAATGTTGTCATATGTAATATCAGTAGTAACTCTGTTTGATGTTATAGTAATTTCCTGCTACACAAAAAGAATCGATATTTTTCCTATACATACCAGCGGGCTTTCTCCACAATATCCAGAAAATTCCTATTTAATCTTTTGGTCTTTGCTAAATCAGCCAGCTTGTTTTTCTAATACAATTAAAGAAGGCAATGATGAAATGCTTTCAGGGATAAATGTTGCATATAAAATAAAGATTATGCATGCTTTATAATATCTTAATATATTGGGGTTTTTTTCATACAAAAATATATTGTTCAGAATATTCCTTTCTGAAATACTTAAATATGAATTTATTTTCTATGTACTGAGATACTTTTTCAAATGAAAATTTTTATACTGCAAAGAAAAGGGAGAGATATGATTTCAGACTTACCAGAGATTTTGTATATTTCTGGTTCTGCATATCTTATTCAAATGTATATTGTATATACCACATTAAGAGAAGTCGCTTTACATGAGATGTTTAAGAATTATTCTTACCCAATTAATTTATTGCAGTAAGTACCAAAATGTAAGACTTCTGTCCATGTATGTATTTCTATATATTATATGTTAATTCAATGCTTTCTTTCCTTTAGAATTTATTTGCAGATTTAAAATATCAGAATGTCAAAGTGTCCTATAATGATGATCTTTTACTATTCATTCACGGTATTTATTTTATACTTTTGCTGACTGGAGTGGGAAAAAAACCATAAAATAACTATACATACTCTGATTGTGCTTTTTTGGAAAAGTTTGGCAAAGTCTCTGTTCCGAACAATTCCAATCATTTCTCTCGCAGACTCTTGAGCAGATATCAAAACTTCACTAGTCATTATTCGATGTAGCCTCTGTAATAAAAGAAAACATATGTATGCAAAAAGGTCAGCGAAAAGTTACAGTAGACTTTCCTTTCATAAGCAGCAACATTCCATCAGCGCCCGCATACGGCGTATTCATATCTCAGTTAATACCTTTATTCCAGGGCATGTTCACATTACAATGACTTTGTTCTGAGGACTAGGCGACCTTCAGATAAGCTATTCAATCAGGATTATATAAGTGCTAGACTAACAACGTCACTGAGGAAGTTCTACGGCTCTTATTACACAATATGATATCTCGTTATCCAGACTTTTAAATGATATTCTCGACTGAGACCGATTCTTATTAATTTACACAGATTTTTTTTTATTCACATTACATGTCATACAACCATTTCACAAAGACTGATGTAACATAGATAATTATATCATACAGGTGTATAATTATATAGATGTATTTACTAAGAGAGATGAAATTGTAATTATACAAATAAAATAAAGAGTTTAATACTACAATGTTACATCAATAGTGTTATTATGTAATGTGATTTTTTTTTGTGCATGTGTATAAAGTAAGGGATAGGAACAGGTCCCAAAAAAGGGGGGAGGCAAGGGGGTATTGAAGGAGGGGGAAAAAGAATAGAAGGGTGGGTGGGTGGGTAAGGGTTGTTTTGATCCATAAGGCCTGCATTTTCCAGTTGTGGATAATTTGAGAGTATGATATTTCAAGTACAAATTTTTATGTAGTGCAGATTTTGAGAAAAAAGAAAAAAAAAAAAGAAAAAATAATAACATATTATAGATCGGACACAGAAAAGAGCAATCTTTCCAATTGACATTGAACATAGTAGAATTGTTATTTTTAATAGCGATGATTTTGGCAGTCTGATAGTGACTTTTTAGATCTTGAAGTAGACCTTGAATGCAAGGCATCTTTTCAAAGCATTTTGATCTGTAAACGTAATATTTAAATACTGCAACAATATTATTATAAGCAAATAAGTCGTATGAGAATTCTCCAAAAATTAAAGATTTTTTATTTGGGTTAAACACTTTGTTATTGTCTTGACAAAATTGAGAAAACTTTTGTAGGATGTCTTGTGTAGTAGGACATTCCCATAAAAGATGAATGGTTGACTCTGGTTCATTTTTACAAAAGGTACAGAGTGGAGAGTCTTTCAAACCAATTTTATGTAGAAAAGCATTTGTTGTAAGGACATGATGATTGATCCTGTATTGAAGCCATTGTAGTTTGGTACCAAGTAAAAATTTGAAAGGAACTTATGCCAGAAAGAAGATCAAGATCAAATAGTCTATTCCACTTGGTTTGACCTTTTGGAATGTGGTTATTTTTCACAAAATTATTATATATTGGTTTTGCACCTTTACATGTTTTTAATAAAATTTTGAGTTGTAAAGGGATATATGGGTATGGGAGTTTGTGGTTCAAATGTTTGATTTGTTTGACTTCAATATCTTTTTTAATTGCTGATGTAATTCCATAATAAGTCCAAAAATTTATTTGAATTTGATACACATTTATGAATTTTTCTTGAGACATAAATTCTCCATTTTCTTCAAGGAGATCATTAACAGAAATTATTCCCTTTTCAAAAAAACTCTTTCATGAAAAAAGATTTTTTATCAATTTTGATCTCACTGTTATGCCAAAGAGGTTGGGATATATAGTCATTCCAATTACCAATTTTTTCTTGACTTCGGAGATCATACCTGGCTTGAAGGACATCCATCCAAAAAGGATTACAACATCTTTTTAAACAGTTTTTTATGAAGTCAGTACCACATAATAATAATTTTTGTAAAGGGACTATATTTTGAAACAAGTTTTTCCATTTAGATTCGCCAGATGTTATCAAGCGTCTTATCCATGTGACCTTTAGGCTTTTAATATAGTGTCCTATGTTTATCATTTTAATTCCGCCATTTTTAAAATTGTGGTATAGGACATCACGTTTTATTTTTTCAGTGTTTGAGTTCCATAGAAAAGAGAAAAGAGTATTATTGAGTTTGGATTTATCCATCATCTTTACATTACCTTCGTGTTTTATTCTGATTTAGTTTTTCCCATTGCAAAGTAATATGAAATGACTTGGTAATAGTAGATACAGAAGATTGAAAGATGCAAGTTTATTTGCTGCCACACAAGATCTAAACATGTTAAGAAAGCATTGAGTGTTGTTGTCCGACAGTGTTCCTCTGTAAGTCTCTGTGGTTAGAAAAAGCGACCAGTTCCTTCTCCTTATGATATGACAGATCACCTTATAATTACTGTACTAACGTCGTTGTCCGTACACGTTCCTCAGTAAGTTTCCGTGATCACGGAAGACGACCAATTCCTTCCTGTGGTATGGCAGATCACCTTATAATTACTGTACTAACGTCGTTGTCCGTACACGTTCCTCAGTAAGTTTCCGTGATCACAGAAGACGACCAATTCCTTCCTGTGGTATGGCAGATCACCTTATAATTACTGTACTAACGTCGTTGTCCGTACACGTTCCTCAGTAAGTTTCCGTGATCACAGAAGACGACCAATTCCTTCCTGTGGTATGGCAGATCACCTTATAATTACTGTACTAACGTCGTTGTCCGTACACGTTCCTCAATAGGTTTCCGTGATCACAAAAGACGACCAATTCCTTCCTGTGGTATGACAGATCACCTTATAATTACTGTACTAACGTCGTTGTCCGTACACGTTCCTCAATAAGTTTCCGTGATCACAGAAGACGACCAATTCCTTCCTGTGGTATGGCAGATCACCTTATAATTACTGTACTAACGTCGTTGTCCGTACACGTTCCTCAGTAAGTTTCCGTGATCACAGAAGACGACCAATTCCTTCCTGTGGTATGGCAGATCACCTTATAATTACCGTTCCTTATGTCGTTGTCCGTACACGTTCCTCAATAAGTTTCCATGATCACAGAAGACGACCAATTCCTTCCTGTGGTATGACAGATCACCTTATAATTACTGTACTAACGTCGTTGTCCGTACACGTTCCTCAGTAAGTTTCCGTGATCACAGAAGACGACCAATTCCTTCCTGTGGTATGGCAGATCACCTTATAATTACTGTACTAACGTCGTTGTCCGTACACGTTCCTCAATAAGTTTCCGTGATCACAGAAGACGACCAATTCCTTCCTGTGGTATGACCGATCACCTTATAATTACTGTACTAACGTCGTTGTCCGTACACGTTCCTCAATAAGTTTCCGTGATCACAGAAGACGACCAATTCCTTCCTGTGGTATGACAGATCACCTTATAATTACTGTACTAACGTCGTTGTCCTTACACGTTCCTCAGTAAGTTTCCGTGATCACAGAAGACGACCAATTCCTTCCTGTGGTATGGCAGATCACCTTATAATTACTGTACTAACGTCGTTGTCCGTACACGTTCCTCAGTAAGTTTCCGTGATCACAGAAGACGACCAATTCCTTCCTGTGGTATGACAGATCACCTTATAATTACTGTACTAACGTCGTTGTCCGTACACGTTCCTCAGTAAGTTTCCGTGATCACAGAAGACGACCAATTCCTTCCTGTGGTATGACAGATCACCTTATAATTACTGTACTAACGTCGTTGTCTGTAAACGTTCCAAAACTTTTTCGTGATTAGAGAAGGCGACTCATTCCCCTCCCCTCATCACTTTATAGCAACTGTACTAACGGTGTCGTTCGTAAACGTTCCTCAGTAAGTGTCTGTGATTAGAGAAGCTCTCTTCTTCTCATGGTATGACAGATACTCTTATAGTGATTGTATTAACGCTGTTCCTCAGTAAGTTTTCGTGATCAGAGAAGGCAGCCCTTCTATTCTCAGGTATCATATTTATATATATGCTTTATCTTGTCATTTGGTACCTACGACTATTTAGTAGTTGCTAACCTGTAAACAAATAAACCTATAAAGTAAACGTATAATGTAAAACAAATGTGTAATTCAATCTTACCTGACTGAAAAACATAATATGTAAACTTTTCCATCGACTATCTGGTGGTTTTTTCCTCAAAAAGGGAACAAACCATCGGAAGACTGCATATTCTACGAATACGAGACTAATTCCTATAACAATGCCTAGGGATAGACATAGGAAGAGACCGGCATGATGGGTTACTTCCAATCGGAATCCCTCCGTCGTTATTCTTTGGCCAAAGCACTGTTCCTCGTCAAAATGAATGTCTATAAGATCTTCAATATAACCTTTCCTGTGATATTCTTTAATTTTATTTGAGATAGGAATCTGAAATTGTAGAAACATATTTCAGATCGGATTATTGTTATCTTAAGGTTGTTTTGCTTGATGTCACTGCTGATGGACTCCATACTTCTGTGAATTTAAAATTGTTCCATGTTTCGTTTTCACATTCTAATGCTGCACAAATTTTTAGATTATTTTACTTTTGCTTTAATATAACATTTGATATTGTATAATGATCATTCATAATGAGGATAGACTTTAATACACGTATTCTCGTTCTAATATCCATTATTACCTGTGGCTGACTACAAGGCACCTAGGGTAATCACAAACCCAGTTCTCAGTGCTTCTGTACTGACCCATAATATATAATTCTAATTTACTGTGGCATGTATAACTCTGTCCATAGATGGATTATTAGGCTCTTACGTTAAGGTCAGTTTGTTAATTAGTTTGCTCTTATGTATTTACATTTTGGATTGACAAAGTTTCTGTAATGAACATCACTTAAGAGACATAATTGGTCGAAATGCGCATATGGTACCCTTAATAAATGCAAGTATGCTTGTTCTTATATTTATTATTACCACCAAGTCAATACCGTTAATATATGACAGGTTTGTGTCCAAGGGTAATCATTAACCAAGTTTTTGACGCTTTCGTACAGATTCGAAGTATATACTTCAAATTTACTTTGATTAAAGTATGTAAATGATTCTTAAACTAAGGAGGAGTATTTCTTATGCATATTTTTTTTTTATATTTTGGATTTGCACAACGTCGGCTTTGAGCAAAACTGAAGAGACAGATTTATGGAAATGCGTTTTAGTGCAATAAATTAATGCACTCGAAATATATACTTCATATTACTGTGAAAAATGTGATTTGGTTCTTACTTTTTGGTCAATTTGGTATTTTAATACCCTCGGAAAGTAACAGTTCACAATAAGTTTTATTTGGCCTCGGACTAGGTTGACCCAATGGAAATGTTTGATTTTGGTCATGTGACTGACTTACAAATTCTTGTGTAGAGTCATTTGTAAACATTTGTACGGCAATGGCGGACACTAAGCAAAACATGACTGAGAATCATAATATAAACTACGTTGAATAATGTCTATAATGCCTTAAAATTGTCCTCGACAAAATAAAACAGATATTAGGTTTGTTACTGACCTCACATGGAAATATGTCGGATTGATAAAGCCCATACAGGACTCGGCGCAAGCGCCTCGCATTTCCAAATCAAATATAGACCCAGTGGTTATTATATTCAAATGTATATAGAAAAAAATGCTTATGTTCATTTCTACAATTGATGTCTTTTCACTTGTGCTCAAAAACTTAACTGCTAATATAAGGCAAAAACATTTAAATGCAGAATACAAAAAACAAAAACAAACTACAAATTTGTACAAATATTTGAATGCAAAGTAAGTAGGAAAGAAGTACAAACTACATATTTGTAATAAAGAATTTGCGCCAAAGCAAAATGCATGATCTGTGCATAAAACAGGTGCTCGCTAGTTTTAGAATAATTTACAATCTTTTGTCACATTATATATTTCGAGTCATTACTGAACCACTTTAAACTTCAGAGATTTATGCATGTTCCTTGATTAAAAAAAAAGAAGACATCTGACCGAGCTGTATGGCACAATCATGAAGAACATGTACATAAAACATGATTATATTTAAATAAACACAGGAAACGACATAATAAAAATATTCCATTGTATTACATTTACGATGAATACCATATTTCTGAGAAAAAATTATAGAAGATATAGGCTTATAAAAGTATTGAATAAGCTATCAGTAATGTGGAATAAATATAGTTTTTCTTTGATTATCATAAACCTATTAACCACGCGACTTAAATTGACCATAGTTGGTATTGCAACGGCGTATAATCAAATATTGTTTTTTCATCTCTTTTTATGTGCTTATTCTTGTTTCTCTTTCACTTTATGCAAAGGACCGTGGTGCCATAAGTATATGCGAATTAGTATTCGCCGTCACAGAAGTAGGAAACGGCACAGACGCAGTCACAAATGTCCTCTTTCCTTTCCTATATTTTGATATCTAATTTATATCTCTGCAATAAATTATTAATATTTAATTAGCTTTTATCCTTGATGATTTAAAGTGTTTAGAAAGAATTTATTATTTAAGAAGCATATTACGCAGTGAATGTTGTCAAATTAAACAACGTTATATATCTGATGTAGGAGCAACGTTTGTCATATTGCCAAGCATCTAACGATGGGTATGTATTTACCGCAGAACCCGTCAATGGACTGTATAATCAAATTGAGTCGGAAGTGATAAGTCTACGATTGCTGCCTCGTTTTCGTCAGTAATAGATTTCCGTACATCTCTGTATAGTCCATAGCTACTGGAGTTCCCGTCTGACAATCGAAATAAATCACATCGATTCTAAGCGGATTGCCCTTAATGTAAATTGGTAAATGGCCGCTGTATTGTCTCCGCTGTAAGGCTTGCGTAAGAGTTGCGGGTTTCCATCTTGATTGCCGATACTCGTTTTTAAGTATGGCACAATAACGTTTTACGAGAGTGACTTAATGCTGACTGAAGTGCACACTACACTTGATGTGTCACTGGATGGGATGCAGAGGAAGTTTACGGGCGACTTTTATCTTATATTGATGATGGTACACAGCTGTGAGGGTTTTATAGGTACATTTTGCTATTGTGTTTTAGACACCTGAATGTCATGTCCATGTTCAAATCTATTCATTATTAACATATGTTAATTGCTTGAAATTGTGAGATCGTTTATTGAATAAATCTTTTAAAAAAAACCCCCTATTTTAACGCACTTTTTGTGTAGTATGGTCACCATACATTATAATTAACTTGTATTCATCATAGCTCGCATTCCATTTTGATGTACACTTTTCTTCTACGGTATACGGTATTCGATATTCTACAGATATTAATTTCGTGATATCAACTGAGATTCAAATAAAACTCAAACACATTATCTTTCCGTTCAGCGTTCTTACTGATTTTGAATTGACCTTTAGGTTTTTGAGTTTTATTCATTAAGTTCCTTTATGTTTAGGTCTATGGGATTACAGTTTTCAGTATGAGAATACGATACTTTAACAAGTTAACCTGACATTTTGGCTATACATATCCATTGACCGTTTTAAACCTATGCCGTGATAATTTTGTAATCCAACTTTGGTATCCTGTATATGTTTATTCCAAATGAGAATAAAAATTTATTCATCTGACTTTCATTTTTATATCACTAATGTAGAGTATTCATTGTGAAAATGTCTATGTATTTTCATTACCTCTTGAGTAATCGGTTGATTTTTATTCTTTATATGGATGATTACTTTAAAACTTTTATATGTGCTTTTGTCGTGAGTGGGGAGGTAATCCCGTAAACCGATTTATTGTGATGTCTTTTTTGTACCTATTTCCTGTTTGGACAATGGAGCTGTTCTATAGTGACCAACACATTGTTTGTGCCAGGATTCAAACTCGCTTACACAGACAGACCAACACAAGAAAGCTGTTCAAAATTTAGGTAGGCTAGAAAGAAAAGTATATCTCTGACCTGCAATACTAAATAAAAGATGGCATCCGACTTACAGCAAGGTAGCCTTAATTCAAAACAATAGTGAACAGTTGCAATATCATATCCACCATAAATCAAAATAATACAGAACACTGGTGGAAAAGGCAATAATTCTGAATAAATATGTTTGTGTTCAAAGCGACAGCCACGCGGCCCTTAGGCCATTACAATCATCGTTTTTAAACTTTGATACTAGATTCAGATTAGAACAAGAAGACCAAGATATATCTGACGCATTACAACATTTCGATACACGAAAAGCAAGCAGTTCTAATAGTATAAATCCAAAATTATTAAAGGAGGGGTCTGGTATCTCATCGTTACGCCTGATATGATTGATTGATTTTTGTTTTACGTCACACCACGAATATTTCACGTATAAGGTGACGGCATCTGCCTGATACGGGGCATACAAATTGTGACCTTTGCAACGGACCCACCCGAAGCAGTGAGGGATCTTTAACGTGCCATGCCTACCACGACACGGGGCCTCGGTTTTTACTGTCTCATCCGAAAGACATGACACCGGCATGACTAGAGCGGGACTTGAACCCCGGCCTCCCGATCAGGAGTCCGACGCGATACTACTAGGCCACGCCGGTTTACGCCTGATATGAAATATTGTAAATTCTCTATTCAAGCATCATATTTTCCGAAAACATGGAAATGTGTATTCCTCATTCTAGTGAGTATTCAATAATGGGGGATAAAACAGGTCTATAGACTAGCTTTTGAGTTGCATTGATAAAGCGGTCAAGAAGTATGTTCTTAAATATTTGCATAGATACATAATATCCAATAACCTTACTTCGCCCAATTAGTTTGGCCTTAACGCCAAAGACCTGGCAATATATCAATTATTTGAATTATACTATGCATTTATACAAGTAATTGATGTATAATCTTCAGCCTTTCTTCAATTGCAATTAAAGTGTAGTAAAGAAAGTAGATGACTTATATAAAGTAATCTTGGTTTTGCCTATCCCTAATTTAGAATGCTTTGTGTCAAGTCATATTGTTCATATTCTGGAATTAATATTGTTTATATCAACCAGAGGGCATTTATTACAAATATCATTTCTTGACCAATGCTTAGATACCATACCTTAAGAGGCGATCCCTTTGGAAGACCAATCCCATATCCATCTTCTCCAAAAGATTGAGATAATATTTTTAATTTACATTTGGGATCCAACTTGACGAGAGCGTAATCTAAGATTGGATAATCACCAACGTAAGCGTCAAGTTCTCCTCTTCTACAAAATACAATTTAATTGAGGGATCGCCAGATCCAACTTTAACCACGCCCATTACGTAGTTCCATCGTGACGTCATAGTTAAATTCATGTTTGACGGGCCATTTATTTATGACGTCATAACGAACAAGTGTGCCAAAATGTGTGATGTCGGGCATTTGACGATCACTCAATTGTTATATACACATAAATAGTTATAAATAATATGTATTGGGATAATAGTATATCAAATACCCAGATGTGAAAATCATCATCATCATTATCATTATTTATATTATTATATATGGTATATACATATTTGATTTTTGCAACTTACGGTGATTGAATTATTAATTAAATTCTTTGGAGTTGTTTTGAATAGAAAAAAATGATAGCTAAAATATAGGATGTACTTGATAAGTGAAGAGAAACGACTGATTAAAATGTAGAATTATATATATTTACATTAACATCTGAATTGCGTCATCGGATGTGGGTACAAGATGACGCTGACAAGCCCTGAAGAGTCTTGTACTGATGTTTTTAACGAGAGCCTCTACTGCACTTCCACCAAGTACGCCCACGCGTATTTGTAACAACTGCAACAGAAAGAAATAAGTCTGTATTATGACAGGTTTTATGTTCAAAGATATATTAACTTACATAACAGAAAAAGGAGAATAAAAATGAAGTGCATATTTTGATTTGTCAAAAAACCCCGTTTACCAATTCCTCGAAGGAAAATATGATAAGAGATTTATGTTTATTTGTTGGAAATTATTTGTCAGTTTGACGACCGTTGTCTTGAGACAATCGTCTGTGACTTACCCTTGAGTCGAATATGTCATTATAATTAATCCCTGTGTGTTTTCCAGCTATGAAAGCCGCAAGATTGGAAGTGTAGCTGGCAATTATAAAGATACATGCTAACGCCCAAAAATTCTGCATGACTTTACTTGGCCATGATTTTGGAGATTTTGTTTTTACAGTATGTCCGAAAATGATAGACCAAACCATGGTTAATCCAGATGCTAATGTATAATTCTGCTTTCTTTTCCTTCCCCAAGGATTCAAACCAAACGGACTGTTCCATTCAAACATTGCCATAGTGAGTGCAGATACAGAAGCACTCACAAGAAGCCCTATCCACACATCACGAGAAAACGGTTCCAGAAATGCCAGGAAATGAGTTTTAGGATTTTGCTCAGAATACAAAATTGTAAATCTGGAAAAATAATATGGATACGTAAACTCTATAGCCTTTAATCGGCTTCTCGTAATACTAAAGGCAGCGACTGCCATATGGGCTGTGCCGCCTATCAGTTCTTCCACCATTCCATTCCAAGAACCATTAACTTCCTTGCCATAGGTCGTGTCATGGACAACATATAGTGTATAGGAAAAGTCTAGATCACTGGATAATCTATTGAGAAGGTCAATAGTCAAACCCCGACAGCAATGGATCTCATATGGATTGCTGGCGTTATAAATTCCATTTTCGTAATCTTGCAGGATCCTGAGTGTTGTTTCTTTGTCTGTCACATTGACTGGTATTTTCACGCAGACCGTGTCCAGGGAACATTCGTCACTATAATCGGGATCCGGCGCTTTTTCAATTACAAACGGTTTTACAGGATTTGTCACAATTCTATATCGAATTTTACCATTATTCATATGGCTGGAAATATGTTCAAATGGCCATAATATTCCGAATGGTCTCACTTCATCCTCGCGTATAAATCCTACGTCGTGCCAGTTCTTATGGCGACCCTCTCGTACTAATCCACGAATACGGAATGATGACGTCAATAAGGTGCCGTCGGAATCGAACTTTACATGTCCCGTAAGGCCATCGTATGTGGTCTTTATGATCTTACTAAAAAGAGAAATAACACAAGGTTACAATAAATTAAAGAATTCCAGGAGCACCCATTTACATTTTCACAAGCGAAATCAAAAATGATTTCCTTAACACTACTTATGGTAAATATGGGATGAAAAAATGTGCATTTTCATTATTAAAATACAGATTATATTTGTGATATTGGCAAAAAATAGATATGCGAACAAAAGATGGTTTGACTTTTAATTGCAACCAAGCATCATTATGTGAAACTTCTACGGTCGTTACGAGACTCTTTTTACTCCATATGATATCTCGTTATCCGGACCTTTAAATGATATTCTGGACTGAGACCGATTCCGATCATTTTACACAGATTTGACACCTCTTATACTAGAAGGTTACCTACTTTGACTTCTCCATGTATAAATACATATGGAATTTACACGATTTTGACTCTTTCTACTGGGTATATGTGACGGGTGTTGCTAGCAAGCAGGAGAAGCTCACTCTCCCCGGGCACCTGATCTCACTCCATTATAGGGGTTTACATATGCTCTTCAAGTAGACATATTTTGTTATTTTCCACTTGGTTTTCATTTTCACTGATTTTGTATGTCCTCTGGTTTCATGATTTTTAGACTTATGGTTTGGATTTATCCATCATCTTTACATTCTAACACATGGAATATAAGGGCGTCTTTGTAATACATCATTGATGTGGTACATTGCTTGATCTTTTGAATTTTAAATTGCAGACGTCATTATTTTTTATTTGAATTATCAACTAATTGTGAATACGTCAACTTTTCTCAGATATATATAACTCTATACGAAGACCTCTCATGTTTTCTCGTAGTGAAAAGTTTTCATCTCAAGATGGTGAAGTGAGATGATTTTTCTCTTGCGATTTCAAGATAATGGAAATGCTGGAAAGTGATTGATTATCTTGTGAGGTCAAAATTGAATTTGTTTTTAAACTAAAAAGTCAAGTTCTATTTGAAAATAGTAAATTGCATATGATTATAATTAATACACGTGTTAAACTGACTTCACTTGAAAGAAAATGGAACAACGGTGTTTGTTTTTAAGAGAAAATGAAATCAGTCATGTACGTTTTTTGCCAGTACAACTAGCTGTGTTTGATGCATATCAAAGATTATGGTTTGAATGACCTTGCCTATAATACATTTGGATTGGTTTTTTTTTTTATTTTCAAGTATTAAGAAAATGTAATGAGAGATCAAAAGATACATATAAAACAATTGGCTATAGGGAGAAAATGAAATCAGTCATGTACGTTTTTTGCCAGTACAACTCGCTGTGTTTGATGCATATCAAAGAACATGGTTTGATTGACCTTGCCTATAATACATTTGGATTGGGTTTTTTTTTTCTAGTATTAACAAAATGTAATGAGAGATCAAAAGATACATATAAAACAATTGGCTATAGGGAGAAAACTAGGTGATTTGTCTGTCCTTCAAAAACTTTCCCGTTCGGTCTCCGTATATTATGGTGATGTATACAAATCTTGTTGACTGACCTTTACTCAATCGTGGTAAATAAATCATAAAAAACACCAATTCTTGTCCACTTATCTACACATTTTAAGTACAGCAGATTATTTGCCTTAACAAACGGGCCTTTTGTCGTTTATAGTTATTTCAATCACATTATCATAGGTTTTTGGGGGTTTTTTTTCCATTTCTTTTGTTTTTCTTTCTCTCTTTTTCAATTTCAGGGAAGAGTGTAAAATCAGATTAACATATACATACATTTGATCATGATCTCAACTGAACAGAGTGATATTTTATCTTCCGAGCACCTAGTTTTACTCTGATTTTAAACTTCCACGAATATCCGAACTCTGTTGCTACCGAAATGATGACACCATCAATTGCTTTCTTTATTACAATTTTTATTTATTTTTTACATTGTTTTATTTCTTTTCAGTGTAAGTGCACTTGTAGTAAAAACAATTAATTATCCTGTATGATATGGACGTTGCTCCAGTGTGATATAAATTCCTCTCATGTCTAGGTTAAGAGACATTGACGTGTATGATGAATGTGCAGTCAAACAATCCTCGTAGTCTTGTGTAACAGATAAGAAAGATTGAGAGAGATAAATCAATCTATTTACAAGAATTCTTTTTGCAGATAATATCATACTAAAATAAAGGATAAAAAGCAATCACAGATATCAAATGTTGGACAGTATATTTCTTCCTTGAAGAGGATATACTGAAATGTCACTGGAGACAAATGCAGATCTTCAAATCTGATGAGGAAATGTTTTCTTAATATCATATGGCATAGCCAATATATTTATGTCCATAATTCTCTTCTGAACGATACTTGACCATTTGTCCTACTGCAAGTACATATAAAGACAGCATCACATCTCTGATGGAAGTAATAGTTGTTGGTAGATTAAGATGATCAAACATAATCTGGTGAGGCACCAAATACAGAGACGAAAAGAAAGGTGTTATAATAGCTCAAGTTCAACTTTCCTTAGGAGTCTAAATTAGTGAACCTGCCTTAATTGAGAGTGAGCAACCCCTGATTGCTTGCAACGGCTGCCACTTAAATCCATTACAAGTTGTGGGATTAGCTAACTACGAAGTATATGTATCAAATTCGATAATAAGAATTATCAGAAGAGCTCTCAATCCAGAATACCAAATATTTTTATATTGAATTTAATTGAAAATAAAAACATTTAAATTACTGGACAGCGAAGTGCTATTTGTATTATAAGACGAATGTATCAACTATAGAACTTCCTCAGTAACGTCGTTAGTATATCATTGACATATTCCTAGCTAAGCATTTATCTGTTTATTGTCCTTTTTTATCGTACAAACGTTTATACTTTGTATGTTAACCATGCTGATTGATCTAATTATCTGGAGGTCATGTGCAGGTCCGAGAAATTTTGATTTTACAAATACTCTATCGGTCAAAGTTTGAACGTTTTACTTTAACATATTAGTGCATTACTAGTTGTATGTGAAGTCCTCCAGAAATTAAACTACATATATATATTTTTGATAGCAAAATATTATACTGTAAACGTTTTTTTTATGTATTTTATGACCTCTCTTCTTCAGAAACCAGTTGATCCTTGTTCTCTTGTTTGGAGGATAATTTATAAATTTTTAAATGTGTGTCCTTTGATTGTGCTGCTTTTGCGGTAAGTGGGAAGATAGGTGCCCATAAACCAGTTATCCACACCAACTGAATGACGTTTGTTACTTCAATTGACCGTCCTAAGTCGGTATCGTAATCGCAGCACAATCGAATATTTTTGTAATGTCGTTCTTTCGTGTATATTCTACTATTATCATTTGGGGGGGGGGGGGCATGTCCTTGGTGATTTTTGTCATACAGCTTTGTCCGATATCTTCAGTTTTCTCTTTTACATTTTGAATTATCGAAGTTACTATGTATTCAGAGAAAGTGGTTTGAATACATCGCGATTTTTAGTATGCCCACTCCGTAATGAGACGTTTTTACTAACTCCATATCAATGTCTCCTTTATAATTGGTTTTATAATTATTTTTAACTTCCTTACAAAATATCAATCTAAGCATCAATTAACATTATTTCTCGATTGCGCATTTAAGATTATTCTCTTTTTAGTAAATAATCATTCTAATCGATCGTAATCCAACCAGTCATTTTCTGAAATATATATCAATGAATATTAGAGCATGTATACGATATTATTTTGTGCACCAAATGCGCATTTCGACAACGTATGCCTTTTCAGTGATGCTTTGGGCCTAAATATTGGAATTATTATAAAATATAAATATCTAAAGTGGCTTAAAAGTAAGTCAAAGAATCAATGCAAGGGCAGAGCTAGCATGAGGGAGATATTCCTTAGTGATTTACAGAACTTTATTTCCCGTAAATGTCTGATTATAATTTCACACTACTTATCTACACTACTCTATCAAAACAAATGTTTACGGTTAAACACGTAAATGAAAAGAATATATCTATTTTGCCGTGCAGAAATATCTGCCATCGTATTTACATGGCGGATTGTACTTTCACCCATGATTCTGGCAGTTTAAATCGATCATGACAACACTGTAAGCAATCAATTAAACCCCCTTCCCACTCCCTAAAATCATACAATAAAAACGGCTATTGGGGCTGAACACTTTCTCTGATTTTGCTATCAGCTAAATGATGTATATATTGGAATCTAATCATCTATTATCATGCACATAATCATCATTACGTACTCAGAGGATCGATTTTTCGCTATTTGTGTATACTGTTCTAAATATATCTCTATTTCATTACTTTGTTTTCACCAAAACTGGGATGGTAGGGCCCATAAACCGGTTAACCACAGCAATTAAGTGTCAGTTGACCATGATTGCAATGTAATCGAATATTTGTATGACTTTATTTCTTTAATCTTGTTTCCGCATTCACCAAAGAGAATTTTCTGTCATGTAATTAAATGAAATATCCTTCTACTTTTCCTTTATCTTTGCTACTTTTTAATTTTTAACATTATCAAACTTTGCTTAAAATTACTAATATAACATCGATGCTACATGCATATAAATGTGAAATATCAAACAATTGTTAATAACAGAAGCAATACAATGGGTACTTTATTTCAATGATTATGAATTATGTGTGTTTTAAAGAATATTGGTGACAAACAATTTATAATATAGTATAGTTATTATAGTGTATAATACTTCATTCATTACTATGAGTATGATATCTGCAGTGCATTTACTAGTAATGATCACAAATCCTTTTAATTTCTTCCAACTACAAAAATAAAGGGACTCTAATAGTTCTGGTGTTTTTATCGTGTCGGATTTTCTATAATCATATTTCTTTTGTGTACAATAATACATTTTATTGTAATATCAATAAAGAACATCAATATCACCGTTGATAATCTGTGTTCAATAATTGTCCTAGTTTTGCTTCTTGGCTAAGGCCTAGTAATAAAGAGGACAAAATTCATATTTCACTTCATTTTCACATATCTGACTATGAGAATATAGACATAAAAATGATCCACAAATAATACCATCTAAGATGCCAAGCGAAAGTGGTACTTACATGTATACCTTTAAGGAGCACTACTTATTTTTGATCACTTTTGTGTGAATTAAAGGAGAAACGGAAAACATCCGACTAAAAATATTTTAAGAATCCACCATAGACAAAAATACCAGCTAAGCATGATATCACTGGACAACAAGCATTGTCAAATGTGGCCAAAAAATTAAAAACGCTCTATCAAAATAAAGGACAATAACGTCAGAATTGCAGGTTCCGCTTTTTTCTCATCAGAATTCCATTGTGTCTTCGTTAGCGCTATATCTCATAATGTTCATGGGCTCAGAATGAGAGTATATATTTTATGTCTTTTAATGATGGTAAAGAGTTGTTTCGGCTTCCTTAGCCACTGGGAATATTGATTATTTTGCGCTTCAGATTTCTTTAAGGGTAATTAACAGCAAGAACAGGACTAAATGAATGGTTCAAGGCTAATTTATTCTTGGGATATTCAGTTTGAATTTTCAAGTGACAAAACTTCATGCCAAAAACAAAAAATACTCCCCCTAAAACACGAAACCCCCCTTAAAAACAAAAACAAAAACCCAAAAAGAAAGAATCTCCACGGTCAAATTATACAAATGAATAAGCGATTACCAATAAAAAACGTTTGATTAATTGATTGATTGATTTTTGTTTAACGTCACACTACGAATCTTTCACGTATATGGTGACGGCATCTGCCTGATGCGGGGCATACAAATTGTGACCTTTGCAACGGACCCACCCGAAGCAGTGAGGGATCTTTAATGTGCTATGCATACCACGACACGGGGCCTCGGTTTCTACTGTCTCATCCGTTAGACAGGACACCGGCATGACCAGAGCGGGACTCGAACCCCGACCTCCCGATAAGGAGGAGAGCGCGATACAACTAGGCCATGTTGGCTTACAAAAAAGAAGCAAATCCAAAACAAAAACAAAATAACAAAAAAAACAAAACAAAAATACAGTAGAGTCAATAGTGAATAAAATCTCCTTCAAAACCATCTTTTTTCAAAGTTCTAATACGAGGGCTGATTGATATGTTGTGAGCCTCGTATTGATTGAATTGAATGAATATCATTTACGTCACTCCACGATTATTTGACGTATATGGTGACGGCATCTGCCTGATGCGGGGCATACAAATTCAGACCTTTGCAACGGACCCACCCGAAGTAGTGAGGGATCTTTTACGTGCCACGCCTACCGTGACACAGGACCTCGGTTTTTACTGTCTCATCCAAAAGACAGAACACCGGTGTGCCCATGGCAGGGAAGTCGAACCCGGGACCTCTCGATCAGAGCCTCATATTGAAGGATATGAACTTTGTCGGACATATAGCATTATTTCCATAATCCCCTTCAGTATCTAAACACTTTTGTCAGCGGTGTTTAAGGCCCTCAATGCCACTTTTAAAGAACTCTTTCTCTTGCTGTTCAGAAAGTCATCCACTGCATGTATGACGGCATCATCGGACTGAAAGTGGGTGCCGGAAATAGCTGTGTTCGGTTTTGCAAATAGTGGAAAGTCTGATGGAGCGAGATCAGGTGAATAAGGCGGATGCTCAATCGACTTAAAGCCACTGTCGAGAATGGCAGCCATGGCAATGACAGACTTGTCCTAATGGAACAACACACCTTTAGTGAGCTTTCCGCAGCGCTTAAGTTTAATATTTTGTCATAACTGCATCAAAAGTGAAACATAGTATGTGTCATTGATTGTTTGTCCCTTTTGTAGATAATCTATCAGCAAAATACCATCTGCATCCCAGAAAACCGAGGCCAAAACTTTTTCAGCTTATGGAACAGTCTTTGCCTTCTATGGCGGGGGTAAGCCAGAGTGCTTCCAATGTTTCGATTGTTGTTTGGCCTCTCGGGTAAAATGATGGACCCATGTGTCATCCATAGTGAAAAATCTCTGAAAAAAGTCGGCAGGATCTTTCTTTAAAAGGTTAGGATTAGCACGCGATAATGTGCGCCTGGTGTTCTGATGAACTTTTAAAAGTCTTGGTACCCAAAGGGCCTAGAGCTTTCTCATTGCAAGATTCTCCGTCAGAATGTACTCTTTCCTGTGAAATGCCAACTGTACTGGCTATATGTCTTTTTGTAACTCGTTTGTCAGTTGACCATTTCTGGGTTGCAACACTGACAGGCCTTCCAAGACGGGGGTCATTCTCAAAGCTCTGTCTGCCGCGCTTAAATTCCGCCCGCATCTTTCCATATTTTTGCTACCATACGATTATGGATATCCATAGGTACTAAGCCCTTTTATGCAAATATCGGATCACTGCTCTTTCGCCGATGTTGTCCATTTTGCAAAAGCCACTTGTCTTGTTTACTTTAGAGTGCTCTCTCGTCGATATAAATTGACCAAATGAGACCAGCCCTAAAAAAGAGTATCCCTGCGTACCCCCTTCAGTACGAGGCTCACAACATATCAATCGGCCCTCGTACTTTAAACAGTGATATTGTGCATGAAAAAACCCATTTATTTTGCAAATGGTACTCAGTCTCCTTTCTAATTAATTTCCAAAAAATACGATCAGAATATGCTCTTTTTCTTGTTTTTGTAAATGATATTTTACAAAAATTAGGTTTTATCCGAAAATATAAAATGTCTTTGACCCTTCCGTATTTCTTATTTGTTTACTCTTGAACTTCATCATAAGATGACGAAAAACCAACCAGTAGTAAATAAACATGAAAGTGAAGAGCATATGACATCAGAAAAAAAGAAACAGAAACAGAAAACAACCGATTGAGAATCTTCTCGGGAACATACTAACTAGATATACCATCTAAAGAAAGAGATCAGGTACATGAGAAAGTAAGAACTTCCTGCTTTTTTACAACACATGTCACTTCAATCCAATAAAAATCGTCGAATTCGATTATTACCAATTATAAACGGTGACATATTTGGCGTTCAAAATATGCCTCAATCCAGAATATCATTTTACATTCAAGATCATAATAATGATAGAACTGCATCAGTAAATTTTACTTTACCACTCAGAAATCCTTGGCTCAGCAGTCTATACGAAAGCCGCTTTGCCCCGACAGCAAAGTCATTGAAATTTGAATTCCCTTTGGCATAACGTATTGATTAAGATATGAATATGCCACAGGCAGACCGACATTTGATATTGCTACGCAAAAAGGAAAGTGTGATGCTGAAATTGTCAAGTTGAACCGAAGGCTGTTTTGGGGGCATATTGTTTTTTTTTTGGTTTGTTTTTATTTTCCTTTTTTGTCCTGTCTGTTTGTCTGTTGTCAGTATAAACCTTGGCTATATCTTTTAAACCGTATGGGAGAGAGAATTTATATGCCTACTTAATTTATTAAGTCCTTTCAAATATCACCAAGTTCAATGACCTATTGACCTTGACAATGACTTTCACGCTCAAAATAACTTTTTGGACTTTGTTGCCGCCGGGGCATTAGTATTTCACAAACACAGCTTTTTTTTTTACCTTTTTCATCTTCTTCTTCTATTGAGTACAGTGACCGAATGAAGTGTGTATCGTATGAGTAACGAAATATGTCATAGGGGTTGCAGACAAATTGTTGGAAAACTTTTCCCCCAAACACCACAAATATGTTATCGGACATATCTTGATAACTTCTGTCTCATATTTTTCAAATTACAGTTTTCCTTGACAAATAAAGTTTTATCGTGGTTTATCATTAATTTAAATTCACAGCTGTAATATTTACTATTGAAATCATTTTTATGTTTTTGGTAAGTTTGTCTTTCAATATTTGACCAGAGATTGCTGTTTAAAGTATTGATGGAGTGAATTTTATTGAAGCTTGTGGACTTTATTTGTTCTAACAGTCATTATTATTATCATTATTATTATTATTACTATTATTATTATTATTATCATCAACATCATCATCATCATCATCATTATTATTATTATTATTATTATTATTATTATTATTATTATTATTATCATTATTATTATTATTATTATTATTATTATTATTATTATTATTGTTGTTGTTGTTGTTGTTGTTTTATTATTATCATCATGATCTTTATTTTCATATTTGATTAATACCACTACACGTCTCTTTTATTTTTGTACTTTGCAGAATCAGCGATAAAATGTTGTTTGTGGGGATTTTGTGGTTTTAAGAATAGAATACAAATAAAATACAAATAAGACAAGTTTAAATGTTTAAATCTAATTTATGTGTCATTGTGATGGCAGCAAATCTTTCTGAAACTTGGGGTAAGAAGAGGTTATAGTGAGTTCCATCAGGTAGTAAACATATAAAGGGGAGTTTAGCCTCCAATTTATTATATATAAAAATATATATAAACATCGTTTTGACATTTGAATGAGAATTATAGATTGAAAGCTTTTATTAACCAATACATTACATAGACATTACACCATACGTTAGAAATAAAAGCGACTGATTAGATAAATAAATCATGGGTAAACGATGGGAATGTATTTGAATATATAAAATGAATATAACACATCTTAAATCAGCCCCGAAGGAATAGATTATTAGAATAACACTGACAACAAGACTGAGGAGGTACACCCACATAAAGTTATGACCTTATGAGATGCCGTATGTTATGAGCTGTTTCCAAGTGTAGAATTCACACACAATTAAGACATCAAGGGGGGGGGGGGCATGTACACTAAATCAGGACTACTGCGTTTCATGTTACTTATGCTTAATTGGTTATTCTGAACCGTGCATTTCATTGGTGATAATGAAACAAAAAAAAAAATAAAATAAAATAAAATAAAGGAGTGACTGGTTTTTAAGACTACTCGACCTATGTTATTTACATGTATGTCAATTTTAGTAATCAAATATTTGTAAAAATCAGTATGCCGTTTTCTTTACCTGAACTGTTTCATTAATTTCAGAAGAAATCACACAGAAGCTTTCTATTCTAGGAAATAATTATCTGTCCATTAATTCTGCCCTTTTATTTCGGTGTGTCGTAAAGAATGATCAATTAAGATTTACAATGATTATACTTACGTACAAAGATATCTCATGAGATGGCTATAAGAATGTAAGTGATGAGATACGCTTTATAATGTACAATGTGATTGGTATTTAGACATTTTCTTTAAAATTCACTTAGCAAATAAGCAATAATTTTCTTATTTTTCATGCTTTCACTATGATGCATATATACCATTTAAGAACCAAGACACGATTCCATGTTTGAACAAATCCACCACCGTTATTTAAAATACCGCATATCCGAAAGTTTAGTGTGCATATTATTTTCACCCAGTTCGTGAGGTATAAGGAAAAATACTGTGACGCGCATATTTCGCGTGACTTTACTTTTGCGAGAATATAACTTTGGATAGACGCGTCACATATTTTTTTCGCGAGATGTAATATTCTTCTTATTCTATTTGTTGAATCACTTGAAACGCCTTTATTTTCGGACATGTATGACATTTATTGTACCAAGTAATTTATCTATATAATACACTTCATATGCCATATGAATATTGCATTCAGATGATGAAAATTTCACTTATTTTGTAATTTATGTATGGTCTTATTTATAAGGAAAAAAATAGGCATATGAAGTAATATATGTAATCATGAAGATGGAACCATACCTAAAGGTCCAGTGTAAGAGATTTTGAAAATGCATTTTTCACTGAAGATTTAATCTAGGTAAAATGTATGTAGCCATTCTATCATGACTTTCCAAAATTTGCATGGATTAACATATAGGACGTTTCTGTTTGTAAGTTCTTAAAAACGGAAATCTTTTTACCCTTCTACGCAGACAAAGTTTACTCTTTTATCTCTTTTCATAAATGATGTGTTATATAACCGATTTACAGGTTTTTACTTTCTCTTGATTATACTCGCTTAATTCATATTTATGTATTATTAGATATAGTGTATATGAAACAAATATGCATGATAGAAAATGAATTCCCATTATCGGGGAGATAACACTGCGTGACAATGATCATTAGCAGATATAAAACGTAAAATGTGTTATTAATCACTACAAGGTAATGATGTGTATTGCTTTAGATACAGTACTTTCCGACATACCAATATATCATACGCATTACGATCATTGTCGCCCACATTGTTTTTTTTTTTTTCTAATTGAAAACTTTTATTCATTAAATTCATTAAATTCCCAAATGTGTGTGTTCATTTGATTTTACAACTTGTACCTTCAGTGGAACATAGTAGAACATCACTACTATTAACCGCAAAGATTGGCAGGGGGTTGAACATGCATGTTTTACTTTTCTCTTTCTTTCTTTAGGTTTTGTCTGGGTTGGATTCTGTCGTGCTGTTGTGTTCCGTTCAAGTATTTTAAACATGAAACACAAAATACGACGCAAAATTGATACGCGATGGACATTCAAGGAAACTAAAAAAATTAAGGGTAAGAGAAAGTATCCTGGATGAGTAAGTGTTTCCTGTTTGGCTAGCCAAACTCATGATGATGGCCAAAAGCATGGACAAGAAACAAAATCATTTCAACGTATGCTATGTTGGAAACTTTCATTCCGTAGAGAGTGTTTTACGAAAGTCCGAAAGTTGTACGAAGTTTTATTAAATCTCCATTGTAAAGATATCATATTTTCCTTTTCTTATTACAAACATATCGTAAAGCCATATAAATATTCATCATAAATTGATACGGGAGAAGGGGTTTGTATTTACAAAGCAGATATATTCTTAATGTATCATGGCTACTACGGGACAGTTTAATACGGTGAGTTCTCAGCTCTTATTTAATTTGGTAGTCCGAGAGGAAAAAAATCAAAATAAAAGTTGTGCAGTGACATTAGACACGCTTTATCTTTCTTGTTTTTTTTTAAATTTTATATGATAGGATATGATCAATCAAGCAGCAGTCACGGTTTTAAATATTGCAAAAATGAAAAATTCTTTTCAAGAGCAGAAATATAACCTATTTGAATCTAAATGTTAAAAAGATATATGTAATAAGATCATTTTAAAATTCAGAATATAATGCATAGGTTTCAGTAGCATGAAACTTTATTGGAGTTACTTCCAATGTTATAAGTTGTCCGCCATCTTTGAGGTATATCACGTATATTTGTTCATAAATCAATCAAATCATGCAAGTGATTTCTCCAAAGTAGGGATACTTCCTGTGATTTGCGATGCTTATGCAAAGTTTTTAAAGAAGTGGAAATATTATAAACTTTCTAAAACAAATCAATTAAACTTGAATGAATGAACCCGTATGAATATGAGGCAAAACCTCATGCTTGACCACACACATGACCGCCAACGGGAGTTTACTCCAATTAAGTGAAACCTATCATCTAATAATTATTACTCTTTACAAGGAAATATTCTTGTATAAAAAGATATAACCTATCCATAATCAATAAAAATGAACAACCAAACTTCAATAATGAAGCGGTCACGAAATTAGGATTTGTTTCTAATTTCTTCTATCAAATAATTATCTTATTACATCTGTGTAAAGTAGAGAATTAAGATTAGATTTATGTTTTAATTACGTACAAGGTATGGACATTTCGACAGTTATGTCTTGTCAGCCTTGCTCAGTTGAAATCTGAAGTATAAATATTTGAAGAGCAAACTAACAATGAATGTAAAGATGATGGATAAATCCAAACCGTATGTCCGAAATCATGAAAACAAAGGACATACAATATCAGTGAAAATGAAAACAAAACAGAAAACAACGTAAAATGTCTACTTGAAGAGCATATGTGAACCCCCTTGATTGAGGGAGATCAGGTGCCCGCGGAGAGTGAGCATCTCCTGCTTGCTGATAACACCCGTCACATATACCCGGTAGAAAGTGCCATATCGTGTAAACTCGATATATATTTACAAATGGAGAAGTCAAAGTAAGTAACCTTCTAGTATAAAAGATGTCAAATCTGTGTAAAATCGGTCTCAGTCCAGACGTTGACCTAAACTCCATTTAACCAATCTAAGGACAGAGCTTAGTATGAGAAGATACTTCTTAGTTTTAGAACATATTAGAAACAACATCGAATGATCTTCTTTTTCAACAATTGTCAATTTATTTTTGTGCTATTACGACATCTCCCATGCCTTTCGTATTTTACCTATTGATTTCGTATGTAATCTTTATACATTATTTAATATAAAAATGTACCCCACTATGAAATAAGGTATTTCGAATTTTTATTTAGTATTTTAAGGGATACAAAAATGTTTCCATGATGTTGATATTGTAATACCAAAAATTTGTCATGAATATAGACTCGTACCAAATCTTCAAAGAAATGATTCTGTGCGTAGTTAAAAAATGAAGGTTAAAAGCGTTGATCTAGCATGGGACAGTCGAACGATGTTTTTGAATAAGTTAAAGACTTTCATGTAATGCCTCTAAAAAGAAAATGGTTATGTAATTTAAAATAGAAACAAGAGTTTTCAGATGGCAACATAACTCGCTGGTGGCAACCAAATTTAAATAGCATTTTTTTTTGTAATTAGGTCAGTTTTCAAGGTCAAAGTCAAAAAATAAAAAACTATGAAAATGAATAAATGTAAAATCGTAATGTCGTAATGTCTCATCAGGAATAAATACATGAAATATTAAAGCCGTATCATGTTCATGATCACGGTTAAAGGTTTGTAAAAGTAGGTCAAAAGTCAAGGTCATGGTCACAAAGTCAACAATATTAATATCCATTGAAAGGTCTTAACACACGTAATACACGGTCTCTAATGGTTCAAAGTTATGATCTCGGTTAACTTTTTTGTCTATGGCCGGAGGTATGACAATAGCTTTCCGGACATTTGTCCCGACGAGCTAAAATTAGGAATAATAGGCGAAACCGGATTTCTGGAGATAGAGAATTTGAATATGGGGATCATTGAAATAGTATTTTTACATACATAAATGGCCAAAATACGAGAAAAATTTACAGTTGGAATATATTTTTTGGAATATATCTCATATCTTTTTAAATATATTTTAGTCAAAATACATGCAGGATGGTAAAAGGAGGGTTCTAAAGTTTACAATAATTGAATGAACAAAATATTAATTTCATTCTATGTGATAAGAATGTTACATAGTATTTATGCAATGCGAGGTACGAGTATTTAATAAAATGTTAACTGCAAGAAAGATATTTCTGAATATGAACGATTATTTTCCTTGTTTTATGATAGACATCGTAAAAGTTATGCGATACGAAGAAAAAGAAAAATCAATCTCATTCATAGTGTGCTAAATTGATAAACGCAAATATGTTCCTATATTTATTAAACAATCACGAGGACATTCCTAGCAATAACATTGGTTTTAATTTATTTTTACATAAAGTTAACACCAAGAAGTATCTTGGGAATATTCTAATCTCAAATTTAAAATAAACGGACAATATCATGTTTGGTTGACCCACTTTAAGACGAACGCGTACCGCAATTTAATATTAGGGTGAGACCATTTGCTGTATGATTTCTGACTAGGAGCAATTACTCCAGTTAAACGGATAAGGACCACACAGTAAACGATATAATAAGTATTGGCCACGTGGTCACATCCTATATGAGGCATGTATTCGGTGTCGTAAAATCGCATTGCTAGTTATTTCCATGTGAGATTTTTTCAATTTCATTTTATTGATTACATAGCATGTACGAAAAAAACGTCAGGTGGAAAAGACTGGCTTGATGGTTGAGAACATAACTACTTCACGAAGTCTGATAATGACTTTAAAAGAAAGAAACAAACAAACAAACAAACAAACAAAAGGAGAAAATTGAGAAAGCAAATTTATCAAACGATTATTCACATCCACTACTTATAATTTATTGACTGAATACGACGAAATATGACCGCCCGAGGTCCTTGAGCGGTAAAGCATCCCCTCAAAGACCGAGGGCAGTCATATTTTGTCGTTTCAGTCAATAACCTTTTCATTACATATTTAATCGTCCATCTACATTTAATTCTATAAATCGAAGTATTTTCTTTAATAGTACTGTCCGCCATGTTTGTTTGCGTACGGTATGACGTCAAATATAAGTATGACGTCACGTAAGTGGAAATAGACCCCGGGCTGATATGAAGTTCGCGGGCATTTATGTCTCTTTATTTGGCCTCAGACTAATTTGACCCAATGGAAATGTTTGATTTTGGTCATGTGACTGACCAACAAATTCTTGTGTAGAGTCAGTTGTAAAAATTTGTACGGCAATGGCGGAAATAAGCAAAACTAGACTGAGAATCATAATATAAACTATGTTGGTGTTCTGGAACTGATCATTTGTGTGTACGGTAAATTGTCCTCGACAAAATAAAACAGTTATTAGGTTTGTTACTGACCTTACACGGAAATATGTCGGGTTGATAAAGCCCAAAGAGGTCAATAACAAGGTCAGTAACAAACATAATAACTAATAATACCAGCCCGGAAACTTTCTATATAAGCTATTGATAAATTTTTCAAAATATGTAATAATAGGAAGTATTATCCGTATTGCCAAGCAAGAGCATTAGGAAACAATTGTTTCATCTTTGTGAGTTTCATGGGTAAATAATAATCATTATTTATCAAATATACAACGAAGTACAGAAGGTTTAACTGCATCTCGAATCCATAGTATAAAGGGGCAATATCGTGTACATTGTCATATCCAGACAAATGCGAACCCCAATTAAATCGAGGCGGGACAAGATGCCCGGAATGTGTAAGCGTCCCCTGTTTGCACCAATGAGAACCAATGTCTATATGTATATATATATGTCAAATAAAGTATTGTAAAAAAACACAAACTCAAGATAGTTAGTTTGTAAAATCCGATCCCAAAATGTCAGTTAATATGCATTCTCTGTAAGAACCAAAAATATTTGGAAATGAATTGTAACAGATTTTCTTTCACTGTATACCAATTATATATTTGCCATATGGGTGATAAATTAAAAGCAAGAAAATGTTATATATATGCATGGTAGTCATAGAAACGGAGCGACATTATCGAATGGATGCCGTTTTTCATTCAAATGTACGGTAGTTGAATAAATTTTTTCTGTGCTATAAATTCTCATTCATTTACAAGATCATAGTTAATGTTATTGTATTTTACGATGGGTTGGTGTCTTAATATCGCGCTTTCTATCTCGACGCAACACAACCAGATAGCTTCTTTTTAAGCAACTTTGGTGACTAAAGTAAGAAATTGTCGGTGGTTATCCCGTTTCCTTTTTATATAAGATGAAAGAAAGCAATACGAATAATGCATTGTGAACAAAAAATAAGTGGTATTAGCTATCTTATTCGCACGCACAATTGCGCATTTTTACGCCTGTTTTCGAGTCAGATTTTGCGCTCGATTTACTTCCCTATGTGGAATGTTCAGCTGGGAAGAGCAAACCGAAAGTAGTAATGTTGCAGACGCGTCTAGACGTTATTATTGTTTATTGCATCTGCATTATAAATTGTAAATTCAAAACAGGAGTATTTTCAAAAATAGAATGTGATAGAGATTTCCATCCTATTAATAGCGAGTCTGAAAACTAACGGCGTGGACACGCTTTGGTTAAAATTTTGATTACTTAACGGTCGTGTCACACAACACTGCAGAATATTACCTTATATTTGCTAATCATCAAAAGCATATCCTTTAAAGAAATAGATTAAACACACTGCGGTTAAAACATGCGGAGTTCCAAGTCATATTTCAACTCATCAAGGGGTGTCTCGCGGTGACAGATCGTTGACGAAGACGGGTATACGAAAGTATTTTGAATCTTGATGAAATATGCTTAGATGTGTAAACGATTTATTCAATTTCTTTATGGAAAAAAACGGCTCAAGTGGGCCTATATGGCTCACCTGAGTACCTAGATGATCAGTCATGCAGGAAGGAAGAAGTCATTTATATTTACATTACTTTGACTAAATCAACACAAATGTTGAAAACATGTCAAATTTTATTTCAGACCACAATAAAAAACAACAACATTTTTTTGCACACCTATTCAGATGATTTTGATATTAAACATTTGCTTTGTTTCTGCAAGATGTGATTCAGGGCAACAAGTTGGTCATTTATTTGAATTGTTTCAAATATTGTCCAGATCCAGCTTAAATTGGCTTAATTTCGTATGTCGTGTGTTGTGAAATATCTAAAAACTTATTTAGATGTGTAAAGATGTAAAAAACTTTTTGACCACAGCTGGATTTGAACCGCTACTCTCTATATTTTAATTACCAAGTGGTATTTGTACCATTGTGAGACCCTTTTTTCGCCATGGTGACACCACCTGTTGACCAATTTGGATGAAATGTACAAATTGATAGAGGACCTATAGTACTTCATGTATACTATGTTTCGTCAAAATCTTTCATGTGGTATAACAGCAGAAGTTAAAAATGTGAAGAATTGTTCCTATCAGCCTTATTTGGAAGTCTTAAAATATTCAAAGAAATTTTAAAAGTTGAGATATTGATACATTTCTTTCATAATAACATTCCTTACCATAATTAGGATCAAAATAGTCCAGTAAAAATCATTATCAATTAACTAGGAAATATGACACTTTCCTGCATTGAAATCACCAAGTCCAAAAAATGTTGAAAAAACTTCTAATAAAATTTGATTTTGAAAAAACAAAACAAAATGACAATACTTCTTCACTCATCTCTCTAGATCATTTCTATGCATTCTGTTTGTCTCTGTACAGTATACAGCCAGTATAAAGAAAATGATTGTCAATGGAGGGTATTCTTTTGTGACCTTTTTTTGACTGTGCATGTACATGACCAAAGGGCGTGTCATGATCTTGACCTTTGGTCATATCTTTATGGTCAAGGTCACCGTGCACACAACAAAAATCCTTGTCTGGGCCATAACTTCTTACTGCCTAGGATGATATTTTACACAATAGTTGTCTATGACCCAAAGGTGTGTCATGACTTCAACCCAAGGTCATATCTTCAAGGTCAAGGTCACATATAGTAAACAATCTTGTCCGGGCCATAATTTCTTACTGCCAAGTTGGATCATTATCCAAGATAATATTTCTTACTATTGTTGTACATGAGCCAAGGGTGTGTCATGACCTTGACTCAAGATCATTTCTCCAAGGTCAAGGTCAAAGTGCATGCATGGTCAAAATCCTTGTCCGGGCCATAACTCTATACTGCTGTGTTGGAGCCATAACTTCTTCCTGATACGTTGCAGGAAGATTATATATTACACAGTTGTTGTCCATTATCCAAGGATGTGTAATGACCTTGAACCAAGGTCATAACTACAAAGTCAAGTTCAGAGTGCACACAAACCAGATTGTTTTCATCGATTTTACCTCAAAATGTACAAGTGGGACATACATTACACTTATACCAGTAATGTATCTTGGGATGAAGAATTGCATGTTTCAAATTTTTTGCCGTGGGGGTATTTGTCCCACTTTCATATTATTGGCTATATCTTTGTTGATTAATATGGTAAGTTGACAAAACTTGCATGGGTTAACAAACAAACAACGACCTCTTAGTTGCACCAACCTTTTTTGACCTTTTGAGCTTGACCTTGGAGTTTGACCTTCATTTCAATAAATTTAACTTTGGCCATAACTTTTGAATGACCTATGAAAGGTATATGATATCTGACATGTGTATTCCTTATGACAATACCATTCTGTCAACACAATCGTTTTTTACATTATGACCTTGAACTTAGAGTTTTATCTACTTTAAAAAAATATAACCTTCGCTATATCGATCATACTACTTCCTCAATGACAATTTCAAACGTTCATCAATATATACTTGTGAGAGTAGTTTCGTGGTAAGAAGATTCGCTCTTAGGACGAAATCATCGAATCAACGAAATCATCGAACATGCTTTGGCATACCGTATAAGTTGTGATATCAAAGGCCATTTGCGGGAGAGGAAGGTATGTTGTTACTCAAGAAAGGAAAGTTGATGATACTGAAATTGAAATCGAAACGTGTGTCAGAAAGAGAGGTAACTAACCAACCATCAGCACTAAATAAATTTATAGGATAGAAGTACATCGAGGTATGAAGCAGAAGATGCAAATCACACACTCTCGCGAGTTCCTTTGGATATACATGTACAATGTTGAGGTGATCTTTAATTACCGGGTTGCTAATCGACACAACTTCATGGATGTGCACGTTGTTTGTCCCATCGGAATGTCAACGATCTGTTGGAACACTTTCCCACAAAATTTCAAATATTATCTATAAGGAATTCCAACATTTGGATATTCTCTTCTTCCGTATATTTGCTGTTGAAATCAGGTTTTACAAAATATGTATCCCTGTGACCTAAAACCAGATACTTATACCTGCGAGTTCCATTTACATTAAAGAAGGCGCTTTAAATAATTGAAGTTATTATGTTCTTCAGTTTTTGATGATGAATAGTAGTTCAGTAGCAAACTTCATGCTAGTGACATCATTAAAAATAGGAGATTCCATGTGCTCTAGAAGTTCCTTGGAATTCTCTAAGATCCACATCTGATAATACAATTATTAAAATACGAAAGTAGAATTGGCATTTCTATTCAATGTTTTAGTTGTACTATATCCATTAGTTACATGTATATTCTGATGTATCTAGAATTTGTGTTGTATATATATTTCTTAATTTGAGGGACTAATTATGGCTTTTTAAATCGAAAATGCGCCGTCTTTGAAGTTTGTTGACCCTGCTACATATGTCATAATCTTGATTAAATGGTGAAGCAACATAGGTATTTTATTTCTGCTGTTCATGTTTTTTTTTATCTATTGATATATCGTCATGTAAAACCTTAATCAGCAAAGACAAAAACGTAAATTATATTTAATCCTAATTTAGTAAATTATATTTAATCCTAATTTAGTACTAAAGTTTATTAAGGACAATTTATCTACATGGACACTTATTCTGACATCCGTTTTACAGAGGTTTCAGTATGTCCTTTTACTTTATGTGAAATTATTCTTTCTGATTACCGATTCCCAGAACTTCTTACCTCACAAATCAATCAGGATAGAGGCATGTGTCTAGGTGTTGAATCATTACTTGATTAAATCGTTCAAGAATGAAAGAAGTCAGATACGACATGCGAAAAACCACTGACATAAAGCCTGTATTGCGTTGATGTATCGAGATCGTAACATCAGTGTAACATCTCGAGCAGAACATTTAGTGACGTGACTTATTGTCGCAATTCTCAGGAGGTTCTCCACTGTTTGTGTATGCCTTCGCTGGATATCATTGAAAGAAATTAGAATTCAAAATAACACGCTGGTAATCAAATTCATCTTGGGTGATATTGCGAGTTTATAGCAAGTCATGTGACAAATATATCTCTTGAGGCAAACTAATCTAAATCTCGTTATTTCACCATAAGCAACTATTGTGGAATCTTTTGATTTTTATTTCATTATAATTTTATATTTGTATGGAATAATATATTTGCACGTTCGCGGATCGATACCTTATTATAGAAGGTTATATAACAACATCACGAACTTCACATTCAGCTATTAAACCATTCTGCTATTGTAATTAAGCACCTGAAGCCCGTCTTTAAGGTCACTGTAGGAGAAAATCAATAACTTACAGACGGGAAATCCTGAAATATCTTTAAATTTTGTTTCTTTTTGGTAAAAAGGATTATAAAATCTTTTTTGGTACAATTCCATGTCTAATAAGAGAACCATTAATAGTATGATAGGCACAGATACAGATGCCATAAAATACACTACATCTACAGTGACACTAGAAATTGCTGTCTTGTCTTATTCAAACCGAACGGCATCATTCTGACGAAAAGTACTTGAACCGACTTCATGCTATGCACTTAGTCGGGTCGACGGGATAACAATAGATATCCTTTATGTACTCTTCGCAGTAAACTCCATGGAGCCAAAGATAACATATGATTAAAGATTTCTCATCAGATTACCCTACACTTGGTATATGCGACTTAATGTATTTTCGTCTTAAGATCTAAACAGGGGAATAAGACCAATAATCAGCCTGTCTCATTTATACATCAAATGCTTCCCCAAATCACGTTGTAAACACTGGATGTATCTCTTTTGTATCGTTGTATAAGGAATAAGACTAATGTGCGCACTCAAAGGACGAAAAAGCAACCAACGACCTAAAAACAATTGACCTGGATATTCCAAGTCAAGCACTGAATAATTTAATACATTTTCACGACTGTGTAATGAACTACAGAACATTGTTTTAGATTAATTACTTCTTGTTCCTCCCACTTGTTATAGATTTAATATAAAATACGATGTGTAAGTGACATAAAATCATAGTAATAGTTAATCAATTATTTAATGATAAACATCATTACTTTAAAGCCTACGTCTCAAGTTTAATGTGCTGGTGATTGAAGGAATTGTTTTTTTTTTTTTATTATCTAAATTGTCATGTTTTATGCACTTTAGTCGGATATCTTGTCTTTTCTATTCAAAATTTTGAAATGTAACTGCATTCTACGGATGCAGATTTCCACTGACACCAGTAACCAACCTACATTATGATTATCGTCATACTTACTCTCTTTTAAGCATTATGCAACCTTTTTTCTGATTTAGTGTAGCTCTGACACACTTTACTAAGTTATTAAAATTTGGGGTCTTGCATACAATGATAATATCCTTTGTATGATTCAGTGCTTGTCAAACCAAATCCGACTTCTGGTTTCCATGGACTACGATTGCCCAGTTTGGTACGTTGATATAAATGCAATAGCGATGCATAACAACTGGAGTTTGGTTTTTTGTTTGTTTGTTTGTTGTTGTTGTTACATTATTATCTAGATGCAAATTACCTAAGCTTTGAAGAATTTTAATTTATTTAAATGAAATCTGAAATAAACTGATGCTGTGCTACTTATAACAAGGTGCACAAGTGGAGTAAGAATCTCCTGCTTGGCTAGTTGTTCTCGCCATGAATACTCAATACACATAGATAAAGTACGTAGAGGAATATAGATACTACAGATATGTCATCAGCACCATTGGGAGAGAGTCAGTGGAAGTTTTCGTTTTATTTTGTATCTGTATATTATTATATATCACAAACAACCTAGGATGGATACATGGGAAAATCTAACATGAAACTTTTGATTAAGTTTTGTTGATAAAGTGGAAAGGTCGATTTGACGTCGGCTAAAGTCTCTTAGATATATATTAATATAATGTCACCATGTAAAAGGATAAACTATAGTTATAAGGGGATTGTACTTGAAATAATATATAAACGTACATACATAGATGCCATATTTCATAGAAGGCATTTAATTATACAAAATATTACACAAAAGACCTACAGCGTAATCTGAATTACAAGTTCATGGATTTAAATTACTAATATGATATATCTAAGTAGATATTTGAACAAAATGTCTTTCGATTTTGGTTATTTGCACCACGGCTGTTGAAAATATATTTATAACAAAGATATCGCATGGTACTGAATTCAACTTCATTTAGATATTATAAAGGAAAAAGTTTAAAACTAAATTTTAATACCATTTGTATTCAGACTCAAATCAAATGAAAAGAAAGGTCTAAGTGCTCTGGGTGAACATTGACATTTGGGAAATTAGAGTATTTCATGGCTCATAGCACACTAGAATTTACCCCTCGAACCAAGTAGAAACTTTATCTTAAATTTCAATCTGATGTTTAACAGATAGAATATAAAACAAATCAAGGGTTTGTAAAGACAGTTACTCTCTGCAAACTGCCTCCGACAGATTCGTAGAATATTGATACTATGAATGTCAACACTAATTGTAATATTTTTTCAATTACCTTACTAAACACTACAGCTCACAGGTCACCAGAATCCACACCACGGTGCTACACATTCCCATCAATATATAAACAAGTAGTTACCACTTACGGCATTAGCAATAAGGTATTGGTGAATTGCATAACAGGTTTTATAGGACATACTTACTCATAGAATACTGTCCCAGAGTATAAATTAACGGGTCCAGGATAGTTGCAGTCTTTTTGTACGCTGGCAATAAGCCTATCTTCTTTGGAGCACTTCTTGAAAGTTTCCAGAACGATAGCAACACTATCCCGCAGAAGGTCCCCCATATCAGTAGCCTCGTTCATCAGCAATACTAAACTTCCCACAGGATAGCCATTGAGTACGGTTAAATTCCTGGTATACCCAATCTCTGTCATATACCATCCCAGTGTTAACTCATTTTGTAGGAATTCCACCAACTTGAATATCCGTAAAGCTAAATAAGTATGCACATGCATCACAATGATCTTATTTTTGTAATCAATTGCCTTTAAAATTGTGTTATTTAATGCTGAATCATTCATATCTTTCGACACACTGACGATCCGGGATTTCCAATGCCCTTGCTTGGTTTGGTGTTTTATTTCTTGGTACATACCATCATACAAATAAGTATCCTCAATGATCATTAAAAATTCGAACCAAAAATTAGCTTGGAAAAATTTAACAAGTCCTTGAGCCAAATGGGTCATAGAATGTTCCATCTGTACATGAAAACGATTTTGTACCTGAAATTGAAAGATCAGTTTAATAGTGGTAGTACTCATAATGAGTAGATATCAGGACATGCATGCATATACAGTTGGGTGCAGCCGTAACCTTACACTCAAGTGCGCTTGACAAGTGCACTTCAAGTTTAGTTTTTCGTCCTAAAAACCAGTCATAAAGTTTAGTCAAGTGCACTTGTTAACAAGTTTAGTTTAAAGTAATGCCGTCTTTAAGTTTACTATCACGTGACACTAAGTTTACTTTTCATGTTTGTTTATTACAATTATCCAGTTTTAGTATAACATGATAGAAATAATTGTCTTATTATTTACAATTGCATATTTTATATAAAAAGATTTTAATTGAAAAATATAGTAAATTTACATGTATTTAAAAAGTAAACTAAACTTAAAGTGCACTTTGAGTAAACTTAACTGTAAGTGTATTAACTAGGAAGCAGGAATAGAGAATGTTATTACGTTTTAGAAAATTTGCAAAATAGAAATATGTATATAGCTTTATATTAATTTCTAAAACAGAATATGATCGCAGAGATGACCCAGAGTTGAATAAAATAAATCTGAGACTGATCTGATACAGTGAAAGGTAGGATTAAAATCATGACAATATTGATGTCGTTACGTGAGATACCAAATGAGGAGGACGCAAAAATGGGATGAAGAATCTCTTGCTAGTCTCGTCGTTTGTGTTCAACCCGTAAAACGTTATTCTGCATAGTTAAGCGTCTTCAAGGCCCATTCTATAATTTTCATCATTACCCACTTACACATTCCCTAACTCATTGTACATATGTACGATTTTTTCGATTATTCGTACCATCAGAGGGGTAGGCTTGGTGTAGTGGTAAAGCGCTAAGATTGCGGCACCGACGATCCGGGTTCGATTCCCGGGTTGCGCCACTTAAGTTTAAGAGGTTTGTCACCTTCTGCTTCCATGTCGCAATATCACTGAAAAAAATTGTTGAAAGCGACGTAAAACACCAATTAACCAACCACAATCGTACCGTCAGTTGACGTTTCATATCCTATACCTAGGTTCCCTCTTAATTTATGAATATATCGCATTGCGTCTAGATGTAACAGAACAATCAAACTATATAGCATGTAGTTTTTATTAATAATATGATTCATAATATACCTTGGGATGTATTTATTATCATCTAACGATAGAAAAACATAAATGTTAGCAAACCTCTAGAGACATATACATAGTATGAAACAAGGGGAAATCAGTGATGCCTGAACTACAATATTGTTTTGCTGTATGGATTGTCAATATAACCTGTCACATATTTTTAATTTTATGACATGGAAAAATATCAACATAGTCATTTTTTCCCCAATTCACAAATGCCCTCATCGTCTCTTTGTGTGCAGTACATGATGTTGTTTTGATCTATACGGAATCATTTAGTGTCCCGCTGGAGATGTTTCCGTTCAGTATCGTGCTTATTTATCAATTCTCATATTTCTATACTGAGAAAATAACGGACGTGTGGAATCGGATTAGCCAAGAGTTCATTACAACACATGCTAGTATTCGGTCTGATAGGCGGATAACACTTCATTATAAACTATTGTAATACACCTAAGGGAGATTGACATTAAATTATTCTCGGACATGGAACGGTATTTGGGGAAACAAAAACGTTTATCAGATTATTGGCAACTTTGGCCGACGTCGAATTAATTGTTGGTCAATGACTGCTCTTGTACGTCTAGACATAGCAACTCATAGTATTATAAAAATGCAAAGTAGCTTCTGTTAGAATAACGAAAAATGAGATACATATGATAAAATTACCTTATGTAGAAGTAACAGATTGTCTACTCTGTCAACTAGTAATGGCCTCTTTTCCGTTGAACCTGATTCCATTTAATATTGGTATCTATTTATGCATTTTATCAGTTCGTGGCCATCCTTTAATCTATTGATTGACTGCGAAGTATCTATTACATTTTCTTTATTGATTTTCATATCACAAAGTTTGGGATATTTAATATTTCACCCACAGAAATACTAATTGCCGAAACTGATCTCTAAATGAGAATTCCAATCATTCGGCCACGAGCATCACTGAAGAGACATAACTTGTCGAAATGCGCATATGGTGCACAAAATGAAAAGGTATATATGTTCTATATTTATTATAACCACTAGGCCGGTGTCACTGCTGGTGGACTGATAGTTCTCGAGGGCATCATAAGTCTAGTTTTCAGTGCTTTTGTGCTGACATGAAATATATACTTCAAATTTTCAGTCATCAAAATCAGTAAATCACTCTATAACTAAGGATCTCCCTCATGCATAGCTTTGTCCTTAGATAGATTCTTTGGTTCACTTTTCGGTCATTTTAGCTTCAACACTGCTCTTCATATTTTCATATATTTTGAGAATCCCAATCATTCGGCTACGAGCATCACTGAGGAGAACTAACTTGTCGAAATGCGCAAAATGAAAAGGTATATATGTTCTATATTTTTATACAAAGAGCAAATTTCGTATAAGGGAAAAGTAATGATACCTATAGGGGCAAATATTCTAATATACAGTTTGTACATCAAATGGGCATTCAAAGTGCATTTAACTGGAAAATGTATACAATTTGTAAAATAAGTCCATTAGGAAAACATAGTCGATAAAACTAAACCAGAAGTCCAAAAACATGAAACCAAAGGACTCACAAAATCAGCTAGAAAACAAACCAAAGAGCATCTTTGAACAACTCGCGGTCACAAGAAAAACATCAAAAGGAAGTGAGATCAGGTGCCTGGGGAAAGAAAACATTCATTGCTTGCTAGCAATGCCCATCACCTGCCTATTATGTGTCCAATAGAAATTTTCATGTAATTCAGTCATTGACTGGAAACAATGTTTTAGGACTAATTTACAACATTGGGTAATATTATGTCGTTTTGTTAGTTAACCCTTCATTCATCTATCTATACAGTTATTAACCTTTGTGACCTCGATTATAAAGCCTCTAATTGTCATATAATTCCGCTGGATATTGATGTGGTGTTCCTAATTATCTTATTTACCACATCATATCTTGTATTTTTTAATAATTCATTATGTTTGATGTTAAAGTTGATTATATACTCATAAGAGGAATGACGTTAGTTTGATACTCATTGGCTATAGTTGGTGATATTGGAAAGTATATCAAATTCCAGAGTATATACTTTTATACTTTTGCTTTAAGTTACAGAAAAAAAAGCAAACTAGCGGACTTGATAAGGTCACATAATAAATTGAAAACCATTTTTCTCAGTTCAGTTTTAGCTTCGCAACGACCTCTCTGCTTGGAAAAGTGTAATTATAATTGGATTCCAATTTTACTAACTCATATTGGTTCATGGATGCCCAGCATTGAAATTACATTTGGTTCAATTAAATAAAAATTAGTATCTTGTCTAAAGACACTTGGGATATCAATGTATCGATTTCTGACACGAGTAATTTCCTTTTAGTCAACATAAGAAACGGCTGTTCACTACCTTCAAAATAGACTCATCAAAAGTACCATTTAACCAAGTATTTCGAAATGAGACAGTTCATCATGCAATCGATTAATAAAAAGAAACCGAAACAGACACTCGACTGGAGCAAAACATCTTTACCTAGTAATCAGTAAAACCAAAGCACTTAAAATTAAAGTGGTAACTGAATATACAAATCAGGCGTCCAAGAAGGGTAAGCAAGTCCTATCTCTTGGTCGCATACACTGTAAATGACTGTTGTTCTTGTTTTAACATTGTGGTTGCAGTGAAGGTTGTTCAGTGATTAACGTATTAAATGCAAAATATATTCTTAATTGGAGCAGCTAAATTTTGTTATCGTGTAAAGTTAAGTTTTGGTTACATCCACATTAGCATAATACATGTATATGAGTTACTGACCATTACTTATGAGAAGATGTCAAGGTATATGATATCAACAATTACTGTTTTGCAAGTGTTTATTCCTCATGCTCACTCCTCTTGGCACTTCTTAAAAGCTTTCTTAAACAGGACTGTTTTCCTGTGTGACGTGATATCATATCCATTTCACTTATATGGTGATAGCATATGCCGATGCAGTGTACAGGATTCCAGCCCTATGTAACAAGCCAAACTAGAGCAGGAGCAATTATGTGCAGATAAGTCTCGGTTCCTGAAACTCTCGACTACAAGTCAACACGCTACCAACTGGGTAACGGCGACTTGATTTTTCAATTGTGTTGATATGAATTTATTGATTTTGTGTTTTAAGATAGTAAAATGTAACAAACAATATATTTGTGAATTTCATTTTGAAATAACTATATCTAATGTCATGTAATTCGTATACCTATCAATATTCTCATAATATGATTAGCTTTTTCCTATAAAACATCTCCTTTTTATCGTTATTATTTGTAAATGACATTGAACATATGTTTGCCTTGAAGCGTAACATTATCTATCAAACAGAAATGTTTTAACACATTTAATATTACATTTTACAGACCATGGGATTTAGACACATTAATTCAGATTTTTATATATGTGTTAATTTTTCATGAACGCATATTTTTATATGTTATGCGATCGAATATATTTTTGCCTAATTCATTGTAGCATATTTTTGGGGTAAACGTCGATATATGTGAAAAAGTCGATACTTTGCAATATTCTTTTAAATGTTTACCATAATTCACATCTCTTATACATATCTTTTTGTGCAATTTATATAAAATCAATTTCTTTGCAGAAAATTAAATATTCACGTATTAAATATTCATGTAAGCTAACATTTTCTATACAAATGAATATGTTAGATTTCCGTGTTGATAAATAATCATCCCAAACTCCATATATCAGCCATAGTTTAATTTTTTATAGTTCTTCAACTGAAATTGCTTTTATTGAAACAAATTCCTCTTCCCTGTCGAAAGATAAAATCTTGTGCCTAACATTTACTGCCTTTATTGCCCTTGACTTTCATTTGAAGTAGTATTTTGACATTGCATTAAGGAAATAACTGCGTATGGTGAGCACAGCTTAGAAGCATTCGTACGGGCAAAATGATAAACTTTGTTATTCAAATGTTTTTCTTGAATGACATTATCTGGTGAGGAATCAAGTGGATAGACGGGAATCGATACCTTTGTATTATTGACACAGCTTCACGCTACTATCTCATATAAACCTTAGACAACCAGATAATGTCGTTACAATGGCGCCATTTCATATCAAAATGTTGAAGCTTTTATTGCCGTATTTAGCAAAAACTATTTATGAGTTACACACCTCTATAGGGTGTTTCATTTAAATACATAAGCGTCACTTCATACCAAGAAGGAGCCATAAAATACTAGATACATACCGGTGTATTCAACTATTTTTAATATTTATAGATTTGATAACCATATCAAAAAATATCATACCATTTATTTGTTTAATTTTAAGGAAATAGTACTTTACACATGCTTCTGGTGTATCATTCTTATCAGAAATTATGTCATAAGTATATGTCAGAGATAATCTGTAACATTTTATTTTGAGTTAAAACCGTTCAATTCTATAAGATTCGGTATTTTTTATTGTGTCGTATATTAAAATTCTACCATGAACGTTCATACTTAGATATGTGAACATGTGAATAAGTCGAATATCGTAAACAAATAATAATATCAACAAAATATTTTGGATATGTAGAACATATAGACCATAAGTGTCTTTAAATTATCTGAACACAGTTTCTGAAAAAAATGTAATTCACAAGGTATGAATAGTGTAATTGTTAAACCAGACAATGGTGAAGAGTCCCAAAAGTTTTATGATATTTGTTGTCAAAATCTGTGTTCTTAATAAATAAAATGTCTATCCTCCTATTGGTTTTTGCAGAAATACTAGGAAATATGTACTATTATAACATGACTAACATACACGAAGATGCGCAAGTCATTCACATGTACTGTAAATAATATTACTTATATTTGCTCTTCAAAGATTTATACTTTCGTTTTCCACAATTAAGCCGCATCACGGACGAGAAGTAAGATGTCGAAATGCGTATATGATGCATCAAATCAGTTCTGATACTTATTATTTTTATTAGTGAATAGCAATGAAACTTTACCAACGTTAAAATCTCCATATGAATTGCTTTGAGTTTACACCTATGCAGTTATGGTGAAAATATTCATGTTACAGTTTGATGTATAATCCATTTTTACTTTCATAAAAAATATATTAGATAAACATGATTTCATTATGATTTATATTGAGAATAGACATATCTATAGCATTTTTATCAATAAAGCAATGTTAATTTAATTAATAAATAATAATCTTCTACACACTTCATTATCTATAATTATGCATTCATACTAATATCAAAGATTAAAATAATGTATGAAAATCGTGTATGAAAAACCGGAATATCAAGGTGAATAAAACAACAATGACATGAACAACCACTGAAAATAAAACAAAACAACCGAACTGGTGGTTATTGTTATCATTATCATGAAAATTATTATACAAAATAGTGATGGTAATGAGAAAATTCGCGACAATACAACACAAAATAGGGACAGACACAATCATTGATCTCTAGAAAATTTACTGATATGAAGCCAGTGCATTTCCACAAATAATGCTTCCTTTTTTTCAAGTGAAGCAGAAACCGAAACTATGAAAGTCATAATTGGTTGTAATGAAAATTAATATGCTCATGATATGTTAATATGCTTAAGAAGTTATGTATGAAAAAGTACTTCCTATCGAATAATTTTCAAAACAATGTCATAGTTATTTTTGAGTTAAATTTTTGGTATCATTGAATCATTTCTAAAGTACTTAAAATTGAGTCGATAATAATCTCATTACTCATACTCCAACAGCTGTGCTATCGACTCAGCATTAATACTAAGACTATTTTTTGTTCCGATCTTTATTTATTTGTGCAAAACATCGTCAAACTTCTTACATCAAAAGATGTTATGTACTGGAAATGCCTTGTCTTGCATATAGTTTATGGCTTGCTAAATAAATTATTGATTTCGTCTTTTCCTGTTAGGTCAGATTGGAAACTAATTTGCTGAACAAATTTTGGACTTCACAAGTGTCGGCCTTGAGCATTAACTACAGATTTATCTTGTTATATTTAATATCCAACCTTTGCTCTATTGACATTTTCCCTTAACTATATATTTCCCCTTAATATCTACTGAACATATTGATGAATTATTAATTGATTTTCGTAAAGTATATCAGACCGAGGTCTTTGCGCGGTGGAGTATTGAGCTTGCAATGTTAATACCCTTTTAATTATTTAAAAAATATCATAACTGGGTAGCTAAATTGATTAGGTTAAGTTCGTAACTAAGAGGTCTCGGTTCGAATCCCACCAGTGGTCACTAAGTTTTCTGTCATATAGACAAGACAGTGAACACCTAGACAGACAGTGGACACCGAATTTACGGTAGACGGTATAACGGTACGTTAAGGATCCTTTACTGTTTCGGGTTAGTTCGTCGCAATGTTTTGTGCATTACATCAGGATAATGTTTAACCATATGCATATCAATAAAGATTTTGACAACAATAATTCCTATAGAATAAATGATACAAGAGCCTCGTGTCATCATTTTGATCTGAACTGAAAAATGGCGCAACATGCTGGTGAGTAATTAATCCACCCAAAAGAGAAATCTCGTTCTGAGTTATTCTAAACAAAACCTTTGACTGCAAGTCATTATGCTGACTGCACCACCTTGGTCCCCTAAGGGTTTAATCGCATCCCGCTTAATGCTTTATTGCAATACACAATCATATTAAGAATGGAGCGTAGACGAGAGAACCTATGACAGTGTGATGAAATTGCGATTGCATCTGCCTGGTGTTAGGCTTCATAATGTTTGCCCATGCAATGGACCAACCCGGTTTTCATAGTGTAGGACTTTGGGGACTTGAACATAAGAAAAGATTTATAAAATATCAAAATCCGCATAATATGGTGCACCAAATAACTTCATGTTTATATGCTCTGATATTCACTATCTATATTGTATTATTAGACAAAATAGAGACAAAATGGCAATCCATCTTAAAAAGTCAGGATCGAACCCAAGTCGTAAAAGTAGAAGTCCATGATGAAATCACATGTCTACATAGTGAAATACCTGAACACAATAAATATCATAAACGTCCTCAATAAGATTTTCTTCTCAAATAAAAACAGATTGAACTTCCTATCAATATCACAAGTACACTGTGAATAAAATATGTAAGGCATGTATCTTTCAACTTTACTTATCCACAAGTTTTTCAATATATTTTCACGTATACTTTCTGCAATACTATCAATATTAGGTCAGAGGAAACATTAAACTATGACAACATAGATGCTGAGAGAGAATTTGTATGTTATATTGGTTTTGAACGCCAATCTCTTATCATTATACAGTCAAATGTGGATGTACATGGAGAAGTTATCCTTTTGTAATTGGGATATAATCAAAACCAAACGATAAGATTCAAATGATATATACAGTTAGGTGCAGTCCTAACCTTACATAAAGTGCACTTCAAGTTACCTTAATGACTGCTTTTCAAGCTGACAAGGCGACAACAGAGTAAACTTGGAATCAAGTTTGGTACTAAACTTGATTCCAAGTTTGCTCCAAGAGCACTTCAAGTTTAGTTTACTTTCTATATGCAAGTACATTTACTATATCTTTCTATTAAAGCAATTCTTTATACAAAATATGCATTTGTACATGATAAGACAATTATTTCTATCGTGTTATACGAAACTGAATAATTGAAATAAACAAACATGAAAAGTAAACTTGGTGTCACGTGATAGTAAACTTGAAGACTTGAAAACTTTATGACTGGTTTTCAAGACAAAAAAACTAAACTTGAAGTGCACTTGTCAAGTGCACTTGACTGTAAGGTTAGAACTGCACCCAACTGTAGCATAACTAGAGAAGAAAACTTTTGGGCAACGTGTGTTAATAAACAAACGATAAAGTTATGAAAGAAATTTGATATATATAGATATACTAATTGAGATGTATATGTAATTGATTTGAATGTTGCTAATGTTGTATGGTTAAATCATCTTTACATGTTCATTGACTTATTTCATATAGTCTTAACATTGATTAAGATCTGTTGCATCCATATATGATCACATCTAATGGATTAATCGTTAATCGCCTTGAAATTTTATGGTTGATTTTATACTTAAATGATTGATATCACCTGAAGGAATGGGGCAAGATGATCGCGCTACGACATGTATGAGCAGCTGATTATCTATTTAATGTCGTTATCAGAATTCTCCGGCAGATGTTGACTTCCCCGATATTTATTCAATATGATGCTTGAGAATCGATCTTTTCGTGTACACATATTCCAAGTGAATGCTTCTCATAGTTTTTGTCTCGACTGTTTACCCTGACTATGACCCCATCCTTTCATAAGAAAATAAAAAGTCCTTCATTCAGTTTAACCGCATTTCTATTGAAAACAAAATACCGTTTTTCGCATTTTATTCAATAATTAAAACTAACAAGATCTACTCTGTATTGCGATTTGTATGAGATCGGTTTCTGTACCAAAGTCTATGCACCTTTCTTATATATATATATATATATATGGTGTCGCATGAATATGGCACTAACAACAATGTACCATTGTGGATATTCACGGACCTCTGTAATTCAGAGGCGATTTGGCAGTTAAAGTGCTGTTAGAATGCTGGAGAATTTTGCGTTTTCATGTTATACTACTTGGATTATTCCTACATTGATATGTATTTATGTAGATAGGCACATAATGTAGAAAAATTGTAATCATTCTAATAGCACTTTAATAAAACTTGAACTCCTATGACAATGAATATACTCTACAAACATTTTTATTTTACTAAGCCTGGTAGTAATTGAAACTTACATACATTTTGGATGAGTCCCTTTTGGAATTAATTCTGAACTATATATCCCAATCCTATTTATCGCCCCTCCCGAGGATTTCTTAAAGAAGTTTGAAACTTTTTTCCGGATTTCAGACATAAACCTCACTTCTACTAACACAATGTAAAGATGATGGATAAATCCAAATCATAAGTCTAAAAATCATGAAACCATAGGACATACAAAATCAGTGAAAATGAAAAACAAATGGAAAATAACAAAATATGTCTACTTGAAGAGCATATGTGAACCCCTGTGATGGAGTGAGATCAGGTGCCCGGGGAGAGTGAGCATCTCCTGCTTGCTAGCAACACCCGTCACATATACCCAGTAGAAAAAGTCAAATCGTGTAAATTCCACAAGTATTTATATATAGAGAAGTCGAAGTAGGTAACCTTCTAGTATAGAAGGTGTCAAATCTGTGTAAAATGATCGGAATCGGTCTCAGTCCAGAATATCATGTAAAAGTCTGCTAGTCTAGCACATATATAACCCTGGTTGAACAGCTTAACTGAAAGTCGCCTAGCCCTCGGAACAAAGTCATTGTAATCTGAACATGCTCTGGAATAACGTATTAACTGAGATATTAATACGCCGTATGCGGGCGATGATGGAATGTTGCTACTTATGAAAGGAAAGTTTGTGATAGCGAAATTGAAATCGTCACGTTTGTCATAGAGTGAGGTGTTCAATTGACCATTAATGTCGAAAGACAACATTATATCTAAATACGAAGTAGAATTACTACTCTCTGTGGTTTCTTTGACCTCTTGTTCACTTGGATAGATGATGCTAAGGTAATCCGCGAACGAAGGATTATTAATTGAAAGCAAGTCATCTATATATCTGTAAGTGAAATTGAAGCCAAGAGCCAATTGTTTTTTTTTTTTCGAAAGCAAAGACTGAATGAATTCAGCTTCGTATGAGTAAAGGAATATGTCAGCCCGAAGCAGAGCACAGTGAGTGCCCATTGGAATGCCGACAATTTGTTGAAAAACCTTTCCTCCAAACACCACAAAAATGTTATAAGAAAGTTCAACATCTGGATGACAGCTGTTTCAGTGTATTTATTTTTGGAATCAGAATTTTCCCTAACAAAGTAAGTTTTATCATGGCCTATAACTATAGATTTGAATTTGCGGCTTCCGTTTTTACTAGTAAATGCATTTTGAACAATTTCCGTTAATCTGTCTTGTAATTTCTGATGAGGGATCATTGTGTAAAGAGTCGAAAAGTCAAAAGACTTGAAGGAGTGAATTTTAGTAAAACTTTTTGATTTTAGATGTTCTAATAACTCTTTTGAATCTTTAAGGATCCACATTTGATTAATTCCACTTCTGGAATATACTGTTTCGCAATATCTATGAAGGCAAGATTTAATTTCTTTATTAAGAATTTATTATTTAATTAAACTTTTATTAACATTTAATAAACTAAGTCAATGATCATTCCTCAAATGATACTATTATTATTATACCCTTTTTCTGATGTTGTGTGGGTGTGGTACGTTCAGCACAGTGTTTGTTCATATTCATGTATACATATACAGTGCTGAATTATATTTGTTTTGCCTGTATTCAAGGACATTCACGGCGGGTGTGGCTAGACAAACAGGAGACGCTTACTCCTCCCGGGCACCTGGTCTCACCTCTGAATTTCAGAGGTCCGTGAATGTCCAGTGTGGTACATTGTTGTTAGTGCCATAGGTATGAGACACCAGTTACTTTCGTATTTTATATGAATGCGCACGTTTTTGAAACATGCTTTGTTATACACGTTTAGTTGGCACTAACTCGTTTAATAGTATGCTGACAATAGAGATGAAATACCTGTCATTGTATGATCAAGAGTGTAATTCAAATATATAAAAGAGAATATCTCCAATTTCTGTCCTGCCGCCGGGGAAACATGTTAGATCTGTATTCTATAAAATATCGTAATCTGATAAGAAAGAACACTGTTTTCAGTCTGAACTGAGTCAAACTGAATATATATGTGCTATTCTTTGGAGAAATATGCCAGTGTTGTAAGTCATAATAAAGACATGGCGAGCTTAGGGGCATTGCTTTATAGAGCATTATTCATTCATATAAATGAAGAAGGTAATTTAATATCAAAAGATTTTATGTTGTGCTTCCTTTTTCTACTGGTTGATATAATTGAATTTGAGCATATTAATTTGCAGTATGATTTTTTAGAATGAATTCTTATACAGTGACAAATAATTTTACGAGTAGACAGAAATGCTGATCAGATATGACATTCATAAAGAAGGGGAATCGTTGCTGTGAAATCAAATGCTTAAATAACACTCTGCGTGTTTGTTGTTTTCATGTTTGCGATTTATCTTGTTATGCGAATGATTCATGCCATTTACCTTCTTATATTGAAATTAAGTTATATCACTTTAAAATTAAGGACTATCTCCCTCATGCATAGCTCTGTCCTTAGACTGATTCTTTGGTTTTCTTTTTCGGTCATTTTGGTTTCAACAATACTATTCAAATATTTATATAATACGAGAATTCCAACCATTCGGCCACGAGCATTACTGAAGAGGCATCTGATGCACAAAATTAAAATGTATATATTTTTTATATCTATTATATATACCTTTTTATCCTCAAAAATAGTGACTAGATTCAATTCAATTCAAATGTTACATAGAATATTATTGTAATGCCTTTCTTTTGGCATATTTACCTATGTTCCCAGCAATGTTTTTCATACAGATGAGAGAGAGATAGAGAGCATTCTACCACATATTTGGTAAACAATCTAAGTACGATAATACATTTTATGCCAATAATCTTTGTCACCTGAGTGTTTATCATCAGTTTATGGTGATGTGATCTGGCGGTTATCTCCTGTGCAATATGCACATTCATTAGGGCAAAGCGACACAGATGGCTGATAACAGCGTGATCGATGTAACAGCTTCATTGCCAAGGGGAAACAATCATTACTCATTACACCCATGTTGAAATCATGCGTCATTTTAATAACCATAACACTGCAGTCTTTCCTCTTTCCTATATCATCAAAAATATATACAAATGTGATACAAACAATAGGTGATAGACAATAGAGAACAGTTGGTAAACAGTACATGTCAGCTGAATGCACGGAGATCTGATCCAAAGAGTATAGAATTGATTAGTGAAGAAATATAATGGCATCTATGTATTGAATTCAGTCCATAAAATATTACAGTATAATACTACAGCGTTAAAGCTACTTCGACGCTTACTCCATCCGGGCATCTGGTCTCACCTCAATGTAATTAGGGTTTTCATTTGTCTGAATATGACATTACATGCGATATTGTCCTATCATTGGACTTCTTCGAGATATGCTAAACCCTTCCGTACTTCTTCGTTGTTTACTTGACAGAATTCTACAGGATGTCTTGTTCAATTGTCTCATTATTTTGACTGCTTTAATTTTTTGCACCGGGGATCTCATTCCCATCTCTTGATGCTAGTTTTAATGAGATCCATTTAAATCTAATATCATGGCTCTTTGAGTTTACATGTACATTAAACAGTAAATCCTTTCGGCATTAAAATCAATCAAGGCTGTTTAGAAATACACAGTTAATACTAACTCAGAGGTACCCAAGTACGAAATACAACTCAACTTCCATCCAAAATATTACTTTCATGAAAAAATTAAAAATGACAGATCATAAGATCTTTATTTATTTGCTTTTATTTATTTTCATCTTTCATTTTTTGTTTGCTTTGGGAATATTGTGCTTTTCCTATTCTGTAAACAGTGATCATCACCTTATAGTGTAAAGGAAAGGTAAAAATAGGTCTGATTTCGTTGTATTACAAAATGCCTCGATGACATGGAGAACAAACATGAATAAGCACATACGAAGATATTATAGAAATATTCGATTGTATGGCAAAGTTTTGACTAAATATGAAAAATTGAAGTGACTATCTTCAATCAATTAATCAACCTATATACGGTTTTCCCACTCACTACAAAACCTGTATAAAAATACAGATTCATAAATAATACCCCATGTAGTGAAAAAAGATTTACAGAGTACACAAGTTGAGAAATCACAAAAACAAACATGAATAGCATCACGTTAAAAAAAAAAGATTAATATAAAAAATGTATACAGTGACATAAACATGTGTCAGTCGTGTTCTGCCTGTCTGATAGCTAGTCCAGATTAACGGTCAGAGGGAACAAGGTTCAGGATCTCTCAGTTACAAAAGATAATGGTAATATACTACTGTAGAATAACAAAGAAATAGCAGGGCTGATGATCAAAGACCTATAGCACAAAGGTAAGAAATGCCAGAATATTTATTTTACACCCGTCACCGTCACGAATGTCCAAATGAAGTGAAATAAATCTTCTTTGGTAATAAAAAACAAAAACCCTCCCATCTCTCAACATTGGTAAACGGATATTGACCAAAATTCCAATATACTGTTGATATGAAGAGAAACAATGACAGCAATGACATATTCCTCAGATTTAACAGAACAACCTTACAGATATGAGAAAACATCATGACATTTATAATTTGTTCAGATATGATTCAGATTTACTTCATAAACCAATATATTTTTGGATAGTCGAGACTGCGTAGACAACAATCCGATAGCAAGTTTAGCCATTCATCCCCATCAGTTTGTGAAATGCTTTGGTTGTTATTTTGTTAATATCTGTCCAGTTTTTTGGAATGGTGGTATTGATATATGATATATATATTCTTTTAATGCAGAACAGATTGAAAATATGAGACGACGCGTTTGGTTGTCAGTTGAAATAAAATTTGTGAAGTCGTACATGTACAATTATGCAAACCTAATAGAAATAAGAATTAAGGAACTTCGATTAAGAATAAATTTTAACTTTAAAAAACCAAAATTATTCGATAGCTCATCTTAAAAATGTAAATATCTGTAGAGGTAAGACATCTATCAAATAGAATGTTATGATGTCGAGTCAGAACATTGGACAAATTATTTTATCTTATTTGTGGCTGCAATAAGATTAATATCAATGGCAGTAAAGTCCATAGCAATTTAAATTTCACGAGTAAGCCTATTAAGTATTAAAGTTCTGCTACAAAGCAGAAACAGAAACTCTTAGGAACCCCCCTTCCTTAACCGCCCCCCCCCCCAAAAAAAACCCCCTTAACTTGCATTTTGATGGAGGGAACCCAGTTCCTCTTATCTTATACTTATTATTTACATGTTCCTTTTCTCTTCTTTTTCGGACTCTGTGTTTAGTTTGTTTATATATTGTTAAAGCAAAGCATGTCGATTCATTTTGCCATGACTTTTTACCCATCGAGTACTAACAAATGCTCTTTGTTAGTACTCAGTGAACTTTAATTAAAAATCAGTCAATAACGTTGCTCCAATTTTCTGTAGATCACTACTTTGACAAGTACATCGAGGACAATCATGGCCCGTTTTAGAGCCGAGTTTTGTTGAAATACATTACTGAGGGTTTGTAGCCGGAATGTAATTTTATGGTCAACATTGTAAACATCTGAATTGTTGGCCAATTTGGTTTTGATGCAACGGCACATTGTTAACATACTTTAATATATAAAGAAAGCCAGATCTAAAACAAGTGATAGTTTCCACCTAGACAGAGAAAATAAGAAACGATGATGAAAACAAACATATGATAACAATTTTCTGTGCATTGTGTTTCATTTATGAAATTCACTTTGCGCAATTCATTAATCGAGTTTATTTTTTCACCTTCTGCAAAATGCGTGACTCTAAAAGATTTAATTGTCATGTGTTGTCTCTAAATATAGTAACATAATCTGGTCTAATGCGTTATACGTCTATCACAGACTTACGATCGCATAGACGTCATTACGTGTACATATTTTAAGATAAATGAAGACATCATCACCAATACAGTCACTGATCATGCATAAACATTGGGGTTAAAACTGCCATCCCTCATTCCAAGAGAATTGCTACATTGTAGTTTATCAAATTAAGTAACATCATGTAATGTTATCCTCACATAACAAGTATTGATCGTGAGATATCAGCGGTGACTGGGAAAGGGGCAATTACTTTGTTTACCATCAAATCATGTATAAGATGGTGAAAATACCAAATGTCCCAAGATTAGGGACGACAATTGGTTTCTGAAGAAGAGTAGGTGAGTTCGGCGGGGGGGTTGCTTGTTTGTTTGGGGTTTTTTATTTTTTATTTTATTTATTTATTTATTTATTTATTTATAATTCTTATTTTGTTCTACAAAAAGAAAAAAAAAAGAAAAAATCCAGACTAAATTAGACAAACATATAAACTTTTAGAATGAGCATATGCAAAATAAGACAATATCAACTTTACCCTCGTTATCACTATCATTGCTTCCCTCGCTGGATATACATGCAAATTCAAAGTACAAATATGTAGCTTTACTTTTGAACATTTTCGTATTAAAATACAATTCAAAGAATCTGCACAGTAACAGTTTTTTTGTGAATACTTAACTTACAAGTCTGTATAAAAACATTTTACTCCATTGGGAATTATTCAAAGTGAAAGTAAGACATCGGGATTAAAATATTATCTCCTAGACTTGCATGAACAGAAAGAAAAAAGACACTGATTTATATGGTAAAATTCGACAAGAACATGAAAAATATGAAAAGAAAAAAAAAAAACAAGAGCCGACAAAATTTGCCAGCGAACATCCAACCTCAGAATTAAATGTTAGTACCATTAAATATAATAATATTATTTCAGTTATATCTCTCCATATTACCTCCCTATTCCTCCATATTCATGTCTATCTTTTTATTAAAGAAAGCTCTCTCTCTCTCTCTCTCTCTCTCTCTCTCTCTCTCTCTCTCTCTCTCTCTCTCTCTCTCTCTCTCTCTCTCTCTCAGTTGTCATATTTGAAAGTTTGAAGTTGCATAGATTCATTCTAAGTCAGTTTGATGCGCTAAATACTAAATGGTAGGAACCAGTTACATTAAAGGTCCTAGAAAAGCCACTAGGTTAGGCCATCCCTTCAAATTGATATAAATGGATGTATGGTAAATTAAAATGACAAGGCAGGAAGTTCAACCCACAAATCAGAACGATTCGCTTTGGTCCTTTACGGAGAATACAATTAACTACGAGATCTCCAAGACAAGTTTCTCCAATGTCGACAAGCTGGATGAGGTCGTGTGTTTAAAGGACTTGTACTTAACTTTTTTGCTCACAATCGTTACCATTGATGGAGATGGGCGACCGAGTCATTTGTTCGTCCATTTACTTGTCGTATTCATGGAATAATTGCAATTATCCAAGTATGGACCCTTTAATGATGTACGAGATTACCAACGCAATCTCTTTATTTTATATAATCATTCCTTCATTTCTACAAAAAGAGAAAAATCAGGGTTAAAAAATAAGAAAAAGCTGTGTGTCTAAGACTTCCGCGACGAGTAAACAGCGTTGTCTATCATAATAACAATAAGAACACTTTTGATAAATTGCACGTTCTTTGCAAAATAAATCAATATAATTCCAGCGATGGCACAAGTTTCTTTTTACTTTCCCACAAATTAATACTAAGAAGCTTAATTATTTCTACACGGAAAATAACATATACATTGATACAACGAACTGCAAAATGTTATTAACAAAGTGACATAAAGGCATTTGTTTCCAATTGTAATTACATATATCAAGAGGACAGATATAAATATCCTCCAGAACGATGTATGCTGAGACACATTGTGCATATTTGCTTTACTTAACCCCTCACGTGTTTTGTGTCGTGCTTCCACTATTAGTATTCGCGATGTACAGGATAGAGCAATTATTTATAAACTAGTTCCTAAAAGGTAAAAAATATACTACATATATTTAAGGGATCAAAATTTTAAAACCATCAGAATTCCTGAATCATATAAATTATAGATTTCGATAAACTGTATTATCAAATAAATCTGAGAGTACAGATTGGTGTTAACAAAGATACAACAAAATCCAACATCTGGTATATTGGAATTTGATTGGTGCCGAAGGTTTAAGTAATCACTACAATTTTTAATTAACTTCGAATATTAACGTTTTTCTTTCCTTTTCCTCACTTAAAGTTGGCATAACAAAAGATTGTGCTTTGCGACAAGACATACATTTTATACTATATATTTTACACATACACGTGTTTCCACTCAAAATTCACGACGTGAATGTTTACGATAATGTTGTATGAAACACAAAGAAAGAAATGATTTTTTAAACATCTTAATAGTCCTCCGAAGGGAAGTGTCATAAAACAAAGAACAATTAACTCAGTATTCACAATATTTCGGTCTCCTGGCCTTCTTCTAGTGAATTTTATTGGTATTGGTGGCTTAAGCTATGTAATATCCATCATATTTCATATATCGGTTATGATGGATATTACATAGCTTAAGCCACCAATACCAATAAAATTCACTAGAAGATCAGGAGACCGAAATATTGTGAATACTGAAATGATTTTTGTTTTGACTTATATTCAGGTTAAAGTTATTACTGTTTGAAAAAAAAGTAATCTCATACATTACTATTCAAAGGATAAAACTGATTTAAAAGATGATTTAAAAGAAACAAGAATACATGTGTTCCATCGATTGTTTTATTGTTAACTTATGTGATATGATACTTATGAATTTAGTGTATATTGTCTTATCATAGTCTATTGTATCTTTGTAACCGCTGATCTAAAACTTTTGTGATTTACAAAACTGCACCGGAATAAACTATCATCATTGGCTTTCTCCTTCAATTCGTTTTGTCAGAAAGAAAAGTCTGAAACTGTTATTGTCAAGTGGTTTTTATATGGCACTTAATTTTCATTCATACTTTGTGTTATGATATGTATTAACATATACATATTGGTATGTTCATGATTGTCTATTTATAGAATGTTATTTGTGGGAAAGATGGGCGAGGGATTAGTATGCTAAGAAATACTTTAGTGGATGAAAGACGTCAGCTAATACACAAGGGGTTTGCATTAAATACCATCATTATAACAATTCGACACATCACATTTTTCCAAAGAACTATGTATGAAACGCCAAACGCCAAAACTTTTCCGTAAGTCAATGCCAAAGGTTTAGAAATAATGCAAAATGCATTTAATAGTTGAGCAGGAAGGGCAACAGGCAACAATACATAGAACTGCCAAAGAAGCCACTATCAGTGAATTGACAAATCGCCAGCATGGTATAAAGTTAGCGCTGTATCATACGGGACTTCAACTTAACACTTCCCAAAAGATAACATTGTCAAATGTTTAAAACAATGAAAACAGAATTACCTTGTAGATGATCTAAGGGTTACTATTAACATTCAGTTTACAAATACAGGATATAGGCATAAGCTGTGACAAGAAACATACACTCTGTATGTAATGTTAATATTTTTGTTGATTTTACGGTAAAGATAATGTTTAAATGTCCTTCATAGACATAGCAAAGAAAAAACACTGGTATGAGTTTAGGGTTTGGGTTAAGGCCATTAGATTCGGCCTTGAGCAGTACCAAAGAATCATCAGTGATGAAAATGTGTATATGATGCAATAAAGAAAGAACGGGCATATATGTTCTCATGATAATCATTATTAGAGAACGGATACTGCTACTGAAGGATTGTCACTTCCCGAAGGTTTTACTAGACAAGTTACTAGTTCTTCCGTACTGACGCTAAACGTATTTAAATATCTATTGTGATGAAGGGTTGTTAATTATTTCATCATTCTGACATTATACAGATAAGCTTTCCAAATGAGCATATTGTTCAACAGATTGATAATACGTCCTAATAGTTAATAACAATGATCTAATTTATACTTTTGTTGATACGTATAGTATATAAAAGAAAACTCGGACACAATTTTTAAAATACTCCATGATTCTGATTCATTTTTAAAGTAATCTTAATCAAATGTGTGTTCTATTATATTTATTTTGAGACTATTCTGATATTAATGTCTATACATTCATAAATCTCTGGTATCAGCTCTTAATGAGACGGTTGATGCTTCATTTATTACACTGAATTCTGTAGCAGGTCTTTATATTTGTAAGGAAAAATACTTACCCGTTGGTGAATGTCTTTTTTATCTGTAACATATCCAAGAACTGGTATCCCTAAGGTTTCTGTTACCAGGGAAACAGAATTAATAGTTTCCCTGGATCCAAACACTATGAAAGCCACGACATTGTTTGAAGATATAAAATCACAGAGTCCCTGTAAATTATCATAAAGATTTTCCAAAGACGGAATCGCTGAACCCAGAAAAGTAATACCATGAACACTCTCTTTTTGAGCATCGATAGATTGCAAAAAAATTTGCTGAAATCTTTCATATTCAGAGGGTTCAAAGATAGCTCCTATTGTGACATTATTTATCGAAGATTCTGAAAAAGAAACAAAAAAGAAAAACACAAATATGCATCTGATCATGACGTGAAATTCCTAGAAAGAGGTACACATCTTTGGAGTGTTCAGATAAATTCCCATCGCTATGATATTAAAATACTTAAGCCATTAAAATCCTTGCGCCATATGTTTTCCTACAGTATATATGCATCGTAGCAAGCAGTGCGCCATTGTATATAGACAAGATCAATCATTTCCTGTCATTATATGCACACAAAGCACTTATATTGCATCAACATTGCTCAGCATTGTTTTCCTAGCACATCTTATCATCTTGTCAAGGCATAATCAAAACTGTGAATAATCTGCTAAGTACTGTAGATATAATGAAAACGAAAAAATCCCGCTATCGATCCCAAGGCCGATATGTCTCACTGCAAGAGCAACTCATTGATTTCGGAACATGAAAATTTTATCTTAAATTGTACGCTTCCACAGCAATATGTTACGGTACAAAAGATACTTTATCGACGCTTAGGTATCATATGGCGTTGTCAATATCACACCCCAAATGTGGTGATATTTTTAATTCATTTCACATTACCAACTTTGGTATTTTTGCACTGACATTGCGATATATAAGCGATTATTTTAAGAAAGGAGATTTGAGTGGGATTCACTACTGCATTCCGTCAAAATTTCCAATTCCTAAACGTTCATATATTTCATATGGATAAAATGATGACAGAAGTCGGCATCGAAACAAGTCAATTAAAATGCCGGAACTTATTCTTGCTTCCCTCGTTATTGGATAAATAACTTATGATTTTTTTTTTTTTCGTCATTTTACATTGATTGTTTTGGGGATGGGTTTCTTACCCCTAGATGTTTTGTCATTGGCCGTCTACAGAATTTTCACTTTACCACAAGGCTTTTTTTGTATTTATATCAAATATCCGATTTAAAAACAACAGTCTTATTTTCTCCGATTCGGTTGACTATTGTACTGTTGAAATTCATGCACATTGAGGCTAGAGCCTGATCTTATTATATTTTATTAAATCTGATTCGTGTTAGAATAACTATATTGGACCTTTTTTGACAGAAAGATTGGCTAGCCATGTTAAGATGCATACTTATGTTGGGATGGTGATAACGCTTATATATTCAGACCTACCATTCATTATACAGAAATGTCGTGTTGTTCTGGTCTGTGATTTGCATGATGTTATTTATAGGTTTTCTTAGCTCTGTTCCTATTAGTATCACACAATTAGTTTCCACACGTTACTGCGTATGGGACATATTTATATGAATATGGAACCTTTATGATGGTCATCAATCCACCGCCTACAATACACGAAACTTTTTAATGTAAATCTGTTAGTTTCATTTAGCTTTCTTTTGATTTTCATTGATTGTGTATATTCTACTATTATCATGTTTTTGCGCATGTCCTTGGTGATTTGTGTCATACAGCTTTGTCAGATGTCTTCTGTTTTCTTTTATGCTAATTTCTTTTCTTCCACTTTCTAACTGTTTCAAATGTATTACCTATTAATTGTTATGTGTACATGCTCGATTCACTGTGTCTAACGCGAACGGTTACATGTACATTCTTAGTTCAATGAAATGTATTTCATCAAACGGCCAAACTGTGCACGAATTTAAGGATTCGACTGACGAGTTGACAACTATAACGCTGTTTAAACATGCACAAAGTTTATCATTTTACTATTTATAAGTTCAAAGTTAGTTCATATAGAATAAAAACTACTAAAATACAATAACATTTACACCACAAAAGTACGTATAAATGTTAAGATAATGTGCTTACATGCGGTGACGTCATGGAATTGTAGATATAGAACTTCCACAATTTCGGCCTTTCGGTATCACTGACGAGACTTTAGATGTTGAATAACGCATCTGGTATAACATTCTCGGTATGTAACAACACTTTTAACATACTTCATTAAATAACAGGGATCTCAAATGACAGTATATATGTACCCACATATTATGTCAAGTTCAACACAGAGATTTGAAAAAAAAAATGAATTTATAAAATAAATACTCTTCTGTGAATAAAACGGGACGGTTTCCTTTATATCGATTTCAGTTAAAAGTGATTCAGTGACATAGCAGAAATAACATTTGTATAACACAGAACGAGTATAAATGTAATTCACGCGCCTTATCACTATATTGTGTAATTTTGTCATGTTGTCACATTAACCATTTTGCCCATTGTATAGATTTCTTTTGATAATTTAATATATTTAATGTTTAGAAGAGGGTCTACCCTTTATCTTTATACCCAAAACGACCGAGTTTTATTTTGGTTTTGTGTGTATATATTTGTTTTAATAATGTTTTACTCTTATCACCCTCTATGATTCCCGGGTTGCGCCACTATGTTTAAGAGGTTGGTAACCTCCTGCTTCCATGTCGCGATATAACTGAAATATTGTTGAAAGCGACGTAAAACACCAATCAACCAACCAGCCCTCTATGCAAACACATCGCGTCTTGGTCTGATTTCCTTATATCTTGTAAATGTAAAATACGAAAGTAATTGGTGTCACATGACTTTGGCACTAAAACACACAGTGGACATTAATTGACCCCGTAAATTCAGAGGTGAAACCAGGTGCGCGGGAGGAGTGAGCGTTACCCGTTTGACCGCAAATTCCTTAACTACAGACGAAACAAATATAATTCAGAACTGCATACATAAACATATGTGTATAGTATTTCTGGTCAACTTATTATGAATCTTTGATACAAATCTGCAAATATTGAATTCGAAATTATCAAACAGTACAAAGTATATGCAAAAATGAAAATTATTACTGAATTAATGATCAGTGAAATTGGTCCTGACACAAATCTAAAAAAAAAGACTGAAATCTGTACAACATAGAGCGTTGCTGCTAGTCGCAAATGACTGATTTGCAACTGTTTAAAGAAATCATTAATTATCAAAGAAACCATAAAATTTTATAGTTCTGATAAGCCAAGCATCTTATCTTTGTTTATTGTTTATACGCATGATGTGACTGAATACACGGTCAGACGGACTGGACGTTACAAGATCACGTATTCTAACTGTTGTCGAAGCAATTTTGGGTGTATGTCTGTATACACTTTAAAGATCTTTAACTAACATTGGCATACATAGTAGAACAAGTTATCAAATTATGGCACTATTCATTACAAGACGTGAAAATAATCTGGTTATCAGTAAAATATTTGACTCGAACAAGAAAGGTACGTTTGTTATTCTTCAACACACTGACCGGTTTCTCTTGTTTGAATAAACTATACGTCAAAGCATAGGACTAGATTTGCTTAAAAATCTGAAGATTCTTGTATCAATAACAAATCAATAACAGTATGAAGGTGTCAGAATAATCAAATATCGTTTCTTCATACGGCGATAAATATGGCTTATCAATGACCTCTATATCTTCATTATGCGGAAATAAATATTCATTGATAAGATAGAGATCCCATAAAGTAAGAAAGAAAGGTTGATGGATTTATTGTAAAAAAAAATAAATAAATAAAATATAACAAGACAGAACCCCCTGTAAGTTTACTTTTTTGACATCATACAGAATACAGCGTATTTAAACAATTCACAGTTGATATGACAAGTATATTATGAAACTTATTTGAAGCTTTTTGTCATTTTCTGTCAATTTTACGGTGGCATTAACGACATGGTTCGGTACTACATGTTTTCTTTATCAAGAATGTAGACTTATTTATCTATACTATCCATAGCTATTTTCTATCTTCTCATTGTTATAACTATGAATTTACCGAAGCGACCAACAGGGGATGCTTACTTCTCAGTGGCACATTATTATATCTTTGTTTCTCCAGAAATGATTCTTTATATTTCCATTTAGCCATGTTTCCTTTTTCAGCTCTTTTTAAGATAATATTGATACATGTAAATCTCCAAACATGCGAAAAGCTGGAAACTAAAACAAATCACTTTGATTTAAATTTGCATCTTTTATTTCTTTTAAAATGAACAGGAGATTTCGCGGCTTTTTTCACATAAATATTAGAACCTATGAGTTGAGATTTAAAACTGTGGAAGATAAATTTGAATATTTTCAAGGTTGTTCACAACTGAAATGTTTCATGATACTGCACACTTTGAACCGTCAAAATAAACACATTCTAAAACCAAAGCTCACATTGAATAAAGCTAATACTTGAGATAAATCTACACCTTTCTTAGATTTAAACATCAAAATTATCAACCACCTAATATATACTAATATTTATGATAAACGTGAGTATTTTGGATTTCCTATTGTAAATTTCCCTTACTTGGATGGCGATGTCCCTCGACTCCAATCATATGGTATCTATATATCTCAATTAGTTCGATTTGTCAGATGCTGCACCGATGTTTTTGACTTTCATAAACGAAATTTACAAATTGCTACTCAACATTTAACTCAGGGTTACAGATATCACAAGCTAAGAAAAACATTCGGCAAATTCTTCAGATCTTATTCAGAACTTCTATCTAAATTTGGAAATATTTCTTTTCAACAGTATGTATCCAATGGAATTTCCCATCCTAATTTTTACGGTGATCTCGTATATAAACTAAGGAAAGTAAAAGGCTCCGAAAACGTTATTTTATCATGTAATGAAATAGTCAAACGTCTTCTGAATAGACAATATGATACTGAGATCATTAAAAAGACTATAGGTCTTGTATTTGGCCCCTCTACAGCCTTATGCAGACTTTTACTTGAACGTGGCACGCTGACTAACAGGGCGGTGGGGACTATATGACGGGCCTTATCCAAACCTCTTTCAGAGGAGACATGGTCCTGAACCTCGTCCCCTCTGACAGTTAGTCGGGACTCCTACAGATCTAGGGTCTTAGATCGCTTTCAGACTGGCAGAGCACGGTTTATCATATTGATGTTGCATATATTTTTATACCATTATGTGTTTTACAATACCTTACGTGTTTATATTTTTATGACCTCTCAATATGCGATACCTGTTGACCCTTGTTCTTTACATGGAGGATTATTTATAAATTTTCAAAATGTACGTCCTTTGATTGTTCTGCTGTTATGGTGAGTGGGAAGGTGGGCCCGTAAACGGGTTAACCACACCATTTGTTTGGCTTTTGTCAAATTAAATGACCGTCCTAAGTCGGTATCGTAATTGCACTACAATCAAATACTTTTGTGTTATATGTTCTAGCATATTATTTATATTCATGTATTGTGTAGCTCCATGGTGACTTCTGCCACATAACTGAGCCAGTAACTCCTCTTTTTTCTTTGATAAATGTCCCCGCCAAACCTCCGAAGGAATGTACCTGTAATGATACAAAAATCACAGTAGATATGCATTACATAGGTACAAACGTTCCGCAGCAGTGTACTTTCGTTCTATGAAATAAGGTTTTTAAAACGTACAGAGACTCAAAGAATTCGTTTTACGCTGTAACAATTGGTGGATTTGGTAGCAACGCATATTACGACATCCTAACATAAAAGATGTGGAATAATTGTACGTAATTGAGGAGTTGCCGGAATAGGTGTTCAATATTTCTAATGTACAAAATACGTGAAAATGTCAGCTGAAATTAGATAGTGTTGGACTAATGAAAGCTTTCATATCCCAGGTACAAATCAGAAATCTAGCAAATTCAAAGAATGTGACTTGTGTATTCCTGTTAACATGCTTTTACTAAACTCTCTCAGTACTAGATAATTGCCGACTCGACCCGTTTGTTTCCTTGGATTTTCATATCTTTTAATGAAATTACATCGATAAAACAACAATACCTGATGTAATGTCATTATAACTGTTACTATAAAGGTGGCCATTCATGGTATTATATTTCGTATGTGTTATGGTGAGCATCTTCTGCGGACATATCGATATCTATTGATGGTTTATCCCACATTAACAATAAGCACGTATTCATAATAGGAAAGAATATTGAGATATTGCAAGTATAAAACGAAGAAGTACCGAAGGGTAAAGCATATCTCATAGTCCATGGAATAAAAGGACAATATCTTGAATAGTGTCATATTCAGACAAATGCGAACCCCAATAAAATCGAGGTGAGACCAGTTGCCCGGGAGGAGTAAGCGTCCCCTGATTGCATGCAACACCCGTTGCAAAAGTCCTGCAACGACCTTTCAAGCCGAGAAGGTAAATACATAAATATATACGCAAGAACAGACGAAGGAGACAAGAACACGAAGTCAAATTTTCCATTCAAGCTATGAAAAGCTGCCAAACTGATATTCCGGTGTCTGAAGCGTACAAATGTCTGTATATATATATATATATATATATATATATATATATATATATATATATATATATATATATATATATATATAATATATATATATAATATATATATATATATATATATATATATATATATAGATAGATAGATAGATAGATATGTATATATATATATATATATATATGTATATATATATGTATATATATATATGTCAAGTATAGTGAAGAAGGTAAGATGGTTATTTAGTATGTTCAGGTCGCAAAATATCGGTTAACATTCTTGAAAGAGGAATCTGAAATTGCACTAGATCCCTATATCGATCATACAACTTCCTCGGTGTCAATTTCAAATGTTCCTCAATATATCCTTGTGAGAATAGTTTCGTGGCAAGTAGCCTCGCTCTCAGGACGAAATTTTCGTATTTAGAGCATAGCGTATAAGTTGTGAAATGAAAACGCCATATGCGGGAGAGGAAGGTTAGTTGCTACTCAGAAAATGGAAGTTGGTAATAATGAAATTGAAATCGTCACGTTTGTCATAGAGAGAGCTTACTAATGAACTATCTTTACTAATAGATAGGAGTATATCGAGGTATGAAGCAGAAGATGTTTTAAATAATTTATGTTATTCTGTTCTTCAGTTTTTGATGAGGAATGGTTGTATAAAGAGTCTTAAAGTCAAAAGATTTTATGCTAGTGACATTATTGAAAATAGGAGTTTCTAAGTGTTCTAGTTCCTTGGAATGCTTTAGGATCCACATCTGATTGATTCCACTTCTTGAGTAAGCAGTAGAGCAGTATGTCTGAAGACCACGTTTGATTTCTGTTGGAATTTTGATGAGTAACATGGAAAGAGGCTTGGTGGAACACTTGGACGATCCAGCTATGAATCGATGCTTATATGGAGTTGTATGCATCTTTGGAATCCAAAAACTTATAGTAGCTCGAGATCAGATTCATTTGTAGTAATACCGAGTGAACTGAGAACTAACTTGTGATTATCCAATACTTTTAAAGGAAGCATATTGGTAACTGTGTAAGTTGGATTACCAGGCGTTGAATGAAGTCCAAGCTCTTCTATAAGACATTTAATATAATACGCTTTATATACGGATGTGTAATTCTTAGCTGCCTTGACAACAGGAACAATAATGAAATTTTCGTGCAGTTGAGAAAGTCCTCTAACGACACTGCAGTCACGAAATATAGAACAGCATTTGGGGAAGGCAATATAAGAAGCAATTGGCATTGTCCTTTAATTTTACATTCAGATATATTGATGATGTACTATCTATAGATAACAAAAACTGTGATACTTACGGACATACAATATATCCCAAGAAACTTGAAATTAAGGACACTACAATATCCAATTCATGTGCTTCATATTTAGATCTGCTCCTTGATATCGACCGAGATGGTAAACTTACTACTTCAATTTATGACAAACGTGATGACTTTAGTTTCCCCATTGTTAACTTTCCATATACTAGTAGCAACATTCCTTTATCACCTGCGTACGGTGTTTATGTATCCCAATTGATTCGATATGCGCCAGTGTCATCTGAGTATTGCTCATTCATTTATTGAAGTCAACTACTGGGAGAAAAGTTACTCAAACAAGGTTATGAGATAACACGACTTATGTCAACATTCCGCAAATTTTATGGTCGTTATAAAGACCTTATTTGCTCATATGATGTATCGTTGTCTGACATGTTGACTTCATTATTTCACAGTAACTAAACCATCTGTATTACCTATACTATACAGCAGTATTCCTACTGCTTATGACATTTACCTATTTTGACTGCGGCTGTGCCGTTTTCTAATTCTGTGACTCAACCTTCTCTCCCCTAGCCCAACGTCTGGCATACTCGTCACATGGGTTCATGATAATATCAAAATTTTGACGCCATGTGAATGACTGTGGCTCTCTATATTTTGGGGCTTTACTTAAAAGACCTCCAAGTTTTTCATTGCGAACAATATGGAGATCTCCTTTCACAACATGTCCACCTAATTATATCTAAACTCAGAAGAGACACATGAACACTCTATATGGTTATGAAAGTCTTTCAGACACATTTCAAATTTTGTTTAGAGTTAAGGATTTTGGAAGCAACTGTAGCGTATATTTATAGGAAATACAGGGCGACTCCCTCATTTCGAAGTATGGAGGGATATTGTATTTAACAGACTTATGTATTATTAAGTATTAATACTTAAAATAATACTTAAATTAAGAGCGTCAGTTCCCTTATTTGCAAAAAATACTTTAGAAAAGGGCGCTTCCCGTCACCATCTACAGGTTTGTCTGAATGGACGGCTTGAAATAGTCTGTTACTGGAGATGTCTAAGATAATACCTTGGAGTCTATATTCTGGAGTGCTAGATTTGGTAAAATGTAAGTTTCGCGTGGATTCGTACAACTCATGTAGTTTTTGTAAAGGTAGTGAATATAGCTTAGTACGAATATAATGAAGACCTAAAATTTGATTAATAAATGGCAAAAGGCCATCGAAAGAGGTGTTATGGATCTCAAGTCTATTGTATAGTGTAACACTACACTGTTATGGATCTCAGGTCTATTGTATAGTGTAACACTACACTGTTATGGATCTCAGGTCTATTGTACAGTGTAACACTACATTGTTATGGATCTCAGGTCTATTGTACAGTGTAACACTACACTGTTATGGATCTCAGGTCTATTGTACAGTGTAACACTACACTGTTATGGATCTCAGGTCTATTGTACAGTGTAACACTACTCTGTTATGGATCTCAGGGCTATTGTACAGTGTAACACTACACTGTTATGGATCTCAGGTCTATTGTACAGTGTAACACTACACTTTTATGGAACTCAGGTCTATTGTACAGTGTAACACTACTCTGTTATGGATCGCAGGTCTTTTGTATAGTGTAACACTACAATGTTATGGATCGCAGGTCTATTGTATAGTGTAACACTACACTGTTATGGATCTCAGGTCTAATGTACAGTGTAACACTACACTGTTATGGATCTCAGGTCTATTGTACAGTGTAACACTACACTGTTATAGATCTCAGGTCTATTGTACAGTGTAACACTACACTGTTATGGATCTCAGGTCTATTGTACAGTGTAACACTACACTGTTATGGATCTCAGGTCTATTGTACAGTGTAACACTACATTGTTATGGATCTCAGGTCTATTGTACAGTGTAACACTACACTGTTATGGATCTCAGGTCTAATGTACAGTGTAACACTACACTGTTATGGATCTCAGGTCTATTGTACAGTGTAACACTACTCTGTTATGGATCTCAGGGCTATTGTACAGTGTAACACTACACTGTTATGGATCTCAGGTCTATTGTACAGTGTAACACTGCACTTTTATGGAACTCAGGTCTATTGTACAGTGTAACACTACTCTGTTATGGATCGCAGGTCTTTTGTATAGTGTAACACTACAATGTTATGGATCGCAGGTCTATTGTATAGTGTAACACTACACTGTTATGGATCTCAGGTCTAATGTACAGTGTAACACTACACTGTTATGGATCTCAGGTCTATTGTACAGTGTAACACTACACTGTTATAGATCTCAGGTCTATTGTACAGTGTAACACTACACTGTTATGGATCTCAGGTCTATTGTACAGTGTAACACTACACTGTTATGGATCTCAGGTCTATTGTATAGTGTAACACTACACTGTTATTCAGGTTGTGGGGAGAGGTTCCAAGAAGTACCGTAGGGTTAACCATTTCTCGTGATCCATGATGAATATAGTATACAGTGTCATATTTAGACAAATGCGAACGCCAGTTGAATTGAGATGAGGACCAGGTGCCGGGAGGAGTAAGCATCCCCTGCTTGCAAGCAACCGAATCTCCTTTTCATTGAACTTTCACAGAATCAGAATTAACAGAGCTAACACCCACAAATGTTTTGCTATGAAATGACTTGGATAATCGTGAGACTATAAAACTGATATATATATATATATATATATATATATATATATATATATATATATATATATATATATATATATATATATATATATATATATATATATATATATATATATATATATATATATATATATATATATATATATATGTCATTAATATTAACTGATAATGTTCTTCCGAACAAAGAAGTATAACTCCTGCTTTAATCTACACATTCCTATTCTGAATGCAGACTCAGATCTACTAAGATCCCCTCACTTGTTACATAAATATACATTTTGTGGATACACGATTTCAGTACTTCGGGAAAACATGAAATAAAAAGAAAAGTAGATGGAATCTGACTTGAAAATATACCTCATTTGTCTTGTTTTCAATACAACAATATCAATCTCATTTAATATGCCAATGAAACATTAAAGTCTACAAGAAATATCACAAAATCACAATATGATGTGTATGCATTTATCTGTTTGATATTTATCGTGCCTCCTTCTTTCATTTAATCTGAACGGTTAATAGTATGTGTATTTGTTACAGATAAAATCACAGAGACAGTTTCTCTTTGTGTAAATGTATTTTTAACAGTCGGAAACTGTTATGATCAATGTAACCTTGTAACCTATTTCATGATATAAATGTATTTAAAAGTATATATGCTTACGTATGTCAGTGCTTATTTCCGAGGAAATCTGACCCTTTTTCAAGATACACCCCACCCCACCCCAACCCCCTTCAAAAGCCCGCCCCCCCCCAAAAAAAAAATTACAAACAAAAATAAAAGAATAAACAAAAAAGTAATATACAAAGCATTAGGTAAAATGATAAATTGATATTCATAGCTACAAATTTACGTCTTGTTATAAAGATTGGTAAATAAGGAAATCGATTTTTCATCGTTCATGCGTTAAAATCAAGGTCACATATTATACTCGACATGACGCATAAAAGATACCTTGCTGCTTCTAGTGATTCCACTGCTAAGGTTTTGATTTCTGTACTTTGCGTAAAGCAGATGCGGCTACCATATATGTGCAAGAATGTTGATGTATCGACAAAGAAAGAAAACATCAACAATGCTTATTTAATTTTTTTCCGACGCTACGTTACGTCATCTCAATTAAATACCACGCGTTATTCTAAGACAAATTTCCAAAGTCTCTGATATGGAATTTACTCAAACCCTGCATAGGGGATTATAATTAACAGTGTAAACGGAATATGTTTGACATATTTGTAAGTGTTAAATCGATTTTTTTAAATTAAAATCATGACCATGTAATAATTCTTAATATAAAATTGGATTACAATAGAATCTTCAAAGTCCTCCAAACGGAAGTCCAATATAAGTAAAAAAAAAAAAACCACAAGCACTCAATCACACAAATTTTCACCCATCTTGATGAAAATTTGTGTAACTGAGGTGTTTAATTACTACAATTGGATTAATTGCTTTTGACCTCCGTATTTTCTGTTATTGGTCAAAACTGATTTTGTTATGTCCATTAAAAGATAAGACTTTATAAGGAGTGATTCCAAACCATATTTAATCATATGCCATGCTTACTTTTATATGGAGACGGATGACAAGTTAACATCTTGTCTTACCCTCTCGTTTATAATGTTGTTGTTGGAATCTTCAAATTCCTTTTTAAATTTATTGTAAAGGAAATATTTTGATAGTAAACGAAGAATTTCAAAAATCAAAAATGATTTGTTTCTTCGAAAATGTGAGGTGGCAGGCTTGTTGTAGAGTGGTTAAGCGCTTGGCTTGCGGCGCCGACGATCCAGGTTCGATTCCCTGGTTGCGCCACTATGTTTAAGAGGTTGGTTACCTCCTGCTTCCATGTTGCGATATAACTGAAAAATTGCTGAAAGCGACGTAAAACACCAATCAACCAACAACCAAACTCTTCGAAAATGTTCATCATCCGTTTCATAAAAAATACAGGTAATCACAATTGCCGATGGAAATATTGAAAACAAAAAAAAAAAGATCTGGAAACTCATTACAAGGAAAAATGTGGAAACTCATTACTAAGAAACAATGTGGAAAGTCATTACTAAGGAACAATGTGGAAAGTCATTACTAAGAAAAAAGAAAAGATACATCTGACTCACTTTTGTGAGAAAAGTCAGTATTGACATACTGAGAATAAATGAAAACACAAAGAGACATCATAAAATTTTCGATTGTAATGCAGTCGTAGTACCGAATTCTGTCGGTCAATTGAAAGGACAATCGTCGCTCAGTCGGTATGGTTAACCAAATCCAGACATTACCGTTTTATAAACATCTGTTTTAGGGTTTCATTTTTCTCCTTATAACTTCTCTCAAGGTTATTTGAAGAGTTTAAATGTTTTTCATGTTTTCTTTGCAAAATACTGTTATATCAAAATTACTGCGTGTTATTCATCGCTAGTTTCATATGTCGAGTATGGCTATGTTTGTATTCAAATAGGAGATGTTTAATTAGTTTAAGAATGCAGATATAAAGGAGAACTACTGTAAATTCCTGTATTCAAAAATATGTGTCTCTATTGGGCAAATTCATTGAGTGAATACTGATTCCCGTGAAGCATATGTTTTCTTTATATTGCGCTATACTAATGTTATAAATCAATATCACAACAATGAACAATGTCACACGGTAGAAGATAAAATAAACTAAGGGGTATATACTACTAGAATAATTGGTTCAAATGATATGCCTAACAGTCACATTGCATTGAAAACCAAGCCCAGCCATTGAGTTGCTGAGAATTATAGCTACATGTATATAAAGCAACACATTAAAATGAGCTATTGTCATAGCTTGTCATCCGTTGTCGTTCACTTGTCACAATTTTGACAGAACCATTGAAAGGATTTTGATGTAACTTTTAGGCATGAAGTACTCATGATCCCCAACAAGTATTGGGGTTTTTTTTATTTTTCTTTCTTTTGGACCAGATCCATCTACATATGGTACCATCACAGACAAAAGTAGGTCACAGAGCGTGCCCTCTTTTGAAAAACTTCTCCTTCAGACCGGTTGCATACAGATACAAATTGAATGCAAAGGAATGATCTACAGGGATGTATGAAGAAATGTTGTTGTTTTTGGTTTCATTCCTAAATGAAAGTTTTGACGTTTTGTCAACATTTTTGACTTGGTGAATTCAATGGAGAGAATGTATTTTTTTTCCTCCTTGAATAGACAGTGTTGCTCTAATTTGGTTTAATTTGTTATCTTCTGCACAACCAGTTGAAGGATTTTGATAAAACTTGAAGAATTCATGGTTTATTCAAGTCTTGTTGCTTTTCATCCACATTTGTCGACAGGTTGTGGACCAATAATTTAATTGCTTTAAATTAACTAAAGCTTTGCAATTTGTGAATTTTAATTGGGCTTGCACATGCAGACAATTGCTAAATGTTGATGATCATTCAATTTTTTTTTTTTTTTTTTGGTCAGTACAAATCGTACTCAAAACACAAACGTTCAGGATGCTTAGAGGTATAATACGATCTGAACGCAATTCAATACCATTTTCTTAATAAGAGATTTCATAGTTATCTTTTTTTCGTTTGTTCCATTTCGCTGTTTTCATTTTTCCTTCCTTTTCTGAGTAAGAAATTCATCAAAATCATATTACAATCTTTCGGAATAAAAAACTATAGACACTGATTTTTAACTACCATACCTTCAATTCATTCATCATTTACAAAAAGATTTATACAGTAAGATCTCCCAGTAGTAGCAAATGGTCTACAAAACCTTTAATAGCATTCCTCACAAAATTGCTATCGTCAATAAAGGAGAAACTTACTTATTTTCAATTAGTTCGCACTAAAATTTTGTGAATCAGACGATGTAGTTAAAATTTTCCAAAGAAATGAGAAACTGTTTGAAATAAATGTTTCAAACATTGAAAGAAAACAATTTCACGAATTTTTACCCTTTTAACTTCAATACCATCTGACATATTTTAAAAGCATCTTCTCAGAAATTCTTGACGATTTCTTCTTGAAAAAGAAGGACTATGCAAGTCTCAATTTCTTGGAAAATTCACTCAAGTGTATGTATTCTCAATTCAATTTTCTCTCTAAATATAGAAAACACTTGTACTGCTTTCGAAATACAAAGATTTTGGAATAACTCGAAAACATCTATTGGCTTTCCGAAGGTCGAGTTGTCCAGAAAAAAATGTATTTATTATTAATGGTTATTTGTTTTGCATCCTAATTAGTTTACGTGCTCATTCACTTAGACGAAGCAAAATTCTCAAGTTAGATTCTGTTACAAGGGAAACACAACAATCAGGCAATCTTAAATCTATTTATCAGCTAGAGGCGGATCCAGGTTTTAGTTAGGGAGCGAAATCAGGAGAGGAGACTGGGCACCGCTTAAGTCCAGGGCGGAGCTCCTGCAATTTGATAATTATGGGGCCTAAAATTTGGGCGTTCACACTCACAATTATCCTTCCGGAGAAGTCGAGTAGAATAACGATTATCGGATAATAGTAGTCTTCCACGTCTCTCTCTCTCTCTTTGGGGGTGGGGATGGGGGCTAATGCCCTCTCTGTGAATCCACCCCTGTGACAGCAGAAGATTAATAAGTATTAATAATTATGCTTATACAATTTAAAATGATGAATTTGTTTTTAAAGTATAACGGAATCTATGCGTCAGTTCAACTGCGAGGAACCTTTACAAATTCCATAATATGGTCGGTTTAACATTCATACAAAATCCAGACAAGGGTTTATCTTGTACTCATAATAAATGAAGTAAAACGAGCATTTTTGCGATTGATATCCAGTTATGTATATAACATTAAACTTGAAATATATCCACAATAAATATACTGAACCACGTTGTAGTTGATGTATTGACTAATGTCGATAATGCATATGAATGTTGGCAGAATCTATACCCTCTGAGAAATGTCTCATTAATAATGTAATTGGTAAACAGATATTTTTCATAAGAATGGTTTAGTATAAAGCATTATGATGATAGAATATCCAACATATATATAATTATTACATGGAACAGTTGTTTTACAAGAATTAAAGTATTTGATTATGAAATAATTTTTTCCTACGCTAAATATTTAAACTATTTGAGGGTACTGAATGTTTGTCTGAATTAACAAAAAATCGTTAGCATATGAAACGTTAACAAATAAATCATAAGTATACGAATAGCTTGATAATGTTTTAAAACAAAGAAAGGTTATGATCGAATTTCAATTATGACTTATCACTTGAAAAATTTGTACAACATATGATTACAACATATGATTACGAAATTTTGTTTGTTTCTTGTTTTAAGTTACTTCAAGATGAATCACAGATTTCGTGACGGTGGCGGCATCTGCCTGATGTACTGGATAGAAATTTATACCTTAGTAAGGGGGAAGGATTACATACTCGTCACAGATCCGATGTAAATATCTTAATCTCATCGATTTGTGATATTGTTATCATGATCTACCTTCTCAATTCAAGTACATATGCAAAGGAACCTTGGCAGAGCACCTTTTTTCTCGTTGATATCTAATCGACAAATATTTAATTCTAAAGCATATATCTTATTCTAGGCTACAATTATAAGTAGGTTGAGGTATATGAAGACGAACTGATGGGGGTTTTTTTTGGGGGGGGGGGGGTTGTATTAGGGTTTTTTTCGGGAGGGGTCTTTTTGTTTTGTTTTTGTTTTTATGGTTTTTCTGTTGTTGTTGTTGTTGTTACTTTTGTTTTATGTTTTGTTTTTGGGGGGCGGGGGGGGGTTTACTATTTAAAAGGGTTTTTTTTTTCTTTTTTCTTAGGGAGAATGGGACAGGTAAGAGTAATGTTACCCATTTAAGGATTGTTCTTGATTGCGTTGTTTTGAAGAATTATTTTGTCAGAGGTTTAGAGTACTCACTCCACATTTTATATATGAAAACTTGTTTCGGATTTCAATACGGCTGTAGGGTGCTTGTATTTTGATCTGATAGAATCAGATTTCAGTCAAATCGCGATACGTCATATAATCTTATAATTTGGATAAGGCAGCAAAAAGCTTGGCCATGTCTATGGCAACAAGAATCATATACCCTGAAAGCCTTGCTACGTTAACTAAATATATCGTACTATGTTGTCCAAACTAGGCAGCCGACGTTGGCATATTGTTCGAATGCAAAGATTGTCAATGTTTGGCGCGCGTGTTTTATACGATGACGGACGTTGCACATTATTGTATGCAGAGAGTTTGGTGCGATGTTGATTCATCATGAACTTAAGTTTTGTTGATAGTTGATATTGGGCTAGAATGTTGTTTTACGTTGCCTTAGAGGTAAATAAGGAGCCAGAGCCTTCCTCGCTTATCCTAAACATACACCAACTTAGGAGAAACATTTCGGAGCAAGATACTACTTTGCCTAACCATCTTTCTAGTACAAGGATAGGTCAGACTCCTCTTTGCATTAACATTGACAAACCCTTTTTTTAATAATACATTTATTCACATAATGACCCACTTACACAATAGGACGTCATTTCGGGCAGAATGACTCCTTTACAGAAAGTTACAAAAACAATGGTATAAATGGTATAAATTTTCACAAAGCAGATCATAAACCTTTCTGATAACTGAAAGTTGCAAATTTTTATCTAGTTTCAGCAAAACTCTGTGATAAGTCAAAAGAGCTGTCTTAATATGACACTGAATATTTTGGCTACTTTCAACTTCGCCTTTAATTCTACAAAACATTTCATATTTATATATATATATTTTACATGCAATAAATGAAATCAAATTATTGAACAAAACTGTCTTATTGTTGATTTCATCATGAAATCCAATTATAATATGCTTCCAACTTATATCAAACTTAAGAAAAGCACCGAGTACATCCCATATATGACGAGTATTAACATTGCCAAACCTAGCTGTGGATCATGGTATCTGACTTTTTCCAGTCTCCAATAAAACGATTAGAGAATTAGACTTTCTATATCCGTGGAGATAATATAATATATATAATACTTTATAGAAAAAAAAAAACTGTACAATTTAAAATTTGCCTTCGCTGTCAAAATAAAGTAATCATGCATTAAAAGGCAACACCCACGGCACACTCAAAGCCTCTGCAGGAGGTTGAAAAGGAATAGGGGATAAAGGTCCCATGCTGATTCAGTCCATATATATATATATATATATATATATATATATATATATATATATATATTATATATATATATATATAATATATATATATATATATATATATATATATATATATATATATATATATATATATATATATATATCCAGCAAATAAGCCACCATTTAAGATATTGGGATTTAAGGTGTTCAAGACCGAAGTAAGTTGAGAAGACGAAAACAGAGATTTAGATATTTGTAACACTGCGATATATTACCAAACAGTTGGTCTTTTGTGAATATTGAAATCCAATCGAACACACTTGTACATCCTATAACTGTGACATTCTCTCCTACTTTGAAAAGGAAAGTAAAATATTTCAGCTGCTATATAAATATCTTTACGTTGATATTTGCAATGAAAAGAAATTATAAATGTTGCAAATCCCGAAAATGTTACATTTTCTAAGAAAAACTGGAATGCAATATTAAAATACTTATATCATCACACTTGCATTTGTATGACATTCTCCACATAACACAAATAATTTCAAATTTTAGCAATTGTTTACTCCAATTATCTGACGGTAAAATGCACTCTGAGCGCCTGGAAATTTTTGGGATGAGATAAATATTCGAATCAATACTTGTGTCAGACAGTGCAATTTGCAACTTATTCTATGTATTATTTATTGATTGATTATTCTGAACTTTTTTCTTTTAAATTGTTTTCGAGAATAAAATAAACATCAGATTCTTCTGAAGCGTTGGAATAACAATCACTAAAATCAAGTTTGGTACTAGGATTTGATTTTCTGACATCCTTTAAAGGTTCTTTTGAGTTATCAACATTGCAAATAGAATTATAGAAAATTAAAAGAAGTACTGAACTCTGGTGTATGGGTCAATGTTTGGCATTTCCTTCCTCTTTTCAGACATTGTAATATCAGAATAATTTACATCCCTTTCCTATTTCTCATCGAGTTAATTTTTGTGTCAGACATTCCTTATGAGCGTAAAATCTCCAACCTCAAGTCTTAATCTTCGAATCTTCAAATCAAGAATTAAAAGACGATAGACATCATCTTAATTACTTTCCACTGGAGTTTATACATACACGAGTTATATTTTAGATAAGTCAAAAAGTGAGCGCACATATTCAAATCATTTATTGAAAATAGGTATAATGAAAGTATTTTGAAATAAAATATTTTGGAAGCATTCTGTGTCTTTCTATGAAGATATTGTGTAGGCAAAGGAGGGTAAATCAATGTGGGATGTTGTTAGTTCTTTCCGAACGGCTAGGGGGATTAAGGATCTTTCCCGAAACATTTCCTGAAACAAATGAAAATAATGCACTAATTATTTTTAAATTTGTTTTTACATAAATGACATTCTCATTCATTAAATAAGAATGTATTTTGTCAATTACTGCTCTGAATAGACCTTTACTTGTATATTTATTTTGGGTATATATTATTCAGTCTGATAGGCTAATATCTATTTTGTTCATTTAGTTTTTGCTTTTGTATTATATTGCTTATGTTATGGAAAATATAACATTTTGCATAGTAATACTATGTATATATGTATATACATTTATGAGTGATTACATCAAAATGTGTTGGTGGCATTGAGGAATATGAAATGTATGGGGGGAAGAGAGAGAGCTGTGAGGTATTTTATTTGTTTTGGTTGTTTATTTTTTACGTCTCTTTTGGACAATCATTTCATCACAATTTTGTGTCATTTTATTCAATACAGAAATGCAATAAGGTACTTATTTGTGAAACTTGAAATATTTATCTCGAGGGTAATTTGAAAGTGTCATTTTAAACAAGTTTCTAACTTTTTGCAGCACTTGAGCAAGTTACCATCTTTTGTTATTTGTGAAAAAAAACACAATAAACAAGAGAAACTTTATATCTAAGAATTCCTTCAATCAGTTTTTAACAGAGACATAGACCGCTGCTTCCGAAATATGCTGTACACCCCATTTGTTATGGGAAATAAGGTTTCGCCGCAGAAAGTATATGTAGCACGCTTAACCAACTCTGATTTTGTCTAACCAGATGGCCGAGTGGTTAATCCGTAGTCTGTTTTCAGTCCGTGGGTTCGAACTACTGCACCACCGATATATTATAAACTAGGCTTGTATTAGGAATATTATGGACACTCATCAAGGTCTACTTCATTCGTAATTGACTCTCCCTTTTACGCTCGAAAAACTGTTAAATCAGATGACGTCACAATACTTTACACCTCGGTCATACCTCGGACAAACATTGAAAATATATTGTGACGCAATTCGACAAATTTTCCGCGAAATGGAAGGGTCAATTAAATTTCTTATGAACACGAAAAGTTTCTTTTCATTTCATCAAAGAAAACATCTTTCCAGGTTTATCCTTCAATTTACATCTCTAATCACACGGCGTTCACTTTAGCAATTTTTAATCTTTAATGAAAATGCCTGATGATTAAGATTTGAGAAGAATGCCAGATGTGCCACATCCCAAAATAATAACACTGTAAGAAGTCTCTTGGGTAATTGACCATAAATGGGGCACCTAACAAGGTGCTGGATGATCAGGTACTACTTCGTTTTCTCCTATTCAGACCTCGTGGTGATTCCTCTTTAAACAATGAAATTATTCCAAATAGTGGAAAATGAAATGTCTCTTCAGGATATAAGTAAAACGTAAGACAATATACGTATATCACTATTCTGATCAAATCCTGATGTAACAACCCCTGTTAAATAAAACATCAAAATTCATTTATACACCGCTAATAATACTTAAACAAACAAGAAATCAAATATCAATAACCTACTACAGTAAAAACATAAAATAACAAAAATTCATTGAATAATTGGTGTGTTAACAACTATTTACTCATACTCAACAACAGCGATTCTGTTTAGAGTGGGAAAATGTGGACCATATGCCCATTTTTCTAGATGTACATGTGTGGTATAATATTTACATTGAATTGGTCAATAAAAATACACAGTCCTCTTTATTGCACATTACTCACCCAACAAACAAATATTGTTAATTGATAGTCGATAAAATCAGTAGAATATTCGATGACAAATGACGCTGTTGAGTGGCTGTTTCTATACCCTACGTCGGGTGAAATGTGTCTTATCAGAGCAGCCATTTACTATTGAAATAACAGCTGATGATTAGTGATGATAGTGATTTCAAGCATTAAATATGTTCATTGCTTTGTTGATTTACCTTAGACTTATTCTTTTATCAAAAACATAGCAAAACGTAATAAGATGCATATCACAGTCTGAAGCGAAGTCCCAGTGTTCTTATTCTTCTTCTTCCAATAGGAAGTGTAATCAAAAGTTAAGCATTATACTTCATGTGGCAGTCAAAATAAAAGCCTCACATGTCAATATGGTAAGTTAAAACGTTAGAATACTTGATCCTCATCCTAAGCTGAAGTGGACAGGTGGTATGTTGCCCACTGCAGTCCGGTAGTCCTCCACGGAACATGTTGATGCCATAGCTAATGGAAGTCTGTTCCAATCCCTAATGAAGGATTATTAATTAAAAGCAAGACTTTTGACAATTGGCAAGACAATTGTTACTATCCTTCGTGTTGTTGATCGGGCGGTACAGTAAACAATCATCTACCAACAACCTGGCCTCTGACTTGGTGGCTTCTGGGAGGTCATTGATGAACGGAAGAGCAGAGGGCCAAGTACTGTTCCCTGTGGTACTCCTGATAGGACATCTGCACTAGATGAGACATGGCCGTCTAGAAGGACTTGTCGTTGTCTGTTGTTCAGAAAGTCCTTAATCCATAGCAGAGTGTTGTCTCGTACACCATAGTACTGCAGCTTATGTAGCAATCTCTGATGTGGCACCTAGTCAAATGTTTTCCAGAAGTCTAGCAGAACAATGTCAACTTGGCCTCACTGGTCTAAAGTGCGGGCAAAAATGTCTATGGTGATGGCTAGCTGGGTTTCACAGGAACGCTTGGATCTGAAGCCGTGTTGACTGTAAGTGAGAATAGAGTGCTGGTCAAAGCGGTCCATTACCTGGCTGTGAATGATGTGTTCCAGTAATTTTCCAGGAGATAGAGGTCAAGGAGACTGGTCTGTAGTTGGAGGCCTGATGTTTATCACCTTTCTTGTACACTGGAACAATAGAAGCTGATCACCAGTCGTCTGGAATGGTGCCTGATTCCAATGAGATCTGGGAAACTGGTCAATGCTGGAGCAATTTGGTCTGCATACTCAAGTAGAAGCCTTGTTTGGATTCCATCTGGTCCTGTTGCTTTGTGGAAGTCAATGTTCCTGAGTAGTTTGTGGAACCCTGCTTTGCTGACTTGGATTGAAGGTATCGCCGGATAAGGACTCGTCCCTTTGTTTGGCATCGATGTGCTATCCTCCCTGGTGTAGACGGAATGAAATTGCTGGTTGAGTATTTCCGCTTCTGGTTCCACCTACAAGCTTTGCTGCATATTCCACATGGAAATTTAGCTGCAGGTCCTGAGTTTGGTTCGATTCCTCCTATGGCTAGCAAGAGTATGAGACACTTGTACCTGTGATGTTGCTTATGTGGTTGTATGTTCTGTGAGCAATGCCTTATCCAATAGTAACAACTGTCTGCAGAGGAATTGCGGGCTGATGCTGCAAATAAGATATCGTTTGACCTATACAGTAACAAGTTCTCATCTTGGTCACAAATAAGATCATAAGGGGTAACACACAATTAGTGGGGCGGGAACCTGACAAAATAGTTCTTTTATGATACAAGCAACAAACTTGGCATGATATTTCTTTAGTATGTACTTGTTCATATTAGACCGTGTGCCACGCAAATTTTGGTATTTTTAAGATGGCCGCCAAATTCTAAAAATGGCGGCGAATATTCGCTTGCCTGTATATATAGTATGGTCTAATGGTTATATTGAAACATATCTGGAACGGTGAGGGGTTAAGATCTGATGGAAAATCAACCTGTAAATAGTTTAAGCTACATTTGGAGTAAATTATGGACTGCGCATGCGCAAGCTTTGCATTTAATTACTTTATTTCGACAGTTTATCGACTCAAATCCCGTCAAAAGTACAACTACAAAGTGCTGTGCACGGTAAACCTGATCTATAGCACTTGCAGTTCCCAGAACAATTCTTTTTGCATCCGCATTTTGAAAGTTCTTGACAGGATGCCGCTATAGGTTGCAAGCTAGTCCAATACGGTACCCATACACCATCCTTTTTCACCCAACCCCATGCATCTGGTGATGGCAATTTCATCATCCGATTAAGGCATTGACCCCAAATATGGCCTGCTTGCAGAACGGCTCGTTTTACATGTTCAACTATAGCTGCCCGGGATGGTGGTATGGCATTGTATGGTTTTTGTTTTCGTGCGAACAAATCAAGTCTTGCTTCGTCAAGTTTGTTAGTTGAACTTGACCGATCATACAGTTTGATATGTCGTGTAAAGGAATCCATCTTAGGTCCCTTCCTTTGCCAAATGTAACCCAGAATCTGTCAATATTTAGTTGATCAAACATTGAGACACCTAGGACAACAACATCTGTATCCGAACTCACCAACATAACACTCTCACTTCCTTTATCCGCTGCATCTTTTGCATGGAGAAACATTCTGGTGTCTGCTTCTTCGTGATTACACGGTGATATATGTGAAACATCAACATCGTTGTTTGTTACAACATGGTCCTCTCGAGTCGCAATTATGTCTGTTTCACACTTCTGCCCAGACAGTTTTTCAGCAAGGAAACGAAAATGTTCACTTTTATATTCATCACATCTTAAGAATGTGTTCCAATACTTTGGTAGTCTACTGCTGGAAGTTACTTTTCTTCTTTCACCCGATCCTCGTTTGCGTCTAGTTTCACCTTTCAAACTATCCTCATGGTATTCGTCAAAAACAGTATCTATCCTCCGGTGATGATGTCCACAGTGTTCTACATAAGTAGTGAGGCCCATCGCAAAATCCGTTGTTTGCAATGTTCGCATCAATAATTTATCGGGAAATATTTTTAACATGTAAATCAAAATCGTATCATTAGAATATTCATTGTGTTTTCTTCTCATTTCTTAAATTTCATCTCATTTGGAGTAGAAATAAAGAAATTAGGGCAATTTGAAAATAGCTAAATTCATTGAAATATCTAACGATACCGCGGCGGTACAGCGAGATGTTTATTTTGCCTTATAAATGACGGCGCGCTTAGAATCAATGAGTATATAAGCGGTATGTTCACTGGTGTTGTTCGGGGTCACGGTTGTATCAAATCCAGTGAAGTGAGGTTTTGCAGGTAGATACGTCCATTACCTGTATACAGCTGATCGCCGAAGCGAAAAAGATGTGCGATGCGGGCACACTTAAGTTTTTTAAGTATATAATTTTCAGTTTTTAATTTATTCCTGCCGGCCCAATATATGCGATAAGTATGTTTCCCCCGTTTCATTTGATACCATTTTTATGAAAATATACCTAGAAATGACTACAAACATTTGAAAATAAAAAGATAGCGTCTTCCTCTTTGCCAAAACAACGGTCCGCCATATTTGTTTTCACGAGTCATTTGACTACATCGATATACATAGTAAACAATCGTACATTATAAAGTTCTCAAATAAGAGAACATATAACGAAAACGAGATCTATAGAAGTAATTATAATTATCCTATTTGTGAAAAAATTACCCCGTAGCTATTAATTACAAAGTTTTATTTCTCAAAAGTTTCATTTCATCATTCATGATGTAATTTAAAGAATGGCGTGGGCGCGTGGGTTAATACTTAAATGTACCATGAATGATTTTTACATTCGAACTGATAATTATTGGTATTTACATTAATTAAATATTTGACGATTTCATATAGTTTATTGTAATTTTGTAGCTCTATTAATACGATTTTACACGTGTTTCCTCTGACTCGGGGCGACCTCCACGTATTGTCGTATAGAATAATGTACAGAAATACACATTTCAGTGTAATAAATACCAAGACATATATTGTGCGGTAAAATAAGACATCATTTCATCATTTAATTTACATTGACCCCACTGTTTACAACTTCAGACTTACATTTTAATTGCAGATAAGTCTAGACCTCTGCGAAAGGAAAGGGGGGAGGATAATTTATTCATATTTAAGGAAGACATTTTTTTGTTAAAGGAAAAATGACGAGACTTAGAGTCTATTCTGATTCAAATGATTTGGATTTATTCCTCTTTAATTAATTTTGATATTTATATCAGTGGCGAATCCAGAATTTCCGAAATGGGAAAGGGGGGGACCGCACAAGTGAAAGTCCAATATAAACCAAAATACTCTGCCAATTTAGGGGCGAAATCTGAAGATTTACTCATAATTGTGGCAAAAAGGGGGAGCGATCTCTATAAATCCGCCACTGTAGATATTAAAATGAGAGCACAAGTATATAACAATGAGAGAACAAGTTATGTTAATGATCTACGAATGCCAATCGTCGCGTGACCTAAGATTCACGAAAAAAAAAGAAATAAAGGTTTTTAATTTGTAATTTTTTATCTAGATAACTGTGTATTGAAGATTTTATAGAATATAATTCTAATTTTAATATTCCCCTGATATACCTGTAATTGGCACTCGAAAACGTATGTTTTTCAGTACAGCTCGCATGAAAACACCAGCGACAGCGTTGACACTTCGTCTTGTGCAATCAGATGGCCAGTCCCGAGACGAATTCTATAATATCTTTAATAGTTGACTTCCTAATCAAGTTGCAATATTTTCAATATATTGAGGGTATATCGGGGTAACATCGTCTAGGGCGATCACCTATCACCTGTGCGGCTCAATTATTATGTAATATCACCTCAACCGGCTGTTTGACCCAGCAAATATCAACCTTCATTTCGTACATTTTAACAGCTTTCAAGATATTAATTAACGATCTTACCAAACTGGGTATTCATATCAATGAAAGACAAGGACTAATTATCAGGTTTCCTGTTAATTGTGAAGGATTATCATGAAGGAGACACAAAGAACAGATATTGAAATCAACCAAACTTTACGACAATTTGTATTTATGAAGAGTTTTTATTTGAGATTTTAACACTTAATAAAAGTTTTTATGTTTTTAAAATAATGAATATAATACATATGGTAGATTAATATAAAAAAAAATAAGCTATACCATGATAAATTAAAAGGTGTGTGGTATTTTTCACATTTTTTAAAAAGAGTTATCCTCCCCTGATTTAGGTAAAAACGTTTTTGCTTATACAGAGCTTATTTTTTGTCATACAATCTAAATTCCTTCAAATATCCTTCTAAGTAAACATTTTAATAAGTTTTTACATTATTATGAATCCTTGTATAAATTTTTAGAAAAATGACCTTGGACATTTGGACTTCGTCATTTTCATCAAAGTAAAAAACCATTCTGAGTCAAGTTTAAGAGATTATATTTGAGAAAATAAGACCTACAACCAATGTTTTTATCTTTTTTCGTAATACATGTAATACATAAAGTAGATTAATATAAATAAATCACAAATTTTATGCATAACTGATTAAGTTATACACTCATAGAATTGCGAGGTTGTGCATTTTCATTTGCTCGAAAAAGGTGTGAAAATGCAATATTGTCCATTTTCAAATCCTCATATCTTGTAAAGTACTCGAGATAAACCGGTGAAATTTTCAGAGTTTGTTGACTATAAAACATGCTTTGTAACTTACTTATTCTGTGGTATATTGTGATACAATAAATTATTTATAGGTATCTAAAAAGTGTATCTCATGCGTTTTTAAGGAAAGAGTTTGGGCCTCCCTAACATAAGGCAAAATCACATCATTGGCATACTCATCAAATGTTTTACATACTCCTGGTTGCTTCGAGTAAATCAAAGCAGCTCCATCGATTATGAGAGTGTCTGCAGGTGGTGCAGCTACGGAAATTTGTACATTACTTTCTAATATTGGCATAAGTTGTGACTTTGTACCAAAATTCAGATTTCCATTCTGTGATATTGATGGTGGAAACTTCTGATTTTCGTGTCTGAAGAAGTCTTTCAAATCACATTGTCTACTTTGGCAAGAAATGAATAATCTTGAGAACAAGCTGCATTCATCTTTCAAACTAGCTACCTTTGTCTTTGTGGCAATAGAGTTTAACTTCGATTTGGAACCAAACAAAGGAAATTTATTCTTCATGATGGGGTCATAGAATCCAAACATTTCAGTATCGTTAATACGTTTTATGAAAAGATCATACTGGTGTAGACCAACTTCTAATAGTTTCTGAAGCGATTCGGAAACATTGCGCTCTGCAACATCTTTGGAATCAATAAGATACAGATCTTTTGACTCTTCATCAAATGGATTTCCAATTTCCTCAAATACTGCCACAAGCTTACGGACTTTTTCAAAGAATTGTTTTTGAGCAGAATAAGTTTCTTCATGGTGCTTTAAATGTCTCACTTTTACATTACCATTTGCTTTTGAAAACTCTTCAACCAATCTGCTGATCTCTGGTCCAGCTATCATCCACCTCCTAAGAGCTGAAGCATCTTCTGTCAAGCCGATTGCGCCACCATCACCTTTTACAAGTGCATTATTCACCTCATGTGCTTGATCAATAGCAATGCATGAAAACCTTTTCTCTGTTTTCTTTACGGAAAAGTTACCTTTTTGAAATTCGTTATAGACATCAGGATGTAGTTTTTCAAAAGATAACATGTCCCGAATGTGAATAGGCAGCCATCTGGCATAGTTCATATGATCGAGGGCAAAAACATAGGGAATAAGAGCTGAAAGACTTTCAATGTAGAGACGAAAATCACTTTCATGATATGATCGTATAAACGAAAGGACTAGTAATTCCAAATTCAATATCAAACCCCAAAATTGAAATTGAGGAAATTTTTTCTCGCGCAATGAAAACCATTCTAACATTTCATCGACAGCAATGTCTTCTATATTCATTTGACCCTCGGTAGCATTCTTAAATGCTAGCTTCATCAATTTATACAGACTACAAGCCGTTATCTTATGAATTTGTCTCTTCTTTGCAACGTTTAAAACTGTTAGGAAAGATTCAGCAGATTCGGAAGATGCAATTTTCGCCTCAGTCAAAGCTGTTACCCAACCAGATCCCTTCAGTAAATCACCCAATAGTTTCAAAGCAGCCATTTCTATGTGCATACCTCCAAACATTATCACAAATTTATCTTCACCATAGATGTCTGGCCACTGCCATTGTATCTGTTTTGCAAGAACAAACAATGGTTGGTCTGCTGTCATAACTGGAGTTTGAGTGGGATTTAGGAAATTAGTGACCTCTCGTATTTTATCCGTGGCATGTTTAATTGTTGACACAGAGTGTGCCTGATCCTGCAACAAAGGAAGTAATGATGTTGTGCTGACTTTAACATGAGGACCCCTACCTCGCGAAGAATGGTATGATGACCATGATACTGTCTCTAGATTTAAGACTTCTTGTGTCAAACTAACAAACTGAAGCCAGTCAAACTCATACTTGAGGTTATGTAACACGTTATCTTGGTTCTGAAGTTTAATAGGTGTTTGCCCTATTGGAGGTGATGGTTTTGTTTTTAGAAAAGCAGGTGGTACATTTGTGTACGTATCAGGGAGATTTGATACTTTTTTCGAAGTTAGTTTATGTTCAATAAGCGGAAATTCACGTCTCTCTGTATTATCACTAATAGAAGGGTGTTGAAAAATAGATATTCCTGTTCCATGAAATGATGTCATTGCCGTTGTAGAAGAAGGATTGTGATCAATTTTATCGACAGCTGAGGTAGTGAATACACCCTTGTGTAAACCTGGTGGACAGACAACACCTTCTTCTAAATATTTCTGAAGTACACTATCACCAAGCATTGTAGAGATTTCCAGCACACGGTCATACGAAATACAAATACCGTGTTGAAATAGAATATCTATTAGATTGCGTTTTCGTGTCTTTGCAAACAAAAGAATCCCTGCATACATTGCAAACGGAGGTTCACGATCTGAAGAGTGTCTCTGGTGAATACTAGTACCTTTAGTTACTTTTTTATGGTAATTAAAAAGCAACAACTGAGCAATGGCAAGATCAGAATCAGTGATCCCGTTTTCAAGTTGGGATTCGATACCAGGTCCATGCTCTATCATTGAGACCAGTTCTAACAAAGAACTTGGAACAGCTTCTGACAATGATTCGTCGCTAAATTTACCAGTGAATTCAACCTTGTGCTGACACATTTATTTGCGAACTATCTCGGCTACCTTTGCTAAATACATAGCATCAGTAAATTCACAGGCGGAGACAACTGCTTGTCCAATATCTTTCTCAAAAACTAGTACCACTTCACGTCCTTTATGGTATGCTTGCAAATCTGATATCTTTGATAAGATTCTGTCTTTCAATTTCGTTTTATTTAATTTTGTTGAAATCGACGGATACGTAAATTCGCTGATTCTACTATGTGTGTAATCAGTTCTGCAAATGTAAGTTCATTACCATACTTGCAGTTCCCTTTTTCCATTGACATTTCATGGTCCCGTAGTGCAGTTCTTTCTCTGTTATACAGTGCTGTCAAACATTTTGGATGATATTTAAACTCTTGTGCTACAACATCACCTGAACATAATTTTGCAAGCAGTTTTTCATCTTGTAATGTTATTGCGCATCGGTTTAGACTTTCGTTCAGCTGCATGGTCATTGCCTCTCTCATGTCTGATATGTTACCTTCGTCTTCACATAAAAAGCACTTTGCAATAAGTGGCTTCTCCATCTGCTTCGAACTCTTTTTTCTGATGAAATTTGATGAACCACTTTCGACTTCAATCTCAACAGATCTCCTTTTTCTCGCCTTTTGTAGTTTTGTATTGCTGACCACTATTATGCAAGAATGGTGGTACTTTGCATTATTCTTTACTAAAGTTGCATCAATGCCCTGGCCATCATCAATGCGTCGAATGTCTACATGGATTGGCATTTATTCAAGCATTTGAACTCGGGTATATTCTTTGCAGCAGAGTATAACCCGATTTGCCTTGGTCCAAAGGATCGGAGGATGACATCAATGCTTCATCTTTGTCTATCTGACATAAAAAGCATTTAGACCAATCAGTTTCCCTTTCGTCGTCGGGAGATGTTGACAAACGAATTCTTTTTGACATTTCAATTTAGCCAATATTTGCACGTACGGCTATTAATCGGAACTGCAAAGCAGACAGACTGGTGAGTTATCCACTTGTAATTTCATTCCATGCACGTGTTACGCTTAAACACAGAAATCTCTGACAGAGGGCGCCATTTTCGTTTTCTGATGATAATTTTGGAATTACTATGTATTTGACAAACAGAAAGAGGAAGAAAGGTGCCCTTTGTGTCACCCCAATTCCCACAAAGCTGACACCATGCCAAGTTTTCAGGCAAGAATGTTGCATGAGTTTGTCCAAGTATTGTAAACAACTAACTCATGAATTATGAATTAATTTTTCGTATTTAGACCAATGGACATGAGTAACAGGCCAGAAGCAATTGTTATTTAAAAGTTTAAATGTTAAGCAGCCTCAAGAAAGAAATTTCATAAATGATTCAGACTAAAATCGCAAAATAACCCTTGGTACCATGCATCCAACATACAATTTTGAACATAAATCCTGTTCAGCCGCCATTTTGGATTTTGGCCGCCATCTTGAAATGGTAGGAAAATCCAGTTGGCACACAGTCTATATTGATAATATACCATCAGAAGATTATTCCTACAAATTTTCATGTATCACAAAAGAACTATTTTGGTGGAATTTAAGCATAAGCCGCCCCACTAAATACATGAAATAAGATTACAAGGGTAGGGATTTTTATGTCGATCAGCTGTTAGAGGTTGTTTACATTGGATATAAAACCGGAAGTTTATATACAACAAAGAAAAAGAATTGAATCAAAGATAATTCAATATATATGGGATATTTACAAATTAATTTTGGGTTATACTTATCCTTGGTGAATCTGATGGATCTTTACACCGAAGATACATGTACACTTGATCGAAATAAATTATTAGGGGCTGTTTTTGAAGAAAAATATTTCTGCAAAGTGAATGTGCATTTCTCAGTGGAAAATCTTGGTGTTTAAATCCTTTTACGTAGAATTCCAGCATATGCCAGTATTTCGTAAGCGCTAAAAAGTCTCTGAAAGTAGTCTATGTTTCTGTTTTGAATAAGTTACTTATGCTCAGGTGAGCAATATAGACCCATTTAGGTCTTTTGTAGCCATCTAAGCTTAATCGATTAGATACTTGAGCCGATGCCGATGAGGGACAGGGTTGGTGTAGTGGTTAAGCGCTTGGCTTGCGGCGCTGACGATCCGGGTTCGATTCCCGGGTTGCGTCACTATGTGTAAGAGGTTGGTTACCTCCTGCTTTCATGTCGCGGTATCACTGAAAAATTGTTGAAAAAGCGTAAAACACTAATCAACCACCCAACCAACCGATGCCGATGGCTTGTAGGTGTTCTTCTTTCGAAAAAGATACCACCTGCAAAGATCTTTACTTCTACAAGTTTTGATAGCACTATTTGAAAATGAAAACTTATGACGATGTCTTCCTAAACTCTTATATTATAATTTATAATTCGTCATAATATTATACATTTCTTAATAATATATTGTAAACATCTCTGGATCCTGATTTGTTTTAAAAGTAAAATCAATAAATATTGATGAGTATTGACTTGTGAGGGAATAAACTCAGTTCAAGGTTTTAAGTGGAATTTGGCTAGAATTTTGAAACCGAATTCCTAAGACCATGGTAACTGCTAATGTATATTATACTTATGCATTAGATTTGCAGATGTAATAAAATTAATAGTTTTAATAAATAAATCCGATACAAAGCGAAATCCAAAATCATGTTGTTGATATATATATATAACAACATGACAAGATAATGGATTTCACTTTGTATCGGATTTATTTATATATATTTATTTATACGTATTTATTTATTTATAAAGTATTGATATCTCATCAATTGGATTAAACCATAATGGGTTATTTTACAGAGAGTTAATCATTAAAATGAATTTCATCAAAATTGATAAAATATACTTCCAGAAGTTTTAGCAAGAAGTTTTGGATAATCAGATTCCCATTTAAAAGGAAATGTAATGTTACATGCACAAATTTTACTATTAGTAGATTGAAGCATTGTACACATAGTATTCTCCTGAACTAAGTGAAATTCAATGTCTTTATATACCCATATGGCACCCTCCTAGTTTGTAATCTTGCTTCGTGATTTTTCGAGAAACTTTATTAGGTTTTTAGTACCAGATAAATTGTAAAAAGATTTTCTATAAGTAATTTATCCAATTAATTGATTGTTTTGAGAATGTGATAGAATGTTTATGTTTATGTTAAGCACAATGCACAGAACTCAACAATATGGTTAACAACTATGAAAAAAAAACTTTTATTAGACATGTTACATAAAAACTTACAAAGCATAGAAACAATAAATTTCAAAATGTAGATTTAAATCATATATCCCTTTCGGTAAAAATATCTTGTATGAGATATCCTTATTTCATATATAACAAGAACCAAATAGTTGAAGTCAGTGGCCAATAATACATCAAAGTGTGAAAAGAGATGAAATATGACGCAGAATGACCGACAGCTTAGTACAAAATTATTTATTTTTATCATTCAACATTCAATTTACTTAATCATATTGATGATGCTTTTTTTTTCGGCTCTCACACTTTTGATTTTAATGATGGTACATGTAGGTTTACACAGTGTTAATAACGATGATTAGAAACAATAAAAAAAACTTTAATGTACATGGTAGAATTTGTCATCATATAGATCATATAGATTAATCTGAGGATAAACTTAAACGACAAACATTACACCCTCATATCAGCTTAATAATCATTCAGACAACAAAATACCGCTCAGAAATGCATTTGTATGTCCAGCGCTGACAGCGTGTATGTGTTTTAGGAAAGGTAAACGACACACAAGAAATATTACTTTACAATACATAATGTTTTAAGTAATAACTAGATTTCAATTTATCAATTTACTTTCCTTAATATCGCATACCATGAATATGTTTATTAGTGATAACTTAATCCGATATCATTTTAACATAGGCTTGTGTCTAGAAAGACTTCTGATGTTTGAAAATATCTATTTGTCTCTCGTAAATAATTTTCTTGTCAGAAATTTCACTTTTTGCTTAAGTTCTGTGTCCAGCATGCCATACAGTACTGGATTAATGATATGAATAAAATGTGATGTTTTGCGCAGCAAAAACAGCATTTCAAATTCTAAAAATGATCTGTCTTCCCAGAAGTAGTGTACATCATTACCTTCCAATATTATCAGTATAACAGTTGGAGGGAAAATGAATATATAGAACACACCCATTACAAAATACATAACGGTTTTACGAACAGTTATTTTAGAAACATTGTTTTCAGTTTTTTTATTATCATTTTCCTTAAAATGATCAGAGTGTCCGTCCTGTTCGTCATCGTTGTCTCCCTCTATTATTGAATTACTATTATCTACCTCTAGTTGACCAATCAGAGGCCACGTTAGGAAGTGTATTTGTCGAAGCTGAAATGGCATACTGTTGCTGTAGCAGTTTCCGGACGTTTTGGGGGGTTTTTTGGTCGATAACTATTTTTTACACTACGAAAATATTTGATATTTGGCAAAAATAATGATTGTCTATAAAGATAATTAAAAATGTAAAAAAAAATTCAACATTTAGGTGTCTTTTTGTCCAAATGAGCCCCTTTTCCACACGACGTTTCGATATCACTTTTCTTTGTTTACTGTAGCAGTTTCCGGTTTTGGCGGTTAATGCAGTATTTGGGCTCAGTATGGGATGTTAACATCATCGTTAAATAGACATACATTAATAATAGGTAAATAGTAAATCAATAGTCACAGGATTTTAATAAATGTTACACAGACTTGCCAAATAATTAGATTTGCTTTTCGGTAGGCTGACATCACTTCCCCAACGCGAGAAATACAACAACACAGTACAGATAAATATGTCTGCTTTCATTTGATACCACATTTGAGACGATTTGGGAAAAATTAAACAAGTTCTTAGACACAGATGGGAGCAGGTGTATTTTTTGTAAATCGGAAGTTCTAACCCTTCTTATTATATTGGTATAATTGAGGGGGGGGGGGGGGATGGGCAACGAGCCGAAAGCCCTGTGCTCACACCGCTAAATCAGATGTCTTTTTTCCATGAGCAAAGTTGTACTCATGATTCTAACTGACTTAAGGTGCTTTTTAAAATGATGGAAAAAGACATTCGGAACCAATTTTTATTCATGTCTGTTTACATTGATCATTCGTCGGAATGCGAGAGGTAATGCTGCAAGCATAATGAATAACATACATCGAATGTTCCGCCATAACAATATCCAATGTAGCACTCTTTGCATATAGATTTACATAGCGGTGCCATCCAGCCGAGGTCAAGGCAGTTCAGACAGCAGCAACAAAGCAGCAAAAAAAAAAACTACAAATACCAGTTGTATCTTCATCCTGACTGATGGAATAGTTTGATTCTGAAACACACCAACTGTACTTAATAAGTCATTAAAACATATAAAAACAAAACAAAACTGAACATTCAAAATGCAACAAACATTTTGTGCTCAAAATGTTTCCCCAAGTCTAGTGTATATTATGATATGTACTCTAGATAAAGGATACGATATTTTTATGATATACGACATAAACCAGTTTTCATTCATTTTCATCTGATTTATACATTTTCTGCCAATTTTTATCATGGACATAAAACTATTCGTATGATTGTTTAGAGCTTGTTGCTCATTTCATCTAAATAGCCCTTGATTTATTTAATATGTTGGTTGGTTGATTGTGTTTTACGTCGCTTTCAACAATATTTCAGTTATATCGCGACGTGGAAGCAGGAGGTTACCAACCTCTTAAACATAGTGGCTCTACCCGGGAATCGAACCCAGATCGTCGGCGCCGCAAGCCAAGCGCTTAACCACTACACCACGCCTGCCCCTATTTGATATGAATTCAGTGTAATAAAGCATTGCTATTAACTTTTAATTTTTCTCTTTTCCCATAACTCCTTTTACGAATGAAAATAAAACAGCAAACGTATTATTAAAAACATTAAGCATGTAAAGATGATGGATAAATCCAAACCACAAGTCCAAAAATCATAAAACCAGAGGACATACAAAATCAGTGAAAATGAAAAACAAATGGAAAATAACAAAATATGTCTACTTGAAGAGCATATGTAAACCCCTATGATGGAGTGAGATCAGGTGCCCGGGGAGAGTGAGCATCTCCTGCTTGCTAGAAACACCCGTCACATATACCCAGTAGAAAGAGTCAAATCGTGTGAATTCCATATATATTTATATATGGAGAAGTCGAAGTAGGTAACCTTCTAGTATAGAAGGTGTCAAATCTGTGTAAAATGATCGGAATCGGTCTCAGTCCAAAATATCATTTAAAAGTCTTGATAACGAGATATCATTTGGAGTAATAAGAGTCTCGTAACGACCATAGAATTTCCTCAGTGACGTTGCTAGTCTAGCACATATATAACCCTGGTTGAGCAGCTTAACTGAAAGTCGCCTAGCCCTCAGAACAAAGTCACTGTAATTTGAACATGCTCTGGAATAACATATTCGAGCAGGACCCAATGTGATGTCATTTACTTGATAACAGATTCGTTGTTTCTTTTGTTCCATCTCTATGCTTTGATATTACCTTTCTTCCTAAGGCAGAAATTTATCAAAATCGATAGCCAGTGATACACTCTTTTACATAAGATATATTCAGAGAGATTTCTCAGAATCGAGTAAGTGTATTCCAACACGTTTATCAGTTTTCGGTACTACAATATCATCGTCAATAAAGGAGAAACTTCATACTCAAACCATTGCGCCAAAATTGTGTGCATCAGAGGTAGATATGAATTTCATTAAACATCCAAAGAAATGAGAAATAAGTTTAAACACAAATACTTTCAACTTTTAAAGCCTAAATTCTCTTGATGTTTTACCATTTCATCTTCAATACCCTGTGGTAGATTGAAGAGCCTCTTTTCCTAATTTATTGACGATTTCATTTTGGATAAGATAAATCCCTGCAGAGGCTCATGTCATTAAATCGCTCAGATTCTATATAGAGAAACACTACCCTCAAAATAGAAAGATGCTGTTTAACACATATGTAGTTTCCACATTATTCAAATATGCGAGCAAAATGTAGATATTCCCATGGGTATTCATTTTGCCTCTCTATGACAAGCCTTGTTTAGACCTTCTCAGAAGATATAAGGTCCTGAGCCTTCTCCTCTCTGACTATTAGTCGAGACTCAGATGGAACAAGTACATTAGCTCGTTTTTAGAAGTGCAGAGCATGGTGGGCTGAATTCGACATTACTTTATATTTTAGATAGTATTTTTTCATTCATTATGTATTTCTTGTATGGTTAAGATCTCTCTAATTGGGTAGCCTTTTTGTGCATATGGAGTATAATTTATATAGGTTTTATATGTATATCCTTTGACTGTTCTGCCGTTGTGGTGAGACGGAAAAATGGGCTTCTGAATCGGTTAACCACACCAACTGTGTGATTTTCAATTGACCGTCTGACTCATCTGTATTACAATTTGATTTCGGGGTTTTGTGTGTGTGTGTGTGTGTGTGTGTGTGTGTGTGTGTGTGTGTGTGTGTGTGTGTGTGTGTGTGTGTGTGTGTGTGTGTGTGTAGGTGTGTGTGTGTGGGTGTGTGTGTATCTTTCTTTCTTGTTTTTCTGTCTCTGATGACTTTTTTAATACGACTGAGTCGGAGTTTTTTAGAAGCTGACCTACTCATTCAGGAGAAGCATAATTCTAAAGAACTGATTCTGATAAAACGGAATGCGACTTAGCTTTTACTCTTCATCACAAAAATGTTAAATATATGTTATCAGCAGAAAATTATTAGCAATGCTCATACGATATAACATTAAGAAGTTGTAATTAAAGATACAGTGGAACCAAGGTTTAAATTAACTGCGAGGAGCCATTCACATATCTCACCATGAGGGTAGTATAACAACCATACAGAATCAGACCAAAGGGTTTATCGTTTATACATAAAGAATTAAAATAAGCATGTTTGACATTAATTTTGAGTTCTATATATTGTAACATGTAGTGACGACAGGGCTGGACCCAAATGTCTGAAACCAAGCGCACTTAAAAGCATTCCCGGTAAAGCTAGCCTGCCGGGTAGGCAGTTAAAGTGGCTTATATATCTCAGTCGTCAAAATATTATATTAAAAATAAAATATGTTCACATATATCTTGAAACATGAAGTAATTATTATGACAGCACTTACCTGTAGAATGTATCGATGTGAATCGTTTAGATGATGCAAGCGAACGTTGGCAGAATTTATACTCTTTTGAAAATATCACATTAATAAAGTAATTGGTAACGAGATAGCTAGTATAAAATGCTATTATGATGGAATATTTAACATAAGTATAATTATTACAAGGAACAGTTGTATGTTGTACAAGCAGTAACTTATATGATAATTGTCTGAAACACTATATACATTTAATAAAACTGTTTGCGGTTACGAAGTTTTTGTCTGAAATTGCAGATTAGTCATTAATGCAGGAGAAACAGGTTATTACGTTTTTATGAATAAAGTATAGTTATTTAAAATTTCAATTATGATGGTACTAATCACTTGGTAACTAGATATGATAACCTTATAATTGTATCATACATATTAGATGTAAATTGTGACGAGAAATCGAAATCAATAATACATGTATGCGTTACTACGCCAGAACATTAAAATTTTTACTAGTTTTCCATGTTTTCTATAAACGATAACTGCGACATTTTTTTCGACTGCCCCACCCACACTGCCAAATTTCTCTTCCACATCGAAAAGAGCCTAGTGCAATAAACTTGACAGTTTCATCAACACTTTTACTATCTGTGGATAGCACTTTCATTACAGCACTTAAAGACCATTCCACGAGAATTTAAAACCCATGTCACAGTAATATGACTTTGAACAACAAGATATTATTGGAGTTGGAAATTTAAATTCGGCCAAAACAGCACAAAATATTTGAGTCTTAATTATATAGGAATTCGTTTAAATCCTAGATCCAGTTTTTCCGACATTACTGTGTTCTCCCTAATATTGGTACAGCATTAGTGCGAGAATTATCATATTGGAACGTGTTTCAATGTAAAGATGATGGATAAATCCAAACCATAAGTCTAAAAATCAGGAAACCAGAGGATATACAAAATCAGTGAAAATGAAAAACAAGTTGAACCAGAGGACATACAAAATACTATATGTACATTTTGTGCACACAACTTTCAGGTTGTTTGTTTGTTTGTTTCTTCTTTCATGTCAAGATTATTCACTGACACGGTAAGGCTTAGTGTATTTCACAGACATTTAGACTTTTGCAACCGATGCACCCGAAGCCGAGATGGATATTTTTACGTGTCACAAACTGTAACTAGAGTAATACCTAATATCACTGCGAGTTCTTCAGTTTAAATAATCTTATGGCATCACGGCTGGTGTGACCGGCCAATAGGTGATACTTACTTCTCCATGACAACTGATTCCACTCCTGATTCTTCCAAAGGTCCATGATAGTCTATATCTCTATTTTGACTAGTGAAATGGATATTCTTTATTTACTACACTACTATATAATTACTTATTTTTCTGATATTGCAAGTCAGATTGTTTGTTTGGGTTTTCATTTTTTATTTTTATTTATTTTGATTTTTTTTCCAACGTCTTCCTGCAACAACACCCCCCCCCCCCCCAAATCTCATGATAATCAAATGGTTGCTCCCGAATCCAAAAAGACATGTAAGTGTTCCAGATTTCATTTTATGTTCTTTCGTTACCATGTATAATCTGTTATCTAAGGTTTATTCATCCTTATTAAGGATATTGTACTCTCCTTATTAGGCTTAATTCTTGGGTTTCATCGAAATCGCTAAGCCTGGTAGACAGTTAATGAACAATGTTTGAAAATGCATTTCAACAATTTCCAAAATATGTTTTTCTATTTATAATGATTGAGAAAACTTCTCATTTTACATTATCTTTGTAGGCTTTTCTTCATTTGTTCAAATGAAGTTTAACCTGGTTAAATGGAATCCACCAAAAAAAAGATTTCGAATTTCTTATGAGGTGTATATATCATTTATATTTGGTAACAGCATGAACATTTGATGTCAACGTTGTTTATATTTCAAATCATATTTTTTTAATTTGACAGGGTTCAGATCTTAGTTTTCATTGTTATAATGTTTTCTCCATAATAAGTTGTTTAGTTTAGTAAAAGTTTTGCATTGAGTTTTTAAAATTTCCCATTTATAATGAAAACTGCAAAAAAGAAAACAAATAAAAAAACCCAATATACAATACTCTGTTCAGTTTTTACTACTTGATGTCAACAGTATGTAATCTGATATCAAAAATTCTTTATATTATGCCTAGACGTGCCTTGCTCTATATGAATGACTTCTGTATTGTAATGAATACATATTCACATTATGGCTACGTATGCAGTACTTTTCGTCGATGCCGTAATAGCACGATATGTCAATTGTTTATTAATGTGGGCGTGTCTTTACATTATCTCTTCCTCTATATTGATATTAGTTAGTGAGTAGACGGATCCAAAGGGAGGGGGGGGGGGGGTTAGAAAAGGGAATCTGCAATACTCCTACGGTATATTCAAAGTGCATATGCTATAAAGTGATAGGTTTCATGTATTTTAAGTTTTCTCTTTGGCATTTCTATTTCTCCCGAAGCGCGAACACAAACAACTGAGTATCAAAGGGGAAACATTTTGTCCGTACGGTTGAAGTCACACTGGGGGCGTGATTTAACAAGTCGCCGAAGTCACTGCTTGTCTCCAGCTCCGTGTATTGCCTACACGCGTTTGGTATTTGGTATGCCTGTAGACGCCTGGTAACGGGGAGTGGTAACATGCTTGGCATAAACAATATGTGAGGGTTTGAACTGGTAATAGAAATGTAAAATACGAAAATAACTAGTGTAACCTGACTGTGCCACTAACAACAATGTACCACAGTGGACATTCACGGACCCCTGAAATTCAGAGGTGACACCAGGTGCCCAGGAGGAGTGAGCGTCTCCTGTTTGACTAGCAATACCCGCCGTGAATGCCCTGACATAACAACGAAAGAATATAATTCAGCACTGTATGTGAATTGGCACTGTGTAAAAAGTGTCACAGCCACATAACATCAGGAAAAAGGGTATAATAACACTTCAGTCAAACCTTCCCGGGAAACTTTTTGACGAGTTCCATACTACAAAAGGAATAAGTGTGACGTTCATGTAAAATATAAAAATAACTGCTATAACCTGACTGTGGCACTAACAACAATGTACCACAGTGGACATTCACGGAACCCCTGAAATTCAGAGGTGAGACCAGATGCTCGGGAGGAGTGAGCGTCTCCCATTAGGCTAGACACATCCGCCGTGAATGCCCTGACATACAAACAAAATAATATAATTCAGCACTGTATATACATGAATGTGAACAAACACTGTGTAGAAAGTGTCACAGCCACATAACATCAGGAAAAAGGGTATAATAACACTTGAGTCAAACCCTCCGCGGGGAACATTTTTACGAGCTCCACACTGCAGAGGGAATAAGTGTGACGTTCATGTAAAATACGAAAATAACTGGTGTAACCTGACTGTGACACTAACACAAATGTACCACAGTGGACATTCACGGAGCCCTGAAATTCAGAGGTGAGACCAGGTGCCCGGGAGGAGTGAGAGTCTCCTGTTTCACTAGCCACACCCGCCGTGAATGCCCTGACAAACAGACGAAACAATATAATTCAGCATTGTATATATATACATGAATGTGAACAAATACTGTGTAGAAAGTGTCACAGCCACATAACATCAGGAAAAAGGATATGATAACACTTAAGTCAAATCCTCCGCGGGGAACTTTTTACGAACTCCACACTGCAAAGGGAATAGGTGTGACGTTCATGTAAAATACGAAAATAACTGGTGTAACCTGACTGTGGCACTAACAACAATGTACCACAATGGACATTCATGGACCCCTGAAATTCAGAGGTGAGACCAGGTGCCCGGAAGGAGTGGGCGTCTCCTGTACATGTTTCAGTCCCAATTATGAAGATTCTAGCAGTGATTTTTTACATGAGATTGGTTATATTACTTTTTAGGGGGTGGGGTGTTTGATGTATTTGTTTGTTTTGATCTCTATTCGAAAAGTTTTATTTTAAAAGAGTTTGAGGACATAAGCCGATATTTCTCCCGTACGTTACGAATTACACAGTTGAGCATGACCCCCCCCCCCCCCTTTCCAATATCAATGGGACAGCTTTCGCCTTCTGTCCAGACTGACTTATCGAGTCTTTCTATCTAAATATTTAGAATTATCCCAACACGATGGGATAGCATTGTACAGAACTTCTTGAAAAGGACCTTTTTTCTATGATTACGATGGTGAGGAGGAACATCTGATTCTGGTCACCACATCATCTATCACGCAAGGTGATAAAAAAAATCTAGGCATTCGTGTCCCCATTCAGGTTGTGGAATGAGAGGCCCATTGCCAAGCGACCACAAGGCCTTCTGTCAAAGTGCTGGCGGAGTATTTGTCCAGTCCCAGTCCTTGTGTGCAAAAATGCCTGTAATGGTTGAAGCTTGTTAGGTAATAGATTCAAAGTTACGGTGTTCATAGTTGGCTTTAGAAACAGAATGATGATATGTGGAAGAGATTCGGATATATTAAAACGCTTTCTCGTAATTAATTTCTAACTGCAAATTTTACTTTGTTCTCTTCATCACGTTAATTACCTATTATCAATTTCCCTTCCTTATAAAAACAACGCATTAACATTTTTGTGAAAATAATTAACCCGAAATTTAAAAAAACGTCTAGACCGTGGTTTCACCAATTTTGAAGATGGTTATTTGCGTCCATATTGAATAAGTTTATGTCACATGGTTGATCAAAAGTACCCCGGTCATCCGCTCTTGTGGTCAGCGTGATAAATCGATACGTGATTGACAGCTTCAAATTATCACTATCCGCTAGTTGCCCTAATAAGAATCGACTTTGTCCCTCGATTCAGAGGCGGCCGAGAGCGTAGTGAAGAAGACAGAGATTTCTGTTTTTTGTGTGCTAATTAATGATTTCGGTAACAAAATATTTCTGAAGACATTATGAATGACTATCACAGATCACCCTAATTCATGAGTACGCTAAAAAAAAGTCGTAAATCTTAACCTTCAACATTTTGTTCAAAAATAGGGTGGCAGTAAATGAAGTTCATATTAAGTAATTAATTGTTCAAAGATGATATCAAGTGTGTCAAAGAAGGACTTTTGGATAGACGGACACCGGAGCGAACAGCGTCGTTTAGATGTTTAGATGATTATTCCACCTTGTCTCTTCTTTAAACGCCGAGAGGAATTTTCATGTGTTGTCTGTTTAGATGAAAAAGCCCCATTTACAATACTCTGTGTTCAATGTTTACTACTTGATGTCAATAGATATAATGTGATGGTAAAAATTCTTTATATATCTGCATATACGTGCCTTGCTCTCTGTGAATGACTTCTGTATTGTAATGTACACATCTTCACATTATGCCTACGTATGCAATACTATTAGCTCATGTTTCAATAGTACGGTATGTCAATCGATTATTGATGTGGGCGTGTCTTTACATTATCTCTTCCTACATGTTCATATCAGTGTGTAGTCGGATCCAAAAGGAGGCGGAGGGTTAGAAAAGGGGAAAAGGGGATCTGAATAACCCCTGCGGGATTTTCAAAGTACATATGCTAGAAAGTGATATGATTCATGTATTTTAAGTTTTCTCCTTGGCATATCTATTTCTCCCGAACACAGACAAGTGAGTATTAAACAATGGTCGATTCAGAGACGGCGGAGAGCGTAGTGGAGAGAAAAGGGGGGTGGGGGGGTCTTTGTGTGCTATTAATGATTTCGCTAGTAAAAATTTCTGAAGGCATAATGAATTGCAATCACAGATCACACTAATTCATGAATATGCTAATACAATGTATATCTAAAACCTTACCTTTCAACAGTTTTGGTAAAAATTAGGTTGTGCTAAAAGAAGTACACATTAAGTAGTAAATTGTTCAAAGATGATATCAAGTGTGTCAAAGAAGGACTTTTGGATTGACGGACAGCAAACAGCGTCGTTTAGACGTTCAGATTATTATTCCAACTGGTATGTTCTTTCAACATCGAGATGACTTTCCATATGCAATATGTTTAGGGACTTCCTGCACCAAAACTAAAACGGGAAAAGATTGTATAAATATATTTGACGTCACGCCTCGACAATTTGTTTTACACATCTTGTTGTTGTTGATTAAAATGATATCATGATTGATATACTATTCTCATCAAATTTGATGGATTGTAGTATTATGTAGATGTAGAACGAGATGTAAACATCCTTACTATACATGTACACTGTACATTTTTAATCATGTAAAATGCTTTTTGAATGAATGTTCACTAATTTAATATGTATATTTAATAGAACGTACACTTTATATCTTAGTGTAAAAATTAAGTTGTATTAGAAATGGCGCTACCTTCTTCGTATGATAGACGAAATTCGTCTTTAGCCGCAAAGTTAGATTTTTGTTTTTCTCGTGTTTGCTATGATGATAAAAATAACATATGTAAACTCGTTCTTAAATATTTCCTCTTATTGTAATTTATAATTTTGTCTCATATAGTTAAAGCCATTGCTACACGTAAAATTGTTAAGTTTCAATAGTCCAAGAGTTGCATTCATTATTGTGAATTTGTTGCAGTAAAATTGAATATTTCTTTTGCCATGTGCTTTTTATATTATCAGTTTATGTAGTAGAGGTATTTAATTGTAGCATATTAGTTTCTGATTTTACATGATTGCTACAAAGACTTTTGTAGCAAACTTCAAAATACATCTCATATAGTTTAAATCATTGTTACTGTAGGATCATTTAGATTCAACAGAAAATGTTTGTGCATTCAATTTTACATATTTGCTGTAGTAGTAATCTTGAGTCTTGCTGAAAGTCTTGAATACACTCTATGAAATGGAAATTTTCAAACAACATAAAATGCCGTCGAGGAACATTCCTAAAGGTTCCTTTAGAATTAACTCTCATTAGTGCTTCAGTCTCAAAATACATATTTACATGTTTTCCTTCTTGCACAACGTTAAAAGTACCAATTTACTGCTTGTCATTAGTGCAAATAACTGAATCTTGCATCACTGTGATTAAATTGAATAAAAATTGAAATAAACATAACATTTTTGTGGTGTTTGGAGGTAAGGTTTTTCAACAAATTGTCGGCATTCCAATGGGCATTAACTGTGCTCCGCTTCTGGCTGACATATTCCTTTATTCATACGAAGCTGAGTTCATTCAGTCTTTGCTTTCGCAAGGAAAAAAACAATTGGCTCTTGGCTTCAATTTTACTTACAGATATATAGATGACTTGCTTTCAATTAATAATCCTTCATTCGCGGATTACCTTAGCATCATCTATCCAAGTGAACTGGAGGTCAAAGAAACCACAGAAACTAGTAATTCTACTTCGTATTTAGATATTATGTTGTCTTTCGACATTAATGGTCAATTGAACACCTCACTCTATGACAAACGTGACGATTTCAATTTCGCTATCACAAACTTTCCTTTCATAAGTAACAACATTCCATCATCGCCCGCATACGGCGTATTCATATCTCAGTTAATACGTTATTCCAGAGCATGTTCAAATTACAATGACTTTGTTCTGAGGGCTAGGCGACTTTCAGTTAAGCTGCTCAACCAGGGTTATATATGTGCTAGACTCGCATCGTCACTGAGGAAGTTCTACGGTCGTTACGACACTCTTATTACTCCATATGATATCTCGTTATCCAGACTTTTAAATGATATTCTGGACTGAGACCGATTCCGATCACTTTACACAGATTTGACACCCTCTATACTAGAAGGTTACCTACTTCGACTTCTCCATATATAGATACATATGGAATTCACACGATTTGACTCTTTCTACGGGGTATATGTGACGGGTGTTGCTAGCAAGCAGGAGATGCTCACTCTCCCCGGGCACCTGATCTCACTCCATCACAGGGGTTCACATATGCTCTTCAAGTAGACATATTTTGTTATTTTCCATTTGTTTTTCATTTTCACTGATTTTGTATGTCCTATGGTTTCATGATTTTTGGACTTGTGGTTTGGATTTATCCATCATCTTTACATTGTGTTTGATTATATATTAAGCTCACATGAGCTGTTGTATTGTCGTTGTAAACTTTTCACATTTTGGACTTTTTCTCCAGAACTGCTGAAAGGATTTTGATGAAGTTTGTAAGGTATGAAGTGCTAATGATGTTGTTTTACGTCCAGATCCTTCAACAGGTGCCGCCACCAGAACCACAATTGCATATATAAGGCTCAGACGATAGCCTCCTGTGACAAACTTGATCAGAACGCAGCTAAAACCAAATGCATAGAATTTATCTAGAAGGATGGGTGAAGAAGTGTTGTTGTTTTGGTATCATTCCGATATAAAGTTGTTTAACGTTTTCCACATCTTTTTGGACCTCGCAGTCATTTTTGGCCAAATTGTTCTCTTTTAGTTGACAATGGTTCATTCAATTCGTTTCTTTTAATCATAATTATGGTAAGAAACCATTACTGTGAAAGGTCTTTGTCAATATCTCAATTTTTTTAATGTTTTGTTACGCCAAATTTGGGGTACGGGCATTTTTCCACAATTTCAACTTCCGCACAGGAACGATTTTGATGAAACTTGGTAGGAATGAAGTACTCATAGTCTCTTGTAAGTGTTGATGTTTTTAATCCAGTTCTATCTACAGGTATTGAGCATTCATTTTATGTAATCATCATAGATTTAGGGGTTATGAATTCTTTCATGTTGGTAATTCAAATTTTACACTCAGTTATCAGTACAAAATGTAGTAACAATACAATAAACATATATATATATATATATATATATATATATATATATATATATATATATATATATATATATATATATATATATATATATATATATATATATATATATATATATATATATATATTATATATATATTTGCTTATTAAATTGACAGTCTGAAAAATTTGCATATATTTTCAGACTGTCAATTTAATAAGCAAATTGTGTTCAGGTGAGCGATATAGTCCAGCTCGGGTCTCTTGTTATTTTTCGCTGAATTTCATTATCTTAACCAGATAGTAATGTCTCTCCGAAGAAACAAAAATAACTCAGTTTCAAGAATTATTTCTTTTACATTTCTTGTGCACTATTACATTGACCGGAATTTCCTCTCGTGGTATTTTGCTTGCTTAATTGATTGATTGATTGATTGATTGATTGATTGATTGATTGATTGGTCATTGTTTTATGTCACTCCTCGATTATTTCTTGTATACAGTAAACCATCTCCCTAGTGTATCACAGAGAAATTATACCTTTGCAACGGACCCACCCATCACACTGAAAAACACTTTCCGTGTCACACCTATCATTGCATGGGACCTTGCTTTTCACGGTCTAAACCGAAAGACATAACACAGTTATGCCTATAGCAGGAATCAAACCCGGGATCCCTCGAGCATTTCATTCACTGAGCCACATCGACTACTCTCGTGGAATATTAAATATTTTTGTATGTTTTCGGTGACAGCATGAAAAGCATAAAACAAGTAAAGATGTAAAGATGATGGATAAATCCAAAGCACAAGTCCAAAAATCATAAAACCAGAGGACATACAAAATCAGTGAAAATGAAAAACAAATGGAAAATAACAAAATATGTCTACTTGAAGAGCATATGTGAACCCCTGTGATGGAGTGAGATCAGGTGCCCGGGGAGAGTGAGCATCTCCTGCTTGCTAGCAACACCCGTCACATATACCCAGTAGAAAGAGTCAGATCGTGTAAATTCCATATGTATTTATATATGGAGAAGTCGAAGTAGGTAACCTTCTAGTATAGAAGGAACTAGGAAAAATATACAATATATAACCCAGAGATTCCTCTTTTTCATGTCTCTTGACAACAAAACAAAGCTAAAAACAAAAACAAAACACTTTTCACATCAATTAACAAAGTTTTCCGAAGGGAGGAAGATAACTCGTACTTTTTCTTATTTCACTTCATTTGCATACGTAATGCATTATATCGATCGATAGGATCATATCATATATAACTTATCATGCAGAATGTAATTTCTCTTTAAATATACCACCTAGTACTTACAGTCTATATGTAAAAAATGCCATATATATCCTATTAAGATTTGTAAGTATTCCTTTGTTCAATGTTTATTATACACTAATCTTAAATTGATTATAAGTTGTAAACATTGTTTTATAGATAAAAGTGCATTGTTCATCTTCCTGTATATTTATATTTCAAAGACTATAATTTTTATCGATTAATCAGAGAGTAAACTACAATGCCATATTTTACCCAGTACATGATTCATATGTATCGTTTTAGATAGTGAAACAATAAGGAAATACAAAAGTATTTACGAAAGGTGTGAACAAAGTTTAATGTATATGAATTTTATTAGAACATTGCAATAGATATATTCACCCGCTATGTTTCTCATACAACTAGATCAAAATTTTTACTTTCTAATAAAATCGTACTAAACAGAATCCGATGGAAATATAACTCATGTTTTCACAAGCATTCACATTTCTTGATAATAAATAAATATATATATATATATATATAGATAGATAGATAGATAGATATAGATATATATATATAGATATATATATATAGATATATATATATATTATAACAACATGACAACAAGATAATGGATTTCACTTTGTATCGGATTTATTTATATATATTTATTTATACATATTTATTTATAAAGTATTGATATCTCATCAATTGGATTATACCATAATGGGTTATTTAACAGAGAGTTAATAATTAAGATTAACTTAATCAAAATTGATAAAATATATTTCCAGAAGTTTTAGCAAGAAGTTCTGGATAATCAGATTCGCATTGAAAAGGAAAGGTAATGTTACATGCACAAATTTTACTATTAGTAGATTGAAGCATTGTACACATAGTATTCTCCTGAACTAAGTGAAATTTAATGTCTTTATGTACCATATGGTATCCTCCTAGTAGTAATCTTGCTTCGTGATTTTTCGAGAAACTTTATTAGTTTTTTAGTACCAGATAAATTGTAAAAAGATTTTCTATAAATAATTTATCCAATTTATTGATAGTTTTGAGAATGTGATTAAATGTTTATGTTTATTTTAAGCACAATGCACAGAACTCAACAATATGGTTAACAACAATGGAAAAAAACCTTTTATTAGAAATGTTACATAAAAACTTACAAAGCATTAAAACATTAAATCCTTCAATTTTCATAGCATTTCCTTTCGTTATTATTTAGTAAAAGTCTAATATAAATGATAAACTCAGTAATTTAGGCTCAGTTTAAAATGGGACAGAAATTGATATAACAATCAAACAGATTCAAGTGCATTGTAATTTCAAAATGTAGATTTAAATCATATATCCCTTTCGGTAAAAGTATCTTGTATGAGATGTCCTTATTTCATATGTAATAAAAACCAAATAGTTGAAATCAGTAGCCAATAATACATCAAAGTGTAAAAAGAGATGAAATATGGCACAGAATGACCGACAGCTTAGTACAAAATTATTTATTTTTATCATTCAACATTCAATTTACTTCCTCATATTGATAATGCTTTCTTTTTATTCGGGTCTCACACTTTTAATTTTCATGATGATAGGTTTACAAAGTGTTAATAACGATAATTGGAAACAATAAAAAAAACCCAAACTTCAATGTACATATATAATACATGGTAGAATTTGTCATCATATAGATTAATCTGAGGATAAACTTAAACAACAAACATTACACCCTCATATCAGCTTAATAATCATTCAGACAACAAAAAATCCGCTCAGAAATGCACTTGTATGTCCAGCGCTGACAGCGTGTATGTGTTTTAGGAAAAGTAAACGACTCACAAGAAATATTACTTTACACTACAGAATGTTTTAAGTAATAACTAATTAGATTTCAATTTATCAGTTTACTTTCCTTAATATCGCATACCATGAATATGTTTATTAGTGATAATTTAATCCGATATCATTTTAAAATAGGCTTGTGTCTAGAAAGACTTCTGATGTTTGAAAACATCTATTTGTCTCTTGTAAATAATTTTCTTGTCAGAAATTTCACTTTTTGCTTAAGTTCAGTGTCCAGCATGCTATACAGTACTGGATTAATTATATGCATAAAATGTGATGTTTTTCGCAGCAAAAACAGCATTTCAAATTCTAAAAATGATCTGTCTTCCCAGAAGTGTACATCATTACCTTCCAATATTATCAGTATAACAGTTGGAGGGAATATGAATATATAGTACACACCCATTACAAAATACATAACAGTTTTACGAACAGTTATTTTAGGAACATTGTTTTCAGTTTTTTTATTATCATTTTCCTTAAAATAATCAGAGTTTCCGTCCTGTGCGTTGTCTCTCTTTATTACTGAATAACTTTTATCTACCTCTAGTTCTATATCTCGTTTATGAGGTATGTTGCGTTCAGACAAGCGACGTTTAATTCGCTGATGAATGGAGAAATACAAAGGAGGTCCTGTTACTGATAATCCAGTGAACAAACTTATAGTGATGCATTGATATATAAAACGTGATTGTTTATTGGTCAATGCATAAGTAAGTACACAACGTTTACCCTGACTGAGCCTCTGCTGAACGGAATTCACTGCTGCAAAAGGTATAGCAATTGCAAGGGAAACACAGCCTATAATGATTAAAGCGATTCGTTTTCCAAATTTTGTGAACTGTATGCCATGCGGGCGACAAATGAGTAAATACCTTTGCAAAGCAATAACAGAATATATGGACATTGACGCAACAAAAGTGAAAGAACCAAACCATTTCCATAAAACACATAAGAAATTTCCTGGGAAATTGAAATGGAAGCTGTTATCTATGGCAGTTAGTGAGAGCAATCCTGTGATAGAAATAGCGTCAATATATGCTGTAATATAGATGAAGTACCTGTCTTCCTTATACTGGGCCATATGAGTATTATACATCCATATCACTACAATATTGGCAAATAGTCCCAACAGCGAAGCAATACTCATAATAACTGTATTTATAATGGCTCTTTCTGTGTACAAAGCAAAAGTTTTTGTCAGATCGAGAATTTCTGTGGAATTATTCATCTTTGATTTGAAATTACCTTTCAGTTTTCAGTATTTATCAAACAATTTTCACTATAGAAAAATATTTATGTTTGATATTCCTTCACAATAGCAAAACATCTGAATGGAACTGAAAGTTGCATATTTAATTTTATATACTTCAATTATTTCCTTGGTATAGTACATTTTATGTCCGGGAAATTCAAGAGGAGAAGTTTGTGATCAAAGTAATAACTAGTATTTCCTCATTCCGTTTTATTTATGGATTCTTTGTCTTAGTATACCATATCAGTAAAATACTCAGATATCAAATAATGAACTGTATTGGTTTTGAAAAGTAGAAGGTATAATGCTCCCGTGGTGGGTACACCGATATTCTGTCTTTCGAATGAGAAAGTAAAAACCCTTATCATTGTAGGCGTTGCATGTAATAGATCTGCATCCACTGCTAAGGTGTAAATTTCTAAGCAATGCATTAGGCAGATGCAGTCACTATATACGTGAAATAATTGTAGAATAACAATAACATTAAAGACAATATTCAATCAATCACTTATGGACATATTGCCTCGTGATCTGATTTAAACTTTTAGCCACACTGTTATATCACAGCACAAACGTGTCAAACAAGGACTTCAGAAAAGCACAAAGAAGGTGTTTATAACGACCGAAAATTTTACGAAACGTAGACTTCAAACATGTTTTCCTTATCCTTGCGATATTAACTTTTCACTCAGTAGCTTGCATCGATAAATGAAAGAAAAGGAGCCCGAAAAAGCTCTAGCATATTGAATCAGTTGAGGCACCATACGCATGTGCTAAAGGAATATCACGACATGAATATTGAAAATTTAACTATAGAAAATCGTCACGTTTATAGTTCAGTGAAGTAGTAAGTTTACCGTTTTGGTCAATATTCAGTAGGAAATCTAAGTGCGAAGCACCGGAACTGAATTCAGTTGAATCTTTTAATCCTTTTTGTTAGGATATTTTCCGTGTATACATGTATCAAGGACTTTATTCTGTAGAAAACCTAGGTAAGAAGCCCAGGAATCAGATTCAGTTGTATCTTTAATTTCGAGTTTGTTAGTATATATTCCGTGTATACATGTATAAAAGATTTTATTATTTATAAGTAAACAATGAGGAAGAACAGAAGTCCATTATATAAAAGGACACTATCGTATATATAATGTCATATTTACACAAATGCGAATCCCAATTTAAATTGAGGCGAGACCTGGTACCGGGAGTAGTAAGAGACCCTTGCTTGCATGCAACACCCGTCGAAATATCCTGCAACAACTGTTCAAGTCAAGGAAGTAAATACATATATACACTTGTCTGTATGTATACATAAAATGTCAAATCAAGGTAGTCAAATAGTTCAAGATGGTTAATTTGTATGATCAGATGCCAATACATTCTTGAAAGGGGCATCTCAACTTGCACCAGATCCCTTTATCGACGATAGAACTTCCTCAGTGACAATATGAAACGTTTCTCAATATGTATCCCTGTGAAAGTAGTTTTTTTGCAAGAAGTCACTCTCTCTCTCTCTCAGGATGTATTCGTATTTAGAACATGCACTGGCATAGCGTATGTAGACGCTATATGCGAGAGAGGAAGGTATGTTGCTACTCAGGAAAGGGAATTTAGTAATAATGAAATTGAAATCGTCAAGTTTGTCATAAAGAGATGTAACTAATGAACTATAATTGCTAATTCATAATGAGGTATGAAGCAGAATATGCGCTCTAAGTTGTATCTATTATTTTGAGTTCCTTTAGATACATGATGTTGAGGGGATCTTTAAATATAGGATTTTTAATCGAGAAAATGTCATCCATGTATGTATATGTACAATTGAATCGAAATCCTAATTCTTTATTACCTATGGAGAGTCTGCAAGAATTCTGCTTCGTATGAGTACAACAAAAATATCTCGCAGAAGTGGTGCACATTTCTACCCATGGGAATGCCAGTCTGCTGGAATGCTTTCCCATTAGAAATCACAAAAATATTATCTACGTGAATGTAATGTTATTAATTGAAAGTAATCATAAATAATTATAAAAAAAATATAGAACATGTATACCTTTTACTTTAGTGCACCATATCCGCATTTTGTAAAGCTGAGCCGAAGAGCTAATCGCCTCTTCTTTTTTTTTTTTTTTTTTTTTTTTTGGAGAGCTAAGACAGGACCACTTCAGTTTCCCATGAGTAAAGAAATATGTAAAAATGGAGTGGGCATAGTTGGTGCCCATGGAAGTGCCCACAATATATTACAAACATTTTCTACAAATACCACCAAAATGTTGATGATTACAAAATATTTGTGTTAGTGTACTTAGCAAAGAGATGTGGGTGAAACTTCCCAAACATTGGAAAGCCGTTTTCGTAATCTTTCACACAAAATCAGACATAATTCTAAAAATAAATACAAGAACTTTCTTTACAATCACTTCGTCAATATTGATTATTACCCCTATTGAAAACATTATAAAACTACCTGCAGAAACCAAATCTGAAATGAGAAAACGACGTTTAGTTGCTGAACTTTATTGGATTAAACATCTACACACCCCATACACCCTTGGCCTAAATGACCAAGGCTGGTTGATGGGGTTGAAGGTTGATTGGTGTTTTACGTCGCTTTCAACAATATTTCAGTTATATCGCGACATGGAAGCAGGAGGTTACCAACCTCTTAAACAGTGGCGCAACCCGGGAATCGAACCCGGATCGTCGGCACCGCAAGCCAAGCGCTTAACCACTTCACCACGCGTGCCCCTCCTAAATGACCAAATTTTTCAACAAAATAATATGTCCTCTTACTATCACAATGTCAGTATATTTTCAGTAAGACCAGACGTTAAGAGAAAACACAAGTCTCACGGTCGTCGCCATGATGGCCACCACAGAAGATATGTAAGATTAGATAGGTCATTAGACGATCTGCTGCGGATAGTAGTGAAGCCTAAACTCTTTTCTTAATAACACATGAGATACACTTCTTAGATGACTATAAATAATTTATTTGTGTCACAATATATCAAAGAATAAATAAGTTACAAAGTATACTTAATAGTTAACAAACTCGGAAAATTTCACAGGTTTATCTCAAATACTATACAGATATTTGGATTTGAAAATGGACAATATCGCATTTTCATACCTTTTTTTTAGCAAATCAAAATGCACGACCTTGTAATTTCATGAGTGTATAAGATAATCAGATATACATAAAATTTTTATTTTTTTTATATTAATCTACTCTATGTACTACAGGTATTATGAAAAAATAGATAAAACATTAATTATAAGTCTTATTATCTCAAATATAATCTTTTAAACTTGACGAAGAATTATTTTTACTTTGATGAAACTGACGAAGTCCAAATGTCTGAAGGTCATTTTTCTAAAAACATATACAAAGATTCAAATTTATGTAAAAACTTAATAAAAATGGTTACTTATAATGATATTTGAAGGAATTTTTATTGTATGATAAAAAAAGCCTTTAAAACCAAAAACAATCCCTAAATCAGGGGTGGATAACTCTTTTTAAAATGTTAAAACATAATATCAAATACCTTTTAATTTATTACAATATAAATTTACTATATGTATTATATTGATTATACAAAACATAAATACTTTGATTATAATTGTTATTATCTCAAATATAAACTCTACATAAATACGAAATTTCGTAAAGTTTGGTTGATTTCAATTCCTGCTCTTTACGTCTCCTTCATGATAATCCTTCACAATGCCTTATCTTATAAACAGGAAACCTGATAATCAGTCTCGTCTTTCGTTACTATGAATACCCAGATCGCTAATTAATATCTTGTAAGATGACAAAAGGTACGAAGTAAAGGGTGATATTTGCTGGGTCAAACATCTGGTTAAGATGATATTGCGTAATAATTGAGCCGCACAGGTGACAGGTGATCGCCGTAGAGCCCAATATACCCCAGATATATTGAAAATGTTGCAAATTGGTTAGGAAGTGAACTATTAAAGATATTATAGAATTAGAAAATTAAACGAGACTTACCTGTAAGTTGAAGTTTGATTGGAATTCTATCGAGTCATAGTAGGGAACGTAGGAATCATGTGAGATGCGCGCAAGTGAAGGACAGGTCAGACTTGAAATCCCGAAGTGGACACATGAACCACTTTGGTAGGGTTTTTAAAGGGAGGGCACATAATTCCTACGTTCCCTACTATGACTCGATAGAATTCCAATCAAACTTCAACTTACAGGTAAGTCTCGTTTAATTTTCTAATTCTATCTCGTCATAGTTACGGTCACTACGGAATCATGTGAGATTTTAAAGCCATGTGTCCATGAGGACAAGAAAAGTGTCGAATCACAGAGTAGAACAATTCAACACAAAAACTAATATTTATTGACACATGACGTAATAAAAGATGATATTTACATCTATTTGATGAAATGTCAGTTCTTTGACTGTCAACTAAGGACACTTGTATCAAAATCTAATTCACATTCATTACTGTCCATTGGTAAGCGATAAAATTTTGCAAAAGTTCGGTCGTTACTCCAGCCCGCACTTTTTAAGATATCGTTAATTGCGACCCCGTTGTTATAAGCAGCTGAAGTAGACGCTGCACGGGTGCTGTGAGCGCCATAGACAGTCACATCAATTCCAGCATTTTTCATGATTGTCTTTATCCATCTGGAGATAGTGTCTCTGCTAACATGATGATGAGGTTTTTTGTACTAATAAAAAATCCCTGTTCGTTCGGCGGTCTTAAAGTACTTGTAATTTCCAAGTATTTTTTAACACACCTGACCACACACAATCTCTCATCGTGTATATAAGAACTGAACTCTAAAGGTTCAATATGTTTTCCAGGACGTGTCTGTTTTACTAAATCAACTACATAAAATATACATTTGTCATTGATAAGTTGAATGTTCAACACTTTCAGTAAATGAAGCGTTTGGCAACGTTGACCCGTCAGGATCGCCAGTTTCAGCGAAATATCCTTTAAAGTAATACTGTCGTATGGAGTCATATTCGTCAAGTAGTTAAGTACAATATTTACATCCCAAATACCGCTATAACGAGGCAAAGAAGGCTTTTTCTCAAATACACCCTTCAGAAGTCGTTTAACCAGTGAATGTTTTCCGAAAGGTGTTCCGTCCGGAAGTGAAATTATGGACAATAATGCACTGCGTGCAGTGTTAACAGCACTATAGCCAACGCGGTCTGCTAATTCTGCCAAAAAGTTTATAGCTTAGTGGATAGGCGGTGAAAATGGATCACACCCTGTGGCAGTATAGTGAACTTCCCACTGTTCCATATACGGTTTGTACTGTTTTTTTGGTGGAAGGTCGCCAAGCTCCGAGTATGAGCGACGTAGCCTTTTCTGAAAGTCCTTAGTTTCCGAGATGTTCCCTGACACATGACATATCAGAAGTTGAAGTTTTTTGTGAAGGGAATGCACTTCCATTGGAGCAGCTGGGAGGTGCAGAAGTTTTTTGTTTGCTGGCAGTAGCACTGGATTTGTCACTAGCATGTTCATTAGCTTTGAGTACCAAGGTTGAGTAGATTGCACATGACGAAGAGTCATCGCCTTCGCTGGTGTCTTCATACGAGCTGTACTGATAAGCATATGCTTTCGAGTGCCAATTACAGGTATATCGGGGCAATATTAAAATTAAAATAATTTTCTTTATAAAGTCTTCAATACATAGTTATTTAAATGAAATTAAAAAAAAATACGTATCTAAAACGTTTAATTTTTCGTGATCTTTTTTTTTTTTTTTGCCACAAGTATGAGTAAATCTTCAGATTTGGCACCTAAAGTGCGGAGTATTTCGGTTAACATTTGAATTTCACATGTGCCCGCCTCCTTCCCCCTCCCCCGTTCGGAAACTCTGGATTCGCCACTTACATAAATACCAAAATTAACTAGAAAGGCTTAAAACCAAATCATTAAGATTAAAATAGGCTCTAAGTCTTATCTTCTTTGCTTAAACAAAGAAATTCCTGCCTTAAATATAAAAAGTTTATCACCCACCCCCACCTTCCTTTCGAAACTCTAGATCTATTTGCAATTAAAATGTAAGTATGAAGTTGGAAAAAGGATTCAGTGTAAACCAAATGATGAAATGATGTCTTATTTTATCGCTGAATATATAATTCTTGGTATCTATTAGAGTGAAATGTGTATTTCTGTACATAATTATATGCATGAAAGTCGCTGAGTCAGAGGAAACTCGTGTAAAATCGTACAGTATTAATAGAAGAGCTACAAAATAATAATAAACTATATAAAATCATCAAATGTTTAAATAATGTAAATACCAATAATTATCAATTCGAATGTAAAAATCGTTCATGGTTAGTGTTAACCCACGCGGCCACGCCGTGCTTAAAATTTATGTAATTTTTTTTGGTGAATGATGAAATGAAACTTTTGATAAATAAAACTTTGTAAATAAAAGCTACGGGGTAATTTTTCACAAATAGGATAATCATAATTACATTTATAGACATTGTTTTGGTCATGAGTTCTCTTATTTGAGAATTTTATAGTGATTGTTTACAATATAGTCCAAGTATAATAATATATATGTATTCAATGACTCATTAAAACAATATGGTGACGCTATCTTTTTATTTTTGAATGGACTGTAGTCATTTCTAGGTATAATTTTTTCAAAATGGTATCAATTAAACCGGGGGAAACACACTTATCGCATATTATGCAATGGTAGAAATAAATTAAAAACTGATAATTGTAGATTTAAAAAACTTATGTGTGCCCGTGTCGCCCATCGTTTTCGCTTCGGCGATCAGCTGTTACAGGTAATGGACGTATTTACCTGAAAAATTTCACTTCACTGGATTAAATACAACCGTGACCCCGGTCTGCGCCCGTGAACATATCGCTTGTATGCTCATTGATTCTAAGCGCGCCGTCAATTACAAGGCAAAATGAACATTTCGTAGTACCGCCGCACTATCGTTGAATATCTTAATGATTTTAGCTATTTTCAAATTGCCATAATTTCTTTATATCTACTCCAAATGAGATGAAAATTTAGATGCGAAAACAAAACAAAATGAATATTCTAATTATATGATTTTGAATGTTAAAAATATTTCTCAATAAATTATTGATGTAAAAATTGCAAACAACGCATTTTGATCAATTTGAACTTTGTCATTTGCGATGGGCCTCACTACGGATAGCCAGAAATACCGGTCGTCACGAACTGCTACATGCATCATATAATCCGGTCATCAGTTTAAAAACTATCCTGGATGAGGCGCTAATTTTAGAAATATACGTTACACGGCTTGCTTCAACAGAGTCCAGATCATACCTCTGTACTTCAGTTACATATGGATTGTTCCCTTACAAACAATATCATAATTATAAATACTGGATTTGTACTGAGTTGTTGTAATGCCATCACATTTTGTTTGATAATATTTATGTACAATTTAGTGGCAAGACTTATCAACAGGTTATTGGGATTCCTATGGACACTAACTGCGCTCCCCTTTAAGCTGTTATGAAAGAGACTTATGCATTCTATTCAACCCTCTAAACGTTTTGACCTTAATTGATAAGTTCAATGACACCTCTAGATATCTATATGATATTTTAGTAATCGATAGTCCTGAGTTTGAAAACTATAATACTGACATTTATTCATCTGAATTTCAATTAAATAAAGCCAATACTACCACCAGGATCACCTTTTTGGACTTAAATATTAGAAAAGAATTATGAACAACAATATTCATATCAACATATATGATAAACGTGACGACTTTGGATTTCCTCTTGTAAATTTCCCTTATCTAGTAAGCCGGCGTGGCCTAATCGGGAGGCCGGGGTTCGATTCTCGCTCTCGTCATGCCGGTGTCCTGTCTTTCGGATGAGACAGTAAAAACCGAGGCCCTGTGTCGTGGTATCCATTGCACGTTAAAGATCCTTCACTGCTTCGGGTGGGTCCGTTGCAAAGGTTGCAAAGGTCAAAATTTGTATGCCCCGCATCAGGCAGATGCCGTCACCATATACGTGAAATATTCGTGGTGTGGCGTTAAACAAATATCAATCAATCAATCAAACCCTTATCTAGATGGCGATGTCCCGAGACTCCCATCATATGGAATCTATATTATCCAATTGGTTCGAACTATTGTTCCAAGTCGGTATAATAACTATCAAACATTACTCAAGATTTTCTTCTATGGCAGACAGTTTCTCTTCATATTTGAAATAAAATATATTGGATACATAGTCCCTTGAATAAAGCAAAGTAATTGCAACCTGTCTGGTGAAAAGACCGAGAAAATCTGTATTTGCAATATTCCTGGCAACTCTGAAGCTTTATTCATGACTAAATTAGAGTTACCTTTCTTGTCATCAACTGCATTGTATAAGAGGAACTCTTTAGTACAAAAATATAAAAGTTTTGCGAGCCGAGTATGTCCTTAAATGAATAGGACTTTGCCAGCAGTTCTCTGGAACTGTATGGAGTCATATGCAAGCCCTGTTGCTTTATGCTGAGGCAGTTGTATTAATGAAGAATGTACAGTTTGGGACAGATATGAAATCTTGCTTCGTCCGAACATTGGTCCAAAAGTAAGAATATAAACCCATTTCCAAAATCAACTTTTCATCCCAAAAATGATAAAAAAAAAAAGTTGAGTAGGAAACAGGCGTACCAATAAGGAGGGTATCGCTTTAAAATTGCGGAAGAGTATGTATGTATGTATGTATGTATGTATGTATGTATGTATGTATGTATGTATGTATGTATGTATGTATGTATGTATGTATGTATGTATGTATGTATGTACAAAATGTATGTATGTATGTATGTATGTATGTATGTATGCATGCATGCATGCAGGTAGGTAGGTAGGTAGGTTGGTTGGTTGGTTGGCTGGTTGGTTGATTGGTGTTTTACGTCGCTTTCAACAATATTTCGCGACATGGAAGCAGGAGGTTACCAACCTCTTAAACATAATGGCGCAATCCGGGAATCGAACCCGGATCCTCGGCGCCGCAATCCAAGAGCTTAACCACTACACCACGCCTACCCCTAGGTAGGTAGGTAGGTAGGATGCATGCATACATGGATTGATGTATGTACATGGATAGATTGCTGGATGGATGGATGATGGATGGATGGATGGACGGATGAATGAATGAATGAATGTGTGTGAGTGAGTGAGTGAGTGAGTGTGTGTGTGTGTGTGTGTGTGTGTGTGTGTGTGTGTGTAATATTTTCGATCTCGTGCATATTTTTTGTCTTAATCTTTAGTTCTTTTTATGTCTATTTGTATATATGTATGTATGCATGCATGTATATATGGATTGATGTATGTGCATGGATATTTGATATATATATATTGATGGATGGATGGATGGATGATGGATGGATGGACGGATGAGTACGTGTGTTTGTGTGTACGTGCGTGCGTGTGTGTCTTTAATATTTTTTCGATCTCGTGAAGAATTTTGTAGCCTGAATTTTTAGTACTTTTTTCTCTGTAAAATATCTATACAGTACTGGATTCGCTCTATGAACAAAAGCAGTATTTCAATTGTTTGAAATCAATTGTTGTCCAAAACATGTTTTCATTACACTACAAAATTATTGTATAGAGCCCATGACTCATGACTTAATTTTTCGGAAAATTCGGCTCTGCGTATTTTGTCCTTTCTATTTTCCTGACAATTATATGTATAGTGTGTGCGAGGTAATTGGTTGCTGGGTGGATGGGCGTGTGTGTCATTGTTGCCGTTAGAATTGTCAATTTCTGTTTTCCGGCTCTACACGGTGAGTATGAAGTAGATTTATCCAAACAGGAGACAGGGGATCAGAGTGTGATGTTACCCATTTCTTTCAGTCATATCACTCTCGTGGTAATTTTCGTGCGTCGACAGGGTTATTTTCCGATGCAGTCCTACAAGAGTGCGCCAACAGATACATACCAAGATGTGCCTATATTGTTCTCACCTGAACCAATCTTTTAAATAAAACAAATGAAACGTTTTTTACTGAAATGATTTTAAACAATTTTATTACACTCTGTTCGTAGACTTTACACGGGACTTGACACAGTGAATCATTCATGAAATGGAGTAACATAGATAATTTCCCATTTGGTTCCTTGAATCCCTGTGCCGTTTTCTCCTGTTGTTTGGATTTCTCAAGGTTTACTTCTGTTCATCTCGTCTTACATATCCATGATATTAGCATATTCTTCCATAAACGATTCGTGTGAAAAAAAAATTTATAATCTCTCCTCTCGAGAAATTTGTTGATCCTTGCTCTCTATATGGAGAATTGTTTAGATGTTTTAATGTGTGCTTTTGATTGTGTTGCTTTTGCTTGAGTGGGAAGGTGGGCGCCCGTAAACCGGTTAACCACACCATTCGAGTGACTTTTTTACTTTAAATATATCATCGTAAGTCGGTATCGGAACTTAAGTACAATCGAATATATTTGTAATGTCGTGTTCGGCATTGGACAATCTTCATGCTTTATGAGCAAGTCCGTGGTGATTTGTGTCATACAGCTAAGATGGTAAAACTGCTAATGTTGTTTCTTAGCCTATAACGTAATTATATTGCTGGAAAACTCCTTCATCTGCAACACCGAACAATATTTATGTTTAGAAATATATTCCATAAACCATCTCAATTTCTACGGTGATCTAGTATACAGAAACAGCTGTCATCCAGATGTTGAACTTTCTTATCGATCACATTTTTGTGGTGTTTGGAGGAAAGGTTTGTCAACAAATTGTCGGCATTCCAATGGGCACGAACTGTGCTCCGCTTCTGGCTGACATATTCCTTTACTCATACGAAGCTGAATTCATTCAGTCTTTGCTTTCGCAAGGAAAAAACAATTGGCTCTTGGCTTCAGTTTTACTTACAGATATACAGATGACTTTCTTCCAATTAATAATCCTTCATTCGTGGATTACCTTAGCATCATCTATCCAAGTGAACTGGAGGTCAAAGAAACCACAGAAAGTAGTAATTCTACTTCGTATTTAGATATTATTTTGTCTTTCGACATTAATGGTCAATTGAACACCTCACTCTATGACAAACGTGACGATTTCGCTAAGTAGCAACATTCCATCATCGCCCGCATACGATGTATTCATATCTCAGTTAATACGCTATTCCAGAGCATGTTCAAATTACAATGACTTTGTTCTGAGGGCTAGGCGACTTTCAGTTAAGCTGCTCAACCAGGGTTATATATGTGCTAGACTAGCAACGTCACTGAGGTTCTACGGCCGTTACGAGACTCTTATTACTCCATATGATATCTCGTTATCCAGACTTTTAAATGATATTCTGAACTAAGACCGATTCCGATCATTTTATACAAATTTGACACCTTCTATACTAGAAAGTTACCTATTTGACTTCTCCATATATAAATACATATGGAATTTACACGATTTGACTCTTTCTACTAGGTATATGTGACGGGTGTTGCTAGTCAAACATCTTCTAAATAGACAATATGATATTGAGATCATCAAAAAGACTATAGGTCTTGTATTTGGCCCCTCTACAGCCTTATGGAGACTTTTACTTGAACGTTGCACGCTGACTAACAGGGAGGTGGGGACTATAGGACGGGCCTTGTCCAAACCTCTTTCAGAGGAGACATGGTCCAGAACCTCGTCCCCTCTGACTGTTAGTCGGGACTCCTACAGATCTAGGGTCTTAGCTCGCTTTCAGACTGGCAGAGCACGGTTTATCATGTTGATGTCGCATATATTTTTATACCATTATGTGTTTTACAATACCTTACGTGTTTATATTTTTATGACCTCTCAATATGCGATACCTGTTGACCTTTGTTCTTTACACGGAGGATTATTTATAAATTTTTAAATGTATGTCCTTTGATTGTTCTGCCGTTACGGTGAGTGGGAATGTGGGCCCGTAAACCGGTTAACCACACCATTTGTTTGGCTTTTGTCAAATTAAATGACCGTCCTAAAGTCGGTATCGTAATTGCACTACAATCAAATATTTTTGTAATGTGTTATATGTTCTAGTATATTATTTATATTCATGTATTGTATAGCTCCATGGTGACTTCTGCCACATAACTGAGCCAGTAATTCCTCTTTTTTCTTGCTAGCAAGCAGGAGATGCTCACTCTCCCCCGGGCACCTGATCTCACTCCATCACAGGGGTTCACATATGCTCTTCAAGTAGACATATTTTGTTATTTTCCACTTGTTTTTCATTTTCACTGATTCTGTATATCCTCTGGTTTCATGATTTTTAGACTTATGGTTTGGATTTATCCATCATCTTTACATACAAACTAAGGAGGGTCAAAGGTTCCGATAATTTCATATCGGCGGATTCTAAAATTATTAAACGCCTTCGATATCGAGGGTATGACCACGAAATCATCGCTAAGACCATAGTTCTTGTAATGGATCCCTCTAAAACTCAATGATTGAGAGTTGTACGTTGACTAACAGAGCGGAAGGGACTCTGTGATGGGCCTTGTCCATAACTTTTCAGAGGAATCAAAGTCCTGATCCTCGTCCCTTCTGACTGTTAGTCGGGACTCCTTTTATCAAGGACCTGCGCTCGGCTTACAGACGGACAGAGCACGGTTTACTTATGTTGATGTAGCCTTACATATTTTTGATAGCAACATATTCCATAAACATTTTTTTATTTTTATGACCTCGCTTCTTGAGAAACCTGTTGATCCTTGTTCTCTATATAGAGGATTATTTATAAATTTCTAAATGTGTGTCCTTTGATTGTGCTGCTTTTGTGATGAGTTAGAAGGTGGGCGTTTAAACACATCAATTGAATGACGTTTGTTACTTCAGTTGACCGTCCTAGATCAGTATTGTAACCGTACACATAGCACAATCGAAAATTTTTGTAATGTCGTTTTTCCGTGAATATTCTACTATTAACATGTTTTGTGTGCATGTCCTTTGTGATTTTTGTCACACAGCTTTGTCAGATGTCTTCAGTTTCCTCTTTGAAACATTGATCTTATTTTCAATAATTTGTATCTTATAATATTAGAAATTGTCAACTCAAAGCTAAGACATAAAAATGTTAGAAATTATATACGTTGTTATTTTGTGCACCAGGTGTGCACTTTGACAACTTATGTCTTCAGTGATGTTCATGGCTGATTGATTAGAAATCAAAAAGATATGTAAATATTTGAAGAGCAGTATTAAACACAAAGTGACCGAAAAAGTGAGCCACAGAATCATTCTAAGGACAAAGCTATGCATGAGGGAGATATTCCTTCGTTAAAGAGTGATTTATAAAATTTCATGACTAGGAATTTTAAGTATATATTGTTCACATCAATACAAAGCACTGAAAAGTAGACATATGATGCCCTAGGGAACTATCAGTCCACTAGCAGTGATACTGGCCAAGTGGCTGATATTTTATTTACTTACTGGAAATTGACGTTGCTTTCTACAATAAAATATAGTTACAAAAGATTTTAACCCCTATTATCGCAGTCACGCACTTTCACGTATGTACTGTTTCTTGTCAATCACGCCTTTAAAACATTTACAATATCCCTTCGATCACGCATTTTAAAACAAATTTTGTGCGTATTTGTAACATGATTTTACACGAAATAATTTGCCATAATATACGTGTTTCTTTTCTGGCATACAAGTCATTTTGTGGAAAATAGGACATTCTGAATTTCGTCCCGCGGAATATTTTACGTATAAGTGTTTTCCTTGTATATATACACTTCATTTAACTTGTCTTTTTATTTTATTAAATCTTCCATTCTACACCATCGTTTACATTGCCTTCCTCGAGCACGTTGTCGATCGTGCTCTGATCTCAGAGTAGGCCGTCTATATAATAAGAAAGTACATTTCTTCCGTCGTGCTGTCATTTTTTGTATCCTCGTGATCCAACTTCTCGATATAAAAAGAATCTAAGTTTTAATTTAACTTTACTTTGTAGCTATCTTGAACAATGAGTAAAAAGCATAGCAAAATCCGATTATGCTGAAAATAATGAAAAAAAAGAAGGGAGAATCGAACACGGAGGTAAACTACTCAGCCAATGCACTACTGTATCTATTAGGTACTAAGTATTTTAAACTTTTACATCAGCTTGATTAAACAACAGTTTGTTTTCATGGTAAAATTTTTGTGAGAAAGAAAAAAACATTCAAACAATGTTCTTTTTTAATTTTTTTTAATTTCTTGAGTATTCATATAGTCTTGAAAGCATAGAAAACGTCCATACATTTCGTGTTGATATTTGATACAGATTATTTTTCTTGAAATTTATATGAATTTTCTCATACTTGCATTATGCAATAGCATGTAAATAAAATCCACACTGAATAAGTCACTACAAACAATGATAGATCTTGTAAGTAGAGATGTATGTTTACGATAATAAACCTGTTTAATAATGTAAATTCTACTTTGTTTGTTATTGATATTAATAGGACTCATATGAATTTCCCGATAAAACAGTATTATCTATCGACCATTACGAAATGAAACGCATTGTTAACATCTATTAACACATATTCTGAAGAGGAAGAGCACAAACTTTAAAATCAGATTGCATTTTAGTTTTATTGCTTATTCACAATACAGATGAATAGAATCTCCATAAACAATGTATAAGATGAATTTTTGAAATAAGATGGTGGTATTTAGAGCTCAATATATACAAAAAGATAAAAAAAAAGGAAGGTATAGCGAAATTGTGTTACATCGACTAGCTGCTTGACTCATGACCGAGAAGTCCGGGGTTCGAGTCCCGCCTTATATGATAAATTGAACAAGCTTTCGATTTAATTTCGAAGTATAATATAGCAGTTGAATTCAATAGCGAACAAACTAATGAAAATAAAGGTTGGATATTTTGCATAACTGACAAGAGTTTAATAATAAAAAATAAAAGAGAAAAAAAACCCATGAAACTTAATTTCATTTTTATTCTCCAATATTCAATTTATCTCACAGTATGGACAGTATGGATGGTGCTTTCTTATTACTCGGTATTCACCACGTGAATTTTCTTGATCATAAGATCAGATACAGAATATATCGATGATGATGATTTAAAAATATACAATGGAGTATTTTGTATAAAACTTAAAACAATTTTCAGATTAGCATGATGGCTTTATACAATATAATTGGGGATTTGGGGGCTCATTTGTTTTGAAGGGTTTTTCTTGGGGGGGGGGGTTAGGGGTTTTTTTTTTTTTTTTTTTTTTTTTTTTTGGGGGGGGGGTTAGAATGCGCTCATACAAGATACATATTTTTGACAAATATCAATCATTTACAACGTCTAACTAGTTTAGAAGTCGTATACACTCTTTAACACTTTTACATGTCAAAATTCATTAATTATCTTTTTTTGACATCAAATGACATGGGTATTATAACTAGTGATGACTTCTACCCCACAGAGTAATAACACAGTATAAACTAAATCTGATGCCATTTCAACCGATATTTTGGTCGAAAAATATGTCTGATACTTTAAAATATCTATTTACTTTACCCTCTAGTAAATAAGCTTTTAGTCTGAATTTTCAATTTCCGTTTAAATTCTCTGTCAAGCATACAATGCAGTATTGGATTTATTGTATGAACGAAAAGGAAAGATTTTCGCAGCATAAGCAGAATTTGGAATACTAAAAACGGTTTGTCATCCCAGAAGTGTTTATCATTATTTTCCAAAAGTATCATTATAATTGTTGGAAGGAACATTAAAACACCGTACAAACCCATGACAAAATACATAATAGTTTTACGAACTGTAAATTTAGGAGCAGAAGACTTCATATTCTTTTTGCTATCATCCTCTAACTTATCTGCAGATTGAGGATTTCTTTTGCATGTGTCATTATCGCCGCCATGTATTGCCATATTACGGTTATCAATCTCCAGTTCTATATGTCGAGTTTGTCGTAGACTGCGTTCGAGCGTGAGACGTTTAATTCGTTGGTGGATACGAAAATAAAGAAGAGTTCCAAGAGCAGTTAATCCAAAATATACAAATAAACTGAGAGATTGATATATCAGACGTATGTGTTTATTGATCAATGTATTATCATATGCACACTGTTTCCCGTGAATTGGCGTCTCCTTAATGGACTGCACTAGAGCTACGAGCATACCTATTAGTACGGAATAACAGCTGATAACCAGTACAGTAATTCTTTTTCCATATTTAGTGAATTGTGTGCCATATGGGCGACAAATTAGTAAATATCTTTGTAAGGCAATAACAAAATGCATAAACATCGACAAGGAAAATACGCAAGAACCGGTAAATTTCCATGAAACGCATAAAAAAAATCCAGGATAGTTATAGTGAAAACTGTTATCTATAATGAAAAATGAGCACAAAGGAACTATAGATGTGGCGTCAATATATGCTCTTATTAATATGAAGTACCTGTCTTCTTTATAATGCGCCATTCCAGTGTTATACATCCATATCACTACAATATTAGCAAAGATTCCAAACAGCGAGACAAAACCTATTATGACCGTATTCAGAATGGCTTTCTCGGTGTATAAAACGGACAAAGTTTTCAGGTTTTGAGGTACAGTCGAGTCGTTCATCTTGTAAGCAAACAGAAAACATCTATAACTGCCAAGTGCGTTTTGTTGATATATTTATGTTATTTTTTTGTGGTCTTGTGCATATTACATCCGGTTCAGGTAAGAGGGGTCAAAGTTTAAACTAATGATTCTTCATTTCATGGGAATGTTCATCTTAACGCTTTTATGTTGTATTTATTTTGTTTTTGTTTTTTGTTTTTTGGTTTTTTTTTTTGCTTTTTATTTTTTTTGTTTTTTTTTTTTTGTTTTGGCTTTTTTTTCTTCTCTTTTTTTTTCTTTCTTTCTTTTTTGTTAGAAGGTGATTATCGCTAGGTTCCATTGAGGTCGTTTGTCATTACTTTTTAATTCAATTCCATATATAGATATCTTTTTTTATTATATCTCTTTAGATATCTTTTTTATTTTTTATTTTTCAGAGGATACCGGGTCATAACAAATCCTCTTAGAACCCCCCAAAGCACACAGGAAACTTATGCATTCTTCAATTTAGGAATGAGTGCGTGCAAGACTAAAGTCTTCCATAAAATCGTGCGCAATTTGAAAGTGAAAAAATTCAAAAATAGTTTTTAAACTAGTATATGTATATGCATAATACGCAATATTCATATATATGAATTTTGTTTTTGAACATTTGGACTTTTTACCTTATATTTCTTTTCTTTCTTTCTTTCTTTTTATTATTATTATTTAATGTTCATTTATTTATTTATTGTTTCTTTCTGTGAGAACATTGGAAATGACTCCTTTACCGATCTAAAACTATTCTCTGATTATCTTTGAAACAAATACATGTATTGCCTTTTTCTATTTATTCTTGTTTTCCTTTTTCTGTTTGTCTGTTTATTTGTATAACGTCAAGATTATTCACCGAGGATTCACCAAAAGAACTGTGGGATGTGTCAACAAATTACCTCGGTTTTATAGACTCGCAGAAAATTTGGGTCATTATTATTGTTGTTTTAAAATCTTGTTGTTCCCTATATCAAGAAGTCTAGGAGCATGATAGTACATTGCCAGAAGCTGTGCACTTAGGTTCCAAAGTAGGAGTATGGCCCAGAAGATGGAGGTCATTAGTGTAGACAAAACAGATTATCCGCGCTTATCTTTTATTTTAAAGCCTAGAAAGAATCTGATAGTTGTATATGACAGTACATGACTTGGTTGTGCGCCTGTATTCCAAAGCTTTTATCAGGCCTCTGAAGGTGAGAGACTCATGAGTGTGGTAAAAAAAATTGTCCTTGATTCATTTCCAAAATATTTTTTCCTAGAAAAAATATGATAGTTGAATATGATGAAACATTGTTTGAAATTCTGTACCTGTATTCCAAGTGGAGGGTATGACTCCAGGGGGAAATATTAATGTGTGTGGTGAACATGTTTGTCCGCTTTCCCCCATGGGGCTAAGACACACTTTGACGGATGCATGTTACAGAACATTGTTTGAAGTTCAGTACACATGTTCCAGTTGGAGGACATGACTTTAGAAGAAGGAGTTAATGGGTGTGGTAAACATTTTGTCCGTTTTCCCCTCATGAGGTTAAGATAGAATTCGACACGGTCATATCATAGAACATAGCTTGAAGTTGTGCACCTGGATTCTAAAGTCGAGGTCTGATCATTTGGGGTTGGTGTCATAAATTTATGCCCACACTTTTGTTCACGCTTTCCTTACTAATAAATATAGAACATATATACCTTTTAATTTTGTGCATCATATGCACATTTCGACAAGTTATGTCTCTTCAGTAATGCTCGTGGCGGAATGATTGGAATTCTCAAAATATATGAAAAAAATATGAAGAACAGTGTTGAAGCCAAAATGACCGAAAAGTTAACAAAAGAATGTATCTAAGGACAGAGCTATGCATCAGGGAGATACTCCTTAGTTTTGGAGTGATTTACTTAATTTTGGTGACTGAAAATTTGAAGTATATATATTTAATGTCAGTACAAAAGCACTGATAACTAGACTTATGATGCCCTCGGGGACTATCAGTCCACCAGCTGTGACACCGGCCTAGTGGTTATAATAAATATAGAACATATATACCTTTTAATTTTGTGCACCATATGCACATTTCGGCAAGTTATGTCTCTCCAGTGATGCTCGTGGCCGAATGATTGGAATTCTCAAAATATATATAAAAAAAATATGAAGAGCAGTGTTGAAGCCAAAATGACCGAAAAGTTAACCAAAGAATCTATCTAAGGACAGAGCTATGCATCAGGGAGATACTCCTTAGTTTTGGAGTGATTTACTTAATTTTATGACTGAAAATTTGACGTATATATATTTAATGTCAGTACAAAAGCACTGATAACTAGACTTATGATGCCCTCGGGGACTATCAGTCTACCAGCAGTGACACCGGCCTAGTGGTTATAATAAATATAGAACATATATACCTTTTAATTTTGTGCACCATATGCACATTTCGACAAGTTATGTCTCTCCAGTGATGCTCGTGGCCGAATGATTGGAATTCTCAAAATATATATATAAAAAAATATGAAGAGCAGAGTTGAAGCCAAAATGACCGAAAAGTTAACAAAAGAATGTATCTAAGGACAGAGCTATGCATCAGGGAGATACTCCTTAGTTTTGGAGTGATTTACTTAATTTTGGTGACTGAAAATTTGAAGTATATATATTTAATGTCAGTACAAAAGCACTGATAACTAGACTTATGATGCCCTCGGGGACTATCAGTCCACAAGCGGTGACACCGGCCTAGTGGTTATAATAAATATAGAACATATATACCTTTTAATTTTGTGCACCATATGCACATTTCGACAAGTTATGTCTCTCCAGTGATGCTCGTGGCCGAATGATTGGAATTCTCAAAATATATATAAAAAAATATGAAGAGCAGAGTTGAAGCCAAAATGACCGAAAAGTTAACAAAAGAATGTATCTAAGGACGGAGCTATGCATCAGGGAGATACTCCTTAGTTTTGGAGTGATTTACTTAATTTTGGTGACTGAAAATTTGAAGTATATATATTTAATGTCAGTACAAAAGCACTGATAACTAGACTTATGATGCCCTCGGGACCTATCAGTCCACCAGCAGTGACACCGGCCTAGTGGTTATAATAAATATAGAACATATATACCTTTTAATTTTGTGCACCATATGCGCATTTCGACAAGTTATGTCTCTTCAGTGATGCTCGTGGTCGAATGATTGGAATTCTCAAAATATATAAAAAGAAATATGGAGAGCAGTGTTGAAGCCAAAATGACCTAAACGTTAACCAAAGAACCTATCTAAGAACAGAGCTGTGCATCAGGGAGATACTCCTTAGTTTTGGAGTGATTTACTTAATTTGATGACTGAAAATTTGAAGTATATATATTTAATGTCAGTACAAAAACACTGATAACTAGACTTATGATGCCCTCGGGGACTATCAGTCCACCGGCAGTGACACTGACCTAGTGTTTATAATAAATATAGAACATATATACCTTTTAATTTTGTGCACCAAATGCGCATTTCGACAACTTATGTCTCATGAAGTATAGAAAGAATATGATTAGGACATAAAATTGTGTGTTGCTGGAGATTTTACAGAAAGTTTCAGTGTTATCTAGATGATCATTGATATAGCAGATCTAACTATATAATGAAAAAAATAATTTAATGTATAAGGTCTGACCCTCTTGGCGTACAATTTCCTGTTAATAGAGCTGATTTGTACTGTCACGTACAAAAGATATTGAGGAGTCGCCGGTATTGGCAATCACTTATTTTTTCAATAATGATCATAACCTCGTTTTCAAATGAATCTGCACTGTTAATCTTGTGGGATTTTTTTCAATTTATAATACGGTATTACCCATCTTCATGTACGTCTATACTTCAAAGTCGGAAATCGGAAGTCTCTTATGTAGAAGGTATTCATCAGTATCATACTAGGCTCTGTATGTAATTTGCACGTAAATTAGTTTTGATAGAGAATCAATAAGGAAATACAAAGATATTTATGAAAGGAAGAAACAAAGTTTAATCTCAATTGAAGGAGTCGGATTTAAAGGAGAATCAGACCAGTTACTATCGATAGAGATATAAATAGAGACCTAGAATTCTTTCGGAGACTGGAAACTCCTTCTCGGCTCTTAGCAAAATACTGGCGTAAGCTACCTGTCTGAGTAGCCCGGATGTAAACAACGGCCGTCCGCGATATTGTTCTACATGAATCTCCGCTTGGAGACGATACACTTATCATATCGCAATGTTTTAAAGATCGACTAAAGAAGATCTCAGATAAGACAATTTATATGAAAACATGATCTGAAGATTGAAATCCTTGATCCAAAGTAATTTTAATAGTAAATGACCTCCCATAAGAAGAAGAAGAAGAAGAAGAAGAAGAAGAAGAAGAAAAGTAATATCCTTATATTTCGTACCTTTTTATATTTTTCTGAAGAGAAACTTTATTTTTCACCAGTTGCAATGGTTTCTTGTTTTTTCTAATGCTACTGCTTGTTTACATTAAACGCAACATAAAGGGCCCGGTTCGGGGTATTTATTCCTAAACCATTGGGGTTGCTGCAATCATGTTTGAGAGAATCGTTTGAAATGTATGGCATATTGCTATAATCCAATTGACCCAAAACATGGCTACAGAATCTTAGCATTTAGTTTCTTCCCTCTGGAATTCATCTGATCAAATAGGACATAATTATCCCAGTGTAAATAGTCCGACATGGTCGGACCACACTGGCTATGCAAATGATGGCAAATTGGTAATTTTGCTATTTACCGATCATAATTGTTAAATAAACACTAATTAAGGTTGGACGATTTCTTGACTGCTTCAATGTAAAGATGATGGATAAATCCAAACCACAAATCCAAAAATCATGAAACCATAGGACATACAAAATCAGTGAAAATGAAAAACAAATGGAAAATAACAAAATATGAAAATATAATACTTGAAGAGCATATGTGAACCCCTGTGATGGAGTGAGATCAGGTGCCCGGGGAGAGTGAGCATCTCCTGCTTGCTAGCAACACCCGTCACATATACCCCGTAGAAAGAGTCAAATCGTGTGAATTCCATATGTATCTATATATGGAGAAGTCGAAGTAGGTAACCTTCTAGTATAGAAGGTGTCAAATCTGTGTAAAGTGATCGGAATCGGTCTCAGTCCAGAATATCATTTAAAAGTCTGGATAACGAGATATCATATGGAGTAATAAGAGTCTCGTAACGACCGTAGAACTTCCTCAGTGACGATGCTAGTCTAGCACATATATAACCCTGGTTGAGCAGCTTAACTGAAAGTCGCCTAAGTCTATGGTCAATTGCTCACACAATCAGCCTATGGTGTTTCAAATTGCTTAAAGAAGCACCTGGTAGTAAGAGGTGTTAACAATTTTCCTCGATTGAGCTGTTTCTTTCTTGAATGTAATGAAAAAAAACGTCGTGTTCAAAAGATTTTTATTAACATATAAAGAAATGGAAACGACATTGAATAGGTAAAATGCTAACAATAGTAATAATAATAAAAAAAACTTACATATATATTTTTATTTATTTGTTTATTTTTTATTGTTTTTTTTTGGGGGGGGGGGGGGGGGCTGCGAGTGCCGTTTGACCTTGTTAATTGTCGAGATATACAGACAGGCACCTTAACCACTCGGCTATCGGCGCCGTCAATTCAATGTGTTAAAAGAGCGGTAATAACCGCTAAGCGCGGCGAAACCTAATTTGCATAACAAAAAAGGTGTGCAGCATATTTCTGCCAGTAGTGACTACTATCCAGTCTTTGAAAGTAGTCTATGACTATGTCTCTGATATAAAGTACATGTATATATAACTGTCACATGTGAATATTGACAAAAATGCGTTCGAAGTAGCTAAGCATATCCAATTTAAAAATGTATAAATCAAAATGACATGATTTTAAATTGAAATTATTGTCATTTATACAATAGTCTTAAAAGAGAGGATTAAATCCATACCTTTGTACTCCTGTTTATTGGAGTTTCTATTCAAATAAAGTGTATATAGATTTATACCACGGACTGCCATCGAGATATGATTCCAACCTTTCTATGGACATTAGTTATATGCAATCAAGCAACGGTTTTAAGGAATACCCATGTGCAATGTATGTGCACCACTTATATTAAATTGTGTCAATTAGTACTATAAGAAATACTTCAGGGTTCAATTTTTAAAATTCCGAAGTTTTAAAAAACATAGTTTTACATAATTTTTGCAAAGCACTTTTCTGTACCATGATGTGCAGGTTCTAGACCAATATCCATATAATGCAAATCTTTGTCATGTCTGTGGTTATTGCAGGTAACTTTTAGCTCGCCTTAGTTTAGTGCGGAAGAGTTTTTCCAATTTACTTTACTTTAGTTTACTTTACGTTACTTTGGGACATAATCAGGTAAATGCTGTGGTGATGTTATAATAATGTTGTGCGGGCGAGCATTTGGTTTACTTCGGCACCTTCAGGTAAAGTTTATGTGACTTTTTTGTTACATGTTCTATTTCTACTTCAAATACTCACCCATGAATCTGCTCTTCCCAAAATATGCATTTGTCCAACATGCTTCTATGCTTAGGTCATTGTTGTGAACATTTGCATCATTTAAAGATGTTGAAATTTTATCGTTTTTATTGCACTGTTAATATAATTCCACTTTATCTATATCAATTAACCGCGGTTACTACGGCACTAACTAATATCATCAGTTGCTAATATGTGTGCTATAATTTTGCGGATGGGTTTGATAGTACCAAACAAGCGGCATAATACCATGAATATGTCATATAATGCTGTTTCTTCTCTATTGGAAGGAATTTTTTATTTTTTTTTTTTTTTATTTATTTTTATTTATTTATTTTTTTTTTTTTTTTTTGTATTTACGATAAATTTTGAATTAGATTCAAAATCGTGCAAGTATTCTTTGATTTTATTATTTATTCATTATATATATATATATATTATATATTATATAGATATAGTAGATTTAGCCTTATGTACACTATATATATATTTGTATTCCTTATATATATATATATATAACACATACATTTATATACAATATAAATGATATGGAGTTCTGTTAACAATTCATTCAAAACAAGTATTATACACTAAGCAACTGCAGGTTTTATATGAATGTATTAATATTACTTGAATACTGCGCATTTAACAGCAATAATAAAATAAAATATAGTAGATTTAGTTTTATGTACACTATATATATATTTGTATTCCTTATTTAAGTTTTAGTCCCTTTTATCACTTGTAAATAATATATACTTTGAGAGCTGGACTATCAGAGTGCATTCATTCGTCCTCTTAACTACATGTATATAGTAAATTCGGATAGTGTAACCGTTGCTAAATATGGAAAATAATTCTGATGCGACGTAAAAGTACAACACATCTATCTATCTTTTTAATAAAAGAAATATGTATGAGCATTTGTATTTCAAGAGTATATATTTACTCTTTGGTAAATAATTTTGTAACTTGAATCTTCAATTTTTCTTTAAATTTACTGTCAAATATACCATACATTACTGGATTTGTTATATGAATGAAAAGGAAAGATCTCCGCAGCAAAAGCAAAATTTCAAATTCTAGAAATGATTTCTCTTCCCAGAAATGTTCATCCTTACTCTCAAAAAAGATCATTAATATGGTTGGTGGAAACATGAAAATGCAATATAAGCCCATGATAAAAAACATTACGGATTTACTAGTAGTAATTTTTGGGACAAATGGTTTATATTTCTTCTTACTATTTTGTTCCACGTTACCATTAAAGTTAGGGTTTCTCTCGTCTTTATCATCATCGTAGCTATGCATAGCTATATTACTACTTTTGATGTCCATTTCTACCTCCACATGTCTACTATAACGAAGGCTGTGTTCGCATACACGTTTAATTTGTTGATAAATGCGGAAATATAGGATAGCTCCTGTTCCTGATATTCCTGTATACACAGTTACACTGATATATTCATATATCATACGTATGTATATATTGGCTAAAGAATGATCCGGTGTACAACGTCTTCCGTGAATTGGACTTTCCTGAATATAATGCACCACAGCAAAAATCACACCCATTAACACGGAAAAAGAACTGATAATACATAAAGTTATTCTTTTTCCATATTTTGTGAATTGCATGCCATACGGTCGACAAATTAATAAATACCTTTGAAAAGCAATCACAGAATATATCAACATCGACCAGACAAATGTGCAAGATCCGTAAAATTTCCATGAAATGCATAAAATAATTCCAGGAAAGTTAAAATGAAAGCTGTTATCTATGGCGCAAATTGAGCACTGTACCACAATAGAAATGGCGTCGACATATGCTGTGATACAGATGAAGTACCTGTCTTCTTTATACTGGGCCATACCAGTGTTATACATCCATATTACAACGATATTAGCAAACAGTCCCAACAGCCCAAAAATACTGATCACTCCCGTGTTGATTATGGCTCTTTCTGTGTATAACATGAAAAATGCCGTCAAGTTGTGAATTTCAGTTGAATTATTCATCTTACACTAGATAATATTAAGATAGCAATTAAAATCTTTTTACAATAAGAACACTGCTTGTAATAGGAAGTTGTAATATTCAATGTTTAATATCCGCTTGTAAAAAGGTAAAGCCTGAATAAAGCTTTAAAATGTTTTATCGAATTTCATATGTTTCGATTGTTTCCTGGGGTATAGTACAGTTGTACAGTTTATGTCCGGGTGGACCCAGAAGAGAAATTTCTAATTAAGTCATGAACTCATGGTTATTTATTCCGCGGGACTTTAAAATGTACGTGAAGTTTTATGAAATCAAACATTGAACGAATGTAATATCGTGAAGAATAGCATAGACATCATGTACACAGTTTCCTAATACAATCAGACGTAGGATCTAGAGACATAATCACATTACTTTGTAATCTAAATCAAGTCTTTAGTCACATAGGATATAATACCCATAACTCACTGTACTTGTAGCAATTAAAATATTCACAAGTAGTTTGTAACGTTTCGAATTACAATATACTAAATTATACTATTATATACTATATTTTACCACACTATTCAGTGTATCTTATATTACATACAGTTAAATGGTCCCCCCTTATTAATCTTATTTCAGTAGAGTCAAAACCTTTCTACGACATAAATTGCACAATCAATCATAAAAGATTCATAAATATATCAATTAACTTTGGTTTTCTCAGCAAAGAAAGATCACTCGTATTATAAAATGTTATTTCTTCTCATTTCCATTCCCATAGCTTCTTTTACTTGAATAGGATTTCCATTTTTGGTTTTTTTTTTTTGTATATGCATTTGAATGTCAACGGAACGATTATTGTTATAGGCAAACGAGAAAAGGACATCGAGAAATTACGTAACATAATTGACTTTAAGACTTCAAACTTCAACTTTTCAAAAAACATTCACCGAAGAGCAGAAATAAAATGGAACAACAGATTTAGGCAGTTAAACAAACTATCAAAGTATACTCAACAGGAATGTAATGATATATAGTCATTCCATCTGAGTGTCACAAAATCCTTTAAAAGTTTTTAAAAGTGTACTTTACCACAAACAAAACGTAAACAATTTTTAAAATTTTGAAGCTTCTTTGTGATGATTGCCTTGTATCCTTCTTTTCAGGTGACAGTCATTTTATATATATTGATTCCTTTACAGTTTGGATCCGTGCAAATACATTACCGGAATTACATTTTGACTTCATACGATAAATCGAAGAAGGTGTGCTTCAATTTAAGCCATGTATCACTAAATAAAATGATACCATAACAGAGTCATTCATTCTCTATAATACTACGCTCATATATTTTGTGTTTTTGAATTTTGAGCACAAGTATTGTACAGAAAAACTTAAAGGCAGGCAACTCAGCCGTATGACAGAAACAATCGTAGACAAACTGAAAAATCAAAACAATTAAGAAATAAACGACAACAATGAATGAACGATAAGGCATACCAGTTAGATAATTTGGTTGTAATGGCTGCATTATCATGAATTTATTTAAAACATTTTAAGTAAATGTTTAGATATTTTAAAACAAGAATTCAGTTTCCGAGAACCATAGCTGTTTATGTAGATATTGTGTTTAACTCATTTTATGTTCATAATTTCATTTAAACTTGTTTAGACATGTTTGACTGATAGTGAGAGCATTTGCCATTCATGGTATTTTATTATTAAATGAAAAGAATAAATAAGATAATGATAATAACAAATGACATCGAGGAATCGTCGGTATTTGCAAGCATTTGTTCAACATCCACTGGAGTCCTCAAGATGATAAGAATAGGAACTTCTTATCTGTTTGCGTGTCGTATATATGAGGCGATTGGATGAGAAACCCGGATATTCAAGGGCAATATTTTCAAAGCACCCTTTTGAGATCATAGTGACTGAGGATATATTCAAGCTGCTGTGTGTACAACCCTCCACTAGGACTTTTTATGGGAGCTTGATGGTCTGTTAGATGGGTTCGATCCTGATCAATGGATTCTGTCATGTTTATCCCTTTTTTATTTCTGTTCCAAACTTTCTGTATCCCACGTCTTGTTTTATGCTCCCCGAAAAATTTATTATTATCCCCACAATGAATAACTAGTATGTCAGGAGCCCCTAACTCCTCAACCAAACTACGCACTTTTGGTTCAACCAACATCTTTTCTGACCAGTGTACTTTTGCCAATCCAGTTCTGTGCCCACCTTCCCACTCACCGCAAAATCAAATCAAACACGAAACGTATATAGAATACTATGTTGCTATCAAAAATATGTAAATAAGTAAACCGTGCTCTGCCTGTCTGTAAGCGAGCTCAGATCTTTGATCAATGGGAGTCCCGACTAACAGTCAGAGGGGACGAGGATCAGGACCTTGTCTCCTCTGAAAAGGTTTGGACAAGGCCCGTCATAGAGTCCCCACTGCCCTGTTAGTCAGCGAGCAAGGACATTTTTGCGGCGTAGCATATTATTGAAGATCCCACAATCCATACATAGTTTAGAGTACCTGCAAGCTTACTATACTGTTAGTGCACAGTTCGTAATTGTTGCAAGGTATGAACACGAATGGTTTAATATCTTATATATGACTACGGATTTCCACCGATCTTTTGCCATAATTTCTTCTGATACCTCTTATAAGTACAAATTACTAGCATAATCCATGCGGAAACAATGCGACTTAAATTGGAGGCATTATAGCCTAAGAAACACACACGTTCATGTAGCACTAAATTAAACTGGTAAGATGTTAAAAGCTTAGTATTTATTACAAATGAAAGGACCTTTATTCTGTAGCCTTATATAGTAAATTCAAATAAAAAAGGAGCCAACATCCTTAAATCAAATTTTGCCTGTCGAAAATAATGTAGAACTTGCAGATAAAAACACTATATAGTTTTCGAAGTGATATACAGGTAGAGGTCATAAATTTGGTAGCAATTTAGACATCTCTGGTGTGTTATGGCCGTGTTACTTGATATTGAGGTTGATATAAGGCGATTTACTTCCTGAGGAATTGGGAACGAATATTGAATATTTTTGCTTTAAGCACAACGAAACTAAATAATGAATCAACGACAAGACATTCATTGATTTGTTAGTTTGTATATTTAGTATATGGATTACAGCCATGGTATCTGCATGAATTATCAATTTCTTTGTTGTAAAATGTGTGGACAAAACCCAAACATCCATCAGAAATGTTCTGTCTCTGCGAATAGACGTATCCCAAGTTGATGGCCATTTATGACAGCCCAGTGATTATCAAAAATGCATCTTCACCAAAGGAACTACAGCTGACGGTGAAAAGATTCAACGATTCATTGGTAGATCAACACATTTTTTAAGGAACTCCAGCCAGACTTGCATATCTCCCATCATTCCTTGTGTGACTTTTATTATTTTTGACACACAATGTTGCATTGTAAAACCTACGATTATACACACAGATACCTGAGAAAGCATTGGCAAAGACCTTTAATGACCCGCACAGTGACTGGAGCTCTTTTTGAGTTAGCTTTTTTTCCTCGGTAAAAGGGAATATTATGTACTTTGTAATTCGGGACCTTTTCGGCTGGAATAAAAATGGCTTGGTTGATAGCTATACTGTCAACACCAACGGCCAGGAAAGACAACTTTGTGGCGGGGTCTTCGATTTTGCTAGTATTCATACGAACTCTCAAATCTTGGCATGTCATTTGAAATATTTTGGACTGCTATACCTCAATACCCGCATGCTGCAGAGATGACCTATAACTGCCTGCAACAACATCGCCGACCGAGCTTGTGATATGTCATATTGCCGTCCAATCGAAACTTTAAAATATTACCACAGAATTCCATTTAAATTTTTATTATTCAACATGTTCAAACAGAACACTTCTCTACACTTTATTAATGATAATTATGTGTTCAATGATAACACCGGCAAAACTCGATTTTGAGGCTGGAACAGATTGTATATAAAAACTTGATACGTTTCCCGTCTGGGTAGGTTGCGCTGTAGGCGAAAACCGTGACAATGCTTTCCTGGATACAATTCATCATAAAGACAACAAAAAATTTATATGACAACGAACTCGGTGACGTTTTAAACCAACAACCAAGGGTAACCTGCTTATTAAAAAGTAACTTTTGTGAAGTCGACTTCACTTACATCGTTTATGTGCAAGCTGCAAACAAAATCGGAGATAAACCGAAGCAGCGACTTCAATGCCATACTCAAAGGAATTATCTTCTTGTCGCATATATATATACAAAATGGATTACTCTATCAATCTCGATAACATAAATTATTTTTGAATTAAAAATATTTTTGATACTGTCCGCATGAGTGCTTCTAAGCATATTTGTTTCTCCTCTTGTATTCAATTTTGACCACGCATTTTCCGAAACTAAAATAGTTTCTATGATTCTATTTATCCTTTGATGGTAAAATATAACAGACGACATAAATTGAGTGAAAATATCATTTAATACAAATGACGTAATGTTCTTAAACAATCCAATTATCAAATATAATATTAAACATGACATTTATTATACCACAGCTAATAGCTAATAAGACGCAAAAATATTTCTCATAAAAATTAACATCATGTTTTGCGTCACAAGTAAAGTTTTGGGCTGGTAAACCCGCCAAAGTGCAGTGTCATGACAAAAATCCCCCAAACCCATCTTACTTCATTTGGGGTCTATATTAACTCACGAACTAAATGCTACTACATCGAAATTTATTTAGGTGTTAAACTGCTGCTCTTGCCAGTCTAAACTATTACTAACTAAATGCGATTGGCAATGATAAACATAATAATAATACGATATTTTCAACTAAGACAAAATAACTATTATAACACATCTTTATAAGTGACTAGTTCTGAGCAGTCTGGAGCCCATGTCTCCAAGACTATCCCAACATTGCGTATTTCGTGCATGCCTAATCGTGACGTTGTCTGGCGCCCATGTCGCCAAGACAACTAACGTTTAATGATTTTGCAGTACTTGTCAATGACTAGACCTGATCTAGTCTGAAGCCCATGTATCCAAGACTAGTAACGGTTACTTATTACGACTACGCGTATCCTTGAGTAGACCCAATGTAGTCTGAAGCCCATGTCTCCAAGACTACTACAATTTAGTTATGAAAATATGCATATCCTTGATTAGCCCCTCCCCCCCCCCTCCCCCATGTGTTTGAACTAGCAATATTTATTCTTATAAGTTACACAAATCCTTTACTCCCTGCGTACATTGTAGCTCCGGCCTAATTAAACACTATTACCATATATGCAATAGTGCCATAGTTGCACTATACGTGAAGTGCCATAATTATACACTAATATCATAGTTGCATTCGAGTCTAGAACCATGGTTACAATCTTAATTACTATAGTTGAACCTTGTCATAGATACCTCATTGCGTTAATAGTTGTTGCACTATACATTTAGTGCCATAGATGTACTCTGATGCCATAGTTGCATTCGAGTGTAGTGCCATATTTGCACTCTACATGTAGTGTCATAGATGCACTCTTATGCCTTAGTTGCATTCGAGTGTTAGAGTCATAGTTGCACTCTACATGTAGTGTCATAGATGCACTCTAATGCCATAGTTGCATTCGAGTGTAATGCCATAGTTGCACTCTACATTTAGTGCCATAGTTCCACTCTAATGCCATAGTTGCATTCGAGTTTAGTGCCATAGTTGCACTCTACTGCCATAGTTACATATAAACTTAATTAAATTTCCAAGAGATGAATTGCCTTTCTTTACCTCCACAAAACCTATTAAACGCAATGTAAAAATGGTAAAGGAAAGCAATTCACCTGGTCAATTCATTTACTATCCTAACTAATATCTAACTGAATATTGTTTATGTTAATGCAAATAGTCTTAATAATTGGCTGTGTGTTGGAGCATTAGTAAATTAAAGTGAGAAATTAGGGCTCCCCGGATGTTTTTGTAATACTTGTATAGACCGTGATTGTTCAGATGCACGCCATCTAAGAAGGCAGGTTCCACGGGATTTTTTATCCCTGTAATTTTCCAGTAATGAAAAAATTCGCTGTCCTTGATTTTGTCCTTCAACATCCTATTGAATGTTATTACCGCATCGTTATAAGATAGTACAGATGTGTGTTTGGTCCTCGACCCAGGCATACGCTGTAACACAATCACCCGATTCAGATGAAATCTGCGTCGCAGCATGTGGCACATCGCGATTAAATGGTTACACAATTCCTGGATTAAGTCAGCCTTTCCTTCATTAAGTTCCGGTGCATCCAGATCGTTACCACTCACATGCGCTAACATAGCATCAGGTCTTCGCTTTCGGATTTCGTCTTCAACGTGGCAAACGTGGTTAGGGCAATTGATCCTGCCGCCACTTATGCCAAATAGTTTAAAGTCAACCTGTTCTGGGTTTAAATTAAAATTTGCTAAGCCATCATTTCGTCTATTTACATGCGAACTGCCCAATATAAGAATCCGCGATAGCATGTTTGTAAAAAAACAATGTCACGTGATCCTGCCAATAAAAACAGCAAATTAAAAATACATTTTATAATGATTAAGAAGAACAAATGAAACCATGATAAAAACTTGATACTAATGTAGCATTGTACTGAGTCTTTCAAATCATAGCTCCGGCAAAATGCGAAAGTATATTGAATAACAGGTTTCTTGCACACAGTTTTAAATTACAGTTGTCCGCGGCTCAAGTATACAAACATTGTGACGAAACGTACAATTAACGCATAATATTATGTTGAATTAATCTTTATAAGTTGTAACCACTGATTTCTACAAACACTACACGTTGTAATTGTTCACAATGTAAAACTCCAATATTAATTCATTAAAACGTTTCTATCACAATTTCGAGACTAGTTGGCTTATGGCAGAATAGACGCTAATTAATATCAATGAGGAATGCGCGCATACGCATATCGTTAATGAGTTAATTGCCCCAATAGCTTAAGAAAGATAATTCTAGTAAACGGTACCGCTTACCATAAACTTTTTATCTAACAATAAAATACGGTTTTATTGGAAATATTCAGCTTGAATTTCCTCTCCATTCTATGGAGTTCCACCGCCCCCAGATTTCGTTGTAATAAGCCGTCCATGTTATTCTCTTGGCGCAGATATAGTTTCCTCGTTTATTCTTGCCATATCTTCATCATGAAAGTTAAACTTAAATTATTTTGTGTTCATGACCTTGACTTTACAGAAGTGACCATATCCCTAGTGACAATAATCCTTTGCATAAAGTTTTTGTCATTGCTTGTGGAAAATTCAGTAAAATATAAACCCATTTTTAATATTTAAGATTTATTTCGGAGTCACCTCGACAATTCAAATCAAGTGAGTATTGTCTTATTGACAATAAACATCCGTATGAAATATAATGATGCTCTGTTGAAAATTCACTACAATATAATTCTATTCGATATTTTAAATTCTATTTCTGATTTACCTTGACCTTTCGAATTGAGTGAGTATTGTCTACTTGACAATAAACATTTGTATGAAATATGATCATTGCCTGTTGAAAATTCACTAAAATATAAGCCAAAGATCCCATTCAAAGACAGAGCTGTGCATTAGGGAAATATTCCTTAGTTTGTAGTACAGTTGATAAACTTTTTGCACAGTGCATTTGAAGTCTATATTTTGGGTCAGTACAGAACACAGTACTATATCTTGATCAATGAAATATGATTTCACTTGGATGAACCATTATTTTTGTAAATGCATGGAATTAGGAAAGTTCCTACATAGGAAATTCTTCACAAAATCGTCTTTTATATTTTTCATATTCATATCTAGAACTGAAATTCATGTAAGAATATAAAAAGAAACACAACTATTGATGTTCATTCATATTCTTTTATCATAGCATTCAATTAAACGTAAACGGGAAAAGAGAAGACATCTGACAAAGCTGTATGACACAAATCACCAGGGACATGCACACAAATCATGATAATAGTAAATTATACACGGAAAAAAGACATTACAAAAATATTATGTTGTGCTACGGTTACGATACCGACTTAGGACGGTCAATTGAAGTAACAAACGTTGGTTTGGTTAAACGGTTTACATGCGCCCACTTTTCCCCCAAAAGACACACATTTAAAATCTATAAATAATCCTCCATATAGAGAACAAGGATGAATATGTTTCTCAAGAAGAGAGGTCATAAAAATTTTTACACACGAAACATATATAGAATAGTATGTTGCTATCAAAAATATGTAAGGCGACATCAACAAAAGTAAACCATGCTCTGCTTATCTGTATGATAGCTCTTAACCTGGATATAAAATTTTTTCCCCACTAGTTTCATACCGGTACGTCAATATTATCATCTCCATAGCTTTTCCTTCAGTACCTTAATGTTGGTAAACAATCGCATCACCTATCGTTTATATCAATATACCAAATGACCCTGATTGAAGTCAAATAAGTTGGGGTGTGTGGGGGGTTATGTTTTGTTTTGTGTTTTTTATTTTATCATTTTAATTTTTTAAATTTACTTTCATTTTAATTTTTATTGTTTTGTTTATTTGTTTTGCTTTCGACATATAATATATATATATATCTGTGTGTGTGTGTGTGTGTGTGTGTGTGTGTGTGTGTGTGTGTGTGTGTGTGTGTAAGCACATATACACATATAAATAACACAAACATATAAACTTATCTGTAAGACACATTAGACAGATTTATCCATTTTCACACAGAGATACAAAATTGATATATTTTAAGGAATGATATATTGCTATATTGTGCTTTTAAACTGTATACGTGTAGATCATATTTACATTATTTCATGTATACATTTACATTCAAATTATATACCATGAAGTAATGTAAGCGGCTACCCTAAATCATGCTCAAGAATGAAAAATGAAAACTCCCAGGCTACTGAGGGCATATATTTGTCAGGTACATCTTTTTTGATTGAAATACTATTTATAAACTATCTGTTAACAAGTAAGAATTTTTTAATTTATGTTATGGATCAGTATTTTCTCATCAAGTGTTAAACTATTTTCAGCAAGCAAATATTCTGCGGACTGAAGGTAATTTCAAAGTTCAAACAAAACAAACTTTGAAGATGAAAAGACACGGTGAGGTAGAGTTTTCATAGAAACTTTGAATTCGTTAACATGTAGCCCTATGGAAAAGTAATTGCTACTATGAAACCATATTACGGCTCTATAATGTTGTTGAACTTTATTGTAAAATTTGAAATGATGATCAAATAATTTTGAGGCTACCCCTATAACAATTTCTGGGCCCAATAAATCACATCCTTTTGACAAATATTAAATAATTTTAAAAATTGCACTACATTTTATCATTACATCAACACTGACAACGTCTATGTATTTACAGAGGACGAGGAAGTTTCGTCAAGTATATAGTTTAACATTTGAACAAATAACTGTTTTTATTTCAAATCATGGATTTATTTTTGCTGATATCAGTTGACTTGGAAGCATCCTTGAATAACAATATATACCATACATCATTTGCATTAATAGTGAATTATAACATGTATCGTGCAAAATGTATGATGGACTCATAAAAACGTCTTTACCCTCTCTTAAATAATTTTTTTACCTGCATCTTAAGTTCTTTTTTGAATTCAATGTCAAATGAACTATATAGAAATGGATTTATTATATGAACAAAAAAAAAAGAATTCCTCAGCAAAAGAAGAATTCCACAAATTAACGAGGATTGATTTTCCCAAAAGTGTTCATCATTACTCTCTAAAACGTACGGTATAATCCCTGGTAGGAAAATAAATAGATAGTACATACCCATAACGAAATACATTACGGATTTTCGAACGGTTATTTTAGGAACAAAGGCTTTATTTTTCTCCGTACTATGCTTTTCAAACTTATTTGTAGATCTAGAAATTCCTTCTTGCTTTTCACTGACGTCATCATTTGTTGCCAAATTTCTTTTACTTATATGTAGTTCTACATGTCGAGTATGACGTAGATTGTGTTCCAACAAAAGTCGTTTAATTCGTCGATGAATGAGGAAATACATGACAGCTCCTGTGATAGTAATTGCAGCATACACTGTTATAAGAACAAATGAATATATCGGACGTAAAATTCTATTGTTCAAAGTCTTATTAACGGTACACTGTATGCCGTGAAGTGTCGTTTTCTGAACAGAATGCATTGCAGCGTAAAGTACAGCAAATAGCAATGAACAAGAGGTAATAACGAATAAAGTTATTCTTTTTCCACATTTACTGAATTGTATGCCATATGGGCGACAAATAAGTAAATATCGCTGTAAAGCAATGACAGAATATATTAAGATCGACAAGAAAAATGTAAAAGCAACGAAAAGTTTCCACGAAATACATTGAATTAGTCCAGGAAAGTTGAACAGTAAACTGCTCTCTGTGACGCAAAATGATCCTAATCCTACAATAGTAATTGCGTCAATATATGCCGTAATGTAGATAAAGTATCTATCTTCTTTATATTTCGCCATACCAGTATTATACATCCATATTACAACGATATTGGCAAAGAGTCCAAACAGTCCAAACAGTGAGAAAATACCATAAATGACGGTACTTATTATGGGCTTCTGTGTGCATAAAATGGATACTGATGTTAGATTGTGAGATCCAGTTGAATTATTCATCTTGCATAACTATGAATTTTCAATCTTCGTGGTAATAATTAAGTCAATTCACAAACTTGAAATATGTTAGAATTTAAGTTTCATATCATGTCACAAAGAAAAAAAAACCATTTGAAAAGAACGTATACGTGTTGCTTTAATAAATATCAATTGTTTCCTTGGCACCGAACATTTTATGTCCGGGTCAATTACAAATAATGATTTCTTTATATACCTATGTGTGTGCAGCGTACGTGCGTGTGAGCGTGTGTGTAGCAAAAGAGAATGAGAAGAAAAGAGAGAGATGAATGGTTGATAGAAGGAAATGAATTCTTGTCATAATTTCTTTTTTCAAAATTATTACCTGTGATACAGTCATGTTGAAAAGATTTCACAGCACTCACCCTCTGTAACGCATTTTCTGTGAAGCGCTTATCCCCAATATGACTAGGACAGTATCTCGCACTCTCCAGTACAAGCATTTCCCAGATCTGAAGATATAGAGGTGTTTTAAACAGAACGTGTAAATGAATTTATAGTTCAAACGACGTTTTGTTGAAAGATTAATGTGTTTTGATATTCCTGAGTCTTGGCGAAAGACACGATACAAACGAGCCGCTGATGGGACTCGTACAATGGACATTAAAGCTATGGGTCAAGCACGCTATCGACTGAGTTACATGTGCTTATATACAGATGTTTGTACGTATACACAACATGAAGCAACATTTTGTTAGCTAATGATTTTATTTATTTATTCATCTATTCACTGGCTATCAGTATATACACTTTGAAGTTTTAAAAATTTAAATAAAAATTTTCACCATAAGAGTTCGCATATACCATTCCCCTTTGTACGTTAGGTTTGACACTTAAAAAGGATCTCATTGTTTCAGGTGAGTCCTTAGCAGAGGTTATATATTTTGTTGATGCATTCCATAAATGCAATCCCACCTTTATCTTAAGGACATAAACAGTCCTGCAACTTAAATAAGACCTCGTAGACATGTCATGTAGACAAGCTGATACTTCAAAATTGTGCTCTTCAGAGCTCAATGATAAACTTAACACCAGCATCTTATACAACACTGACATAAGTCTTACTTCTGTTACATAAAACTTGCTTCTTTCTGCACCACATGTGTGTATGCATTACGCAGTAAGCTTAGCAACGTGATGAACTCGCTTTCTACACTTGCCGTCAAATTTGCCAACAAATACCATCCCATTATCTCACAGAGGCCCATGTTGCCTAATCCAGAACTTCTGTGACGATTATTATAATGTTTCATAGAAATCATGAGTATTTTTTTTACGAACTACCGAAATAGATCAATATTTATATACATTGCATTGTCACAGTTTAACGGATTAACACAGAATTCAAATAACATATGTTACATTATACGTTGTATTACTTTTCATGAAAGTGTATCTTATTATCCATTTCTAACTGCCTATACGCCAGCAAGCAATTTGTTACTCAAAACTAACACTTTCCATAAGATATCACAAAGAGGAGCTCTTTAATGAATGGAGAAGAAAACATTTATATAAATGTTGTGTGCACATATATAATCACATCTAGTGTCAATAATAATATAAATTACACAGTTTATTTCTAGAACCTACAAATATGATCTACATGTACTATTAAGTATATATGTAAATAAATATATGTATTCCGATGAAAGTTAGGAAACCGATGTCGATCTGGGAGTTAATCATAGCGAGTCGTGAAGAATCATAGCAAATCATATAAAGGACTTAACGTAGATTTGAAAAGTTAAAAAAAAAGTTATGCAGTCGCAACTAAATATGAAAGACCATAAATGTGATTGAACTTGCATCATTTTTATTAAAATCTAATGTTATTTTCAAAAAACCAAAACAAAACTGCTGGTACAAAACATTACCTAGTATGGCAAATAGCGCCATCAAAAGTCTATCCCCTCAATCTCTGAAAATTTATGTTGTAGCGCAGTCAGCAGTCCAGCGTGATATAATTCTGAGCTTAGGGTAAAAATATTTTTGTACATTGATCAAGTTGCTGTTGTGATGTCATTTACTACTAGTTAGTTAACATGCTCTGTGTCAACAGCAAATTTACGATAAATTACAAAGTCTTCATTATTATTTCTTTGAACTAGTAAGGTACAAGAAATAAATTAACATATGTCATGTATAAAACCAAAATTTAGAAATTAAGTTGATCTATTTTACATCGTGATTATATTTAACTTTGTTGTGCACGATCATATGTTCAAATTGATGTCTTATGCCCAACTTACAGTCAAACTTTACACTTTTGTATCTTAAGAACTGTGGATACTGTATTTATCAATGATCAATTCATTTTTGTTCATCTACATGCACATTTTTCAAAGATGGAAACTAGAAATCTGCCATTTAGAGGGTAAACACTCGAACCCTCTATAGAAATTATTTTACATAATGGTACAATAAGGAAACACAAAGGTATTTTAAAAGGAATGAACAAAGTATGACTTTGAATAGGAGGAATTGATCAGGAGACCAAGTCCAGTCAACATGGAAATAAATTTCTATTTAATGAATATATAATATCGACATAATATATCAATAATGACTGCATGTTAGAGTATCTCGGTCTTACAACTTTGAAATATACTGTGATCACATGACAGTTATTCTAAATTTTGAATAAAGAACTATGGGGGAGTTCATTTGTTTGTCATATATATATATATATATATATATATATATATATATATATATATATATATGTATATATATATATGTATATATGTATATATATATGTATATATATATATATATATATATATATATATATATATATATATATATATATATGTATATATGTATATATATATATATATATATGTATATATATATATATATATGACGTCACAATGAAAGTAGCGTATGTGGTTGCCGTACAATGCAAAGTTATATTGCACATTTTAATCTATTTACGGTTTAAAGTTGGTTTAAATATTTTTATAAAATGTTCTTCTTTACTTTTTCTCATGGGTTCATTCTCGTGAATTATTTTTAAAAAATGGGAAAATAAGAAACTTCCCATTACAACACACATCGAAATGTTCACTACAAGGTGTATTCCTTATTTCCGGATGTTTTATCTGTTGTTTATGTACCTGCACTGGGTCACTCAATTTATTTCCCGTTTGACCTATGTAGTTTTCCATGCAATTTGTGCAGGTCATGCAATATATGAGATTTTTGGCTTACAATTCATATTTGCATTAATACTGAATTGAATTCCATTTCGAAACGTAATTTTACTTCCTTGTTGAATGTATGAGCGGGTTCCGCGTCTTGGATCTCCACATTTTGTGACGGAAAAAGTTTCCGGTACTGACGTACATCTGGCCCGTGTTAAAATCTTTTTGATATTTGGAGCTTGTCGCCTGCTGTTCAGTATGTCTGTTTCCTTTAACCGTTGTATACGTATTCACACAAGTACTTTCATGTTTTTATAAAACAGTCTTCAGGTGAACTGAACAACATGCATATAACGTAACTATGTTACTGTAGTATTGTGACGTCATCTCAATAACGTATCTCATAGTATGGATAATTCAACTTTCCACGGTTCGTAAAAGAACGTGACATTCAGTCTCTTTTTAATTGTTCTATCTATGACGTCATAAACTGATGCGTTGTTTGTCGGAGTTTTGTCGTACCTCAGATGACATCATCACGATGAAAAATTGCGTTTTGTGGAAGGGTGAAAAAAGGGAGTTTAATAGTAAAATTCCGATTTAATGTTTTGACGTTATATAATGGAAATTTTAATTCACTTGTTTTGTTTTGACAATTCTGATTGGTCCATACGTTTGCATTCAAACATGTATAACCACGATATACCGTCCAACAATGTATTACTACATGGTACGTACTTTTCGTCCACATTGCCTCTGACTCCAACTATCAAAAATACTGTCTGTAACAACTTCGTTCACTGCTCTTAACATCCATCTTAAGTCTCGTATCAAGGACGATTTGCAAGTTCTACCATTAACGTGCACAATTATTACAATCAAGTCGAACCAACAAAACTGACAACGTACATGACCTACCACCTTCAACATGCTTTCAAGCTTCATGAACATGTCTTTTCATCTCGCCGCGCCGCTGTTCGGCTGTTTACGATGCGATGTCAAGTCACTCATGTATAAATTAATTTGTGATTAATAATTTAATCATAAAATTTTAAGAATATGAAAATGAAGAAACTTCTTATGTCAGTGCACTATATGTCAATTCGTTTCTCGGAAGAATTTTAAACATGGCGCTATCCTTCCCTAGCTACAAGGAATTGGAGAACAATTTCAAAGAGAAAAAACGATTGTTTTGTTACAATGAATTAGAACGGGGATAAACGTACTGTGTTTGATTGTTTCTGACAGGTATACCGTGGTTATACCGTTGGAAACCACCGTTTTCCTCGCTCCGCAAGCGTCGCCAGGAAAACTCTGTTTCCAACGGTATAACCACGGTATACCTGTCGGAAACAATCAAACACAGTTCGTTTATCCCCTAAATGAATAATTAGAATTGAGCTTAGGATCGAGACAGTTCGATAGGGGTCGAAAGGTTTTAGTTAAGAATTTAAAGCGGATTTCTATACGGTTCGAGACGGGTCAATATGGGTCAAATCGGGTTGATGTGAAATTAATACGGGTCGATAAGGGTAGAAAGGGGTTGATAAGGGTCGAAGAGGGTCATTTGAGGGGTGTCCAAAATCTTATAGATAGGAGGGGCTCCTCTTCCTACATTCATTCATCATCAACATGAACAAGAACGAAGTAGATCTGATACAGGAGCTGCTGGAGCTCAACAAACAGGTGACAGACGTTGTTGTCAATGTCCTGATGCACGTCTTGCATAGACAAGAGGATAGAAGGCGGCTGAGAAGGTGCCGGACACGGCCTTGGATCCTTAGGAAACCCATCCTGGGCCAGTACGACAATCTTATGCCAGATCTGAGACAAGAAGATCCCAGACGTTCAAAAATTATGTCCCCGTGGCCCCAACCTCTATGATGAACTCCTGAGGATGCAGCCACGACTCCAGAAGAAATTCACTGGAAGGAATCCATCGGGCCTGGTTTGAGGTTGACACTCACCCTACGGATGGGTTGGGTGACCTGGGTGGTGAGCTAAGTGGCCTCCTCTTCTGGCCTTGGACTTTGGTCTGGCACTTCCCTGTTTGGGAGGCATTATAACTAACAGAGCTTCCAGTGAATAGCAGAGCTTCCAGTTACAAAGCTTCAGATGTTGATGAAATCGCTGTGCACTCTTCTGTAGCAGGCGCTGCAATGAAAACCGTCTGCCAGCGTTGCGGTATTGATTCCCGGCATGCGAACCGCTTTTGTAAACCGTTTTGACCCGTTTCGACCCGTGTGGACCCGCATCTAATTCCTGAATAGCCTGCGCCGTCCCGTGTGGACCCGCAGCGACCTGCAAAGGCAAACCTAAAAGAAACCACTGTGACATCCGGTCCCACCCGCGTTGACCCGTTTCGACCCGCAGCAACCCGTACCGCCCGTACTTGCCTTTTTAAATCCGTATACAAAAACCGCATCTAGCCGTTTCAACCCTGCCAGTATGTAAATTACCCTCTAATCCGGGGCTAATTCTCACCGGAACAAATCCGTTTCGCGACCCGGCCGTGTGTGACTGTACCATTAGCTAATGATTTTCTATTAAAGCTCTATTTTTGTGGAGCTCGGGTAGCTCAGTCGGTTAGATGATCGGATGCATGACAGCTAAGTGATTTGGTACCATAGGTCGTGGGTTCGAGTCCCCGTCGAGGAACGAATATAAAGTAATGTCTTTGTCTTTTATATTTTTGTCTAATTCGTCTTTATTTCTACAGGTATTTCTTCTGAAATCCAAGGTCCTTAGTAATCCCAGGTGTTTCACTGATTCTGTTTGTACTGAAGCGGTATTGATTAACTGTTTTGCATTTTATATATTAGCACATGACGAAATGCTCAGTATCTCTCAGTGTTAACATAATACATCAAATTCTATTTGATCTTTATGACTAAAGTTTGATTCACGTGCATATTAGTATACTTTGTCGAAGTAGTTAGTGATATTACTTTCTATGACTATTGACTGCGAATTTGACAACATATGCATAGATTTCGGCTATGTTTGTTGGTTTCATTGATTTCAGACTCTATTTATGTGAAATAAAAATGTTCTAATGTGCCCATTATCAATGATTTTGATGTTATATAACTTGATAGACCTGACAAATACCAGATGTACATATAAGCTTCACCAAATGCTTGATTCTCCGTGTTTGTAAATATTTAAAAATGTCTCGCAATGTGACACAAAGTTTCTCAGACCACCTAGAATTTTAGGCTGAAAAATCTCAAACAAACATTTCATGAGTATCTCCTTGTCTGACATATGAGGTTATGTAATGGCGAAGAGTAGAACCAGTAGCAAAACAATAATTATCAAAGATATTCCTTTACCATATTAATTGTATGCAATACGAGTCAATAAATGTCTTTGTAGAGCAAAGACTAAATGTATTAATCACGACGAAACAAATGTAAAACAATCGAAACACTACATGAAGTGTAAGAAAATACATAATAGAATATATATATATACGTTATAATTTTGTGCACGGGCTGCGCATTTTGAAAACTTATGTGTATTTAGCGATGCACATGGAAGTATGATTGGAATTTTAATAATATATAAATATTCGAAGTCAAAGTTATAACCAAAGAGGCCAAAAATTGAGTCAAAAATTCAATTGTGAATTTCAGTCGAATAATTTATATTGCAAATGAAACTTTTTTTTCTATGTCAGTATCAATTATTAAAGCGAATCACAAGATAAGTACATTAAATGCTACCTTTTACGCTACGTTAGTGATAAGTGGTAAGGTGGACTCGTATATCGGTTAACCACACCAATTGACTGATATTTACTTCAATTTACTGTCTTTAAAGGCAGATTAAAATCAAATATTTCTGTGATGTCTTTTGTTTCCTTATTCTTTTATTCTCATATCCGTAGAGATTTTCTCATACAACAACGTCAATTGTCCTCATTCCCTTCATTCAAAGCTTCACACCACCTCACACAGACATAACATTTGAATAAAGCAATCAAGTGTTTTCTTGAATAATTTCATTTGCTTTTTTAGTGAAAAACATCATATGTCCGACTGAAAAACAACAATCGTTATAACCTTGTAAGTTGGTCGTTTGTCGTTAGTTTATACTATGATCGTTCGTCATTACGCCATCAGGCGATTATATGAGCTTATGTTACCAGATATTCGCTCGTGATTCCTTAGTATACTTGCTCCATTATGGCATAGTACTTGTTCATTATTACGAATAATATTATTGCATATTATCCATTGAAAATTGATGCAATATCATACATGCATATAAAAAATCTAGTTAAAATGAAATATAAATGCAGTATCAATCTTTATCTTCCGTTTTAAGTGCCAATTCGATTCTCTAATCTTTGTTGTATCAAACAGTTTGTGACGTTCTTCCTGAATCTATCCTAGATTTAATTTTCTCTTTTGTCGTTGTTTTATTTCATGTCAAGATTACATTGATCGTGTAAAAATCTTCTTGTGTATTGAAATGTAGACGTATACAATGGATTCATCCGTAGGAGAGTGGAATCTGTTGCGTATTTTGACTTTAAATATGAAATCAGTTCTTGTCAGAATATGGGCATCAGATACTTTGGGGAAATGACGACCAGTGCACGGGATTTGCCGGTGTAGGGTTGAATTTGGACCCCATTGAATTTAGACCCACCGGGTCTAAATTCAACGGGCTGCGATCAAGATTCCACAGATTTTTCATGTTGAATTGTGATCCTAGAGACGGAGGGTCATTGTATTACGACCCTACCCATGGATAAAATTTTGACCCGCCGTTGAATTATGACCCCACCTTCACAGTTTCAGCTTACTGTGTAGATATAGATACAAATCTATCCGTTTCCTCCTGAAAATGTAAAACACAAAGAAATTGATACTATGTCACTTTGGTAATCACAAAAGAGTACCACAATGGACATCAATTCCTCCCTATTGCCATACCGTCCGCAATGAGGTTAGGGGTATACTAGAATCACCGTGTCTATCTGTCCGTCCGCCTGTCTGTCTGTCTGCCTGTCTGTCTGTCTGTCTGTCTGCCTGTCTGTCTTTCTGTCTGCCTGTCTGTCTGTCGCCCACATTTGGGCTTCCGGACCGTAACTTCTCTCCCTTTTCATCTATCTTCATGACACTTGGTACACGGACTCCCCATGAGTCAATGATGATCGCGTGGATCTAAAGGCGGACGACAAACCCCCTTCTAACCCACAGTTTGGTCAAACGCAAATGCGTTGAATGGGAGATTTTAAAAAAATATTTTTCACTCGTTATATGTAATATACTAGATCTACTTTTCATAAATAAGTACCCATGCTTTAAAGTTCCTGTATCATGATACAAACTGAATACTAGTATGTAAAATTGTAAAATAAGGAAGTAAACATCCACATTTCTGTTTAATCCAAGTTAGTAAAGCCAAAAGTAAAGGCAAATTAAACTTCAATAAAATATACGACAGAGTGATTCCTATATACCCCCAAACTTCGTTTGCGGTGGGGAGGGGTATAATAATCGGAAAGAGGTTTTTCCTGTCTATATGTCCGCCACATAAATATTGATCATAAATTCAGCATAACTAGAGAAATTTGCCTCATATTTGGTATGCTATTATATAAATATCATATGGCAGTTCGGGTAACAGTGATATTGTCACCCCGTGAAACGAATGTCACCGGAGGCGCAAGCCGAGGGTGACATTCTGTTTCAAGGGTTGACAATATCACTGTTACCCGAACTGCCATATGATATTTATTTTATTATACCGAAAACTGTATCAAAATGATATTTACAACAGTGGTTGTCGGTTTCAGTCACGTGATTGAGTAACATTGACTGTTACTTGATCACGTGATTAGGTAACAGTGAATGTTAGGTCAATCACGTGGACTACTCAAAGGCAATGTTACATGAACTGTATTGACATGCAAGAATGATACATGATACACTAAGATTGATATAATAACTATTAATGAAACCCTAGGTAAATGACCTTGTTACCTTGACCGTTACCTCATGTTTCGCGTTATTTCGCAAATGTTTCGCGTTATATCGCGAAAGTTTCGCGTTATTTCGCGAAAAATATTTTTTTTACCTGAGCTCAATTAGGCTTTCGTACCTGATCGAGTCGAATGCTCAGATAACCTATTTTGTGATCTCTCCATCCGTCGTCCGTCATGTAACTTTTCTATTTGTCTACTTCCTGTCTGAAACCACTGCAGTGAGTTCAACGACACTTCACAGAAAGCAAATAACCAAAGTCCCCACCATGTTTGTTAATGTCAGTTAGTTCGCTTCAGGGATGGAACCAGGAGATGGGGACAGTATAGGTTGCAGAATAGGCAATTCTTGGCAACTCTTTTTTTTTTTCTTTACAACAGCAGAATCAGATGCCGACGACAATTTACGAAATGCATCGGAACTATCTAAAAATTGTGAAAAAAAAAAATAAAATACAAAATTCTTTCTTGTATTCTTTATCTGAATTGGCATATTTTGCACATTTGCTTACGGTACTGAAGTGAACGATTTATATCCTCTTGGCCTCATGTTTATTAGGAATAAACTCTATCGATTTTGTCTTTCAATTGTCGCAATTGTTTTATTGTGCCAAAATTTCTTAAATACGTCCAAAAAAATACCAATATCTATGATATTTCACTTTTGATGCCATTTTAAATTTTAATTTGTTTTTCTTTCTTTAATTTTACGCAATTAATCGGTAAAATATATTTCTCGTGTCATTCTCTATAATAAACGGTGTTCCAATTTTATTTTTGTACATGTACTTGAATTTTAACATCTACATATAGGAACAGTCACATTTCAACGTTGAATTATGACCCGGGTCATTATTCAACGTTGAATTATGACCCGGGTCATTATCCAATGTTAAATTATGACCCGAGTCATATCTATGTTAATATACTTCGCAGAATCTGAACTCTTAACCTACTTGTCTTTGATCAAATATATGCGTCTTTATGTCGGTTTAAGTACACAATGACATCTTTTAAAGGGCAGGTAGGTAGGGTCATGATTTTACGTTGAATTATGACCCGGGTCAATATTCCACGTTGAATAATGACCCGGGTCATTATTCAATGTTGAATTATGACCCGGGGTCATGATACAACGTGGAATTTGGACCTGTCGGCAGATTTTTTATCCGTGGAATTTTGACTCAAATTGGTATTTTAACGTTAAAAAATGACCCTTGTGTATAATGCTCCCTTGTATTATTAAAATGCAATTCATTCTGTATACCTCCTGTTTGCAAACGGGTCGGCTACAGAATGGTCTAAATATTTTGTTGGACAATGGCATCTTATGTAGTGTATTATGCAAAATTCGATTTCATTAGACGTATTGTTTAAGAGAACTAATACTTCAAAGGGGTAATATTTCAACATGAATTAATGCCTCCATATGAAAAAAGCTCCGAACTCCTACCCCTGTGTGACTATTCGATTATTCAATAGTAAGTAAAATAGACATTAAAACTGGTTGTTAGAGGTAGGATCAAATTTCAACATTAAAAAACGACCCCATATCGAGAAAATCTCCGTACATATATTTCAACACACATATTTAGATAAGTACAATTTATGTTTTTGTTGTACAAAAAGTGATAGTTGGCGGAGACAATGCATTGATATAGGGGTAGGGGTAATATTTCAACATTAATTAATGAGTTTATATCAAAAAAGCTTCGAACTCCGTATATACTTATCATGTAAACTGTTAGAGGGTATACATAGATCAAATCCAAACGGTTAGAGGCTATATATAGATCAAATCCAAACTGTTAGAGGGTATGCATAGATCAAATCCAAACTGTTAGGGGGTATACATAGATCAAATCCAAACTGTTAGAAGGTATGTATAGACCAAATCCAAACTGTTAGAGGGTATACATAGATCAAATCTAAAATGTTAGAAGGTATGTATAGATCAAATCCAAACTGTTAGAGGGTATACATAGATCAATTCCAAACTGTTAGAGGGTATATATAGATCAAATCCAAACTGTTAGAGGGTGTACATAGATCAAATCCAAACTGTTAGAGGGTATACATAGATCAAATCAAAACTGTTAGAGGGTATACATAGATCAAATCCAAACTGTTAGAGGATATATATAGATCAAATCCAAACTGTTATAGGGTATACATAGATTAAATCGAAACTGTTAGAAGGTATGTATATATCAAATCCAAACTGTTAGATGGTATATTTAGATCAAATTCGAACTGTTGGGGCTATACATAGATCAAATCCAAACTGTTAGAGGGTATACATAGATCAAATCCAAACTGTTAGAGGGTATGTATATATCAAATCCAAATTCTTAGTGGGTATACATAGATCAAATCGAAACTGTTAGTGGGTATTTATATACCAACTCCTAACTGTTAGAGGGTATATATAGATCAAATCCAAACTGTTAGAGGGTATACATAGATCAAATCCAAACTGTTGGAGATCAAATCCAAACTATTAGAGGGTATACATAAATGAATTCCAAACTGTTAGAGGGTATGTATAGATCACATCCAAACTGTTAGAGGGTATACATAGATCAAATGCAAACTGTTAGAAGGAATACATAGATCAAATCCAAACTGTTAGAGTGTATATATAGATCAAATCCAAACTGTTAGAGGGTATACATAGATCAAATCCAAACTGGTAGAGGGTATATATAGATCAAATCCGAGGGTATACATATATCATATCCAAGCTGTTAGAGGGTAAACATAAATCAAATCCAAACTGTTAGAGTGTATACAAAGATCGAATCCAAACTGTTAGAGGGTATACATATATCAAATCCAAACTGTTAGAGGGTAAACATAGATCAAATCCAAACTGTTAGAGGGTAAACATAGATCAAATCCAAACTGTTAGAGGGTATACATAGATCAAATCCAAACTATTAGAGGTTATATATAGATCAAATCCAACTAAGGATACACGTAGTTCTATAACCCTCCACATTTAAAACCAAATGACCGGTATCCTTTCGCCAATTTGCAAAAAGTCATTTGAAGCTATATTATTCCCTGTAGCTTACCAATTAGCATTGTTTGCGTTGCTTAGAGTGAGTGAACTTACAGTGTCTAATCCTAACAATATTTCTAGAGTTATCTCCTCTAATGATATCGATTTAATGTATTCTAGCTCACATTAGTACGTATCATGGAGTCAAAGACTGATCAATATGCCAAGGGCACTTCACTCCAAATTTCAAACAACAAAGAAACATCAAATTTGTTTACGGCAATACATCAATATAAGGCAACGAGGCCACAACATTAGGGTCCTTTCATTTGTAATAAATACTAAGCCTTTAACATCTTACCCGTTTAATTCAGTGCTACAGGTACGTATGTGTTTCTTAGGCTATGATGCCTCCAATTTAAGTCGCATTGTTTCCGCATGGGTTATGCTAGTCATTTGTACTTATCATTTGAGGTATCAGAAGATATTATGATAAAAGATCGGTGGAAATCCGTACAGTCATTTATAGGACTATAATCCATGCGAGTTCATACCTTGCAGCAATTACGAACTGTACACTAACAGTATAGTAAGCTTGCAGGTACTCTTAGCTCTGTATGGATTGTAGGATCTTTGATAATACGCTATGCCGCAAAAATGTCCTTCCTCGACCGTCACAACATGAAATGGAATGGCAAAAGTGGAATGTTGTGAAATGATGTTGGGTGAACCAATTAAAAGTGCATAGTTTGGTTGACATACTAGTTATTTATTGTGGGGGTAATAATAAATTTTGCCAGGGAACATAAAACAAGACGTGGGATACAGAAAGTTTGAACAGAAATAAAGAAGGATTGACATGACAGAATCAATTGATCAGGATCGAGCCAATCCAACAGACCATCAAGCGCCAATAAAGAGTCCGAGTGGAGGGTTGTTCACAAAGCAGCTTGAATATATCCTCATTCACTATGATCTCAAATGACACAGGTTGTATCCCATTGCAAGCAAGACGCCTAATTTGGCCTATATACGCGATAAGCAAAAGATTGCTTTGGAAATCTTGCCTTTGAATACCCGGGTTTCTCATCTAATCGCCTCATATATACGACACACAAACAGATAAGAAGTTCCTATTCTTATCACCTTTGGGACTCCAGTGCATGTTGAACAAATGCTTGCAAATACCAGCAATTCCTTGATATTGTTTTTATTATCATTATAATTATTCTCTATCTTATTTATTCTTTTCATTTAATAATAAAATGGCATGAATGACAAATGCTCACAGTGCCAGTCAAACAAGTGTTAACAAGATTTGAATGAAATTATGAACATACAATAAGTTAAAACACAATATCTACATAAACAGCTATAGTTCTCGGAAACTGGATTCTTGTTTCAAAGTATCTAAACATTTACTTAAAATGTTTTAAATAAATTCATAAATAATGCAGCCATTACAACCAAATTATATGCCTTATCGTTCAGTCGGCGTTGTCTTTTTATTTCTTTATTGTTTTGATGTTTTAATTTGTCATACGGCTGAGTTGTCTGCCTTTATGTTTTCTCTTACAATACTTGTGCTCAAAATTCAAAAACACAAAATACATGAGCGTAGTATCATAGAGAATGAATGACTGTTATAGTATCATTTTATATACTGATACATGGATTAAATTGAAGCACACCATCTTCGATTTATTGGATGAAGTCAAAAAGTAATTCCGGGAATGCATTTGCACGTATCCAAACTGTAAATGAATCAACATATACAAAATGACAGTCACCTGAAAAGAAGAATGCAAGTCAATTATCATCAAGAAGCTTATTTCAAAATTGTTTGTTTTGTTTATGGCAAAGTACACGTGTTTATATATTTTATGACCTCTCAAGTCAGTCAGTAACGTTTTTTCTTCCTTCACAGCTGTATGTTATGCGTCCACTCTACAATTAATGGATGGGTATAAAAGAACATGTTTTCTCTTAGGGGAGACTATACAACTATGACCGTTATAAAATCAAATTTTCAATATAATTACATTCTACTGAGTATAGTTTGACAGTTTATATCATTGCCTAACTCTGTTGTTCCATTTTATATCTTTTTCTGTGAATGTTGAGATATGACGTCAATTATATTACATACTTTCTCAATTTCTCAGTGTCCTTTCTCGTTTGCTTATTACCATAATCGTTTCATTGACATTCAATCGTATATACAACACAACTGGAAATCCTTTCCAAGTAAAAGGGGCTTTGGGAATGGAAATGAGAAGAAATAACAATTTAAAAATCCGAAGATGTATTTGTGAATCTTTTACGATTGATTATGCAATTTATGTCGTAAAAAGATATCCGAAGGTTTTGATTCTTCTGAAATATGATTAATAAGGAAGACCATTTAATTGTATGTAATGTAACAGACACTGAATAGTGTGGTAAAATATGCTATATTATACCATTATACTATATTATGACTTAGTTAGAAATTTCTCTTCTGGGTTCAACCGGACATAAAATGTACTATACCACAGGAAACAATCGATACATGAAATTCAATATACACTTAAATGTTTTATTCAGGCGTTACCTTTTTACGAGCGGATATCAAACATTTAATATTACATTTTCCTATTACAAGCAGTGTTTTATTGTAAAAAAGATTTTAATTGCTATCTTAAATGAAGAATAATATCCAGTATAAGATGAATAATTCAACTGAAATTCACAACTCCACGGCATTTTTCATTTTAAATATATTGTATAAATACTATCCATTTTTGTACGTGTTGAGATCAAATAATTGGAAAAGTGAATTGATATGAAATTCAACAGCGAAATTTATTAAGCAACAAATAAAGGAGGTCAAAAACTTTTCTTAAACATAAAGAAGATAAGAAGATATGTATGTGCAACTGTGTTTTATCTCCAGAAGAAGATAATATTAACACTAACCTTGTACCGAGGTATTGAAAACTTTACGATTTGCAATTACAGAAATTTTGACACAAAACTTGATCCAGGAATTATGTATTTATATTCTCCCCTTACAAGAAACATAAATGAAAGAGTTTTCCATCTTATTAAATAGGTATCAATTCATGTAAGAATTAGGTAGGGGTGATATCGTTGGCAAATTGCAAATTGCAAAACTTTTAATCCCTTTTCCGTTCACATGTGTGTGTGCAGAGAAACAAAAATCCCTTTATTAAGATGCAGATAGCGAAAGTCGGTCCTGTACAAAATTTGAAATCTTTCATTGTTTCAAGATAGACAATGAGATAAACATGAAATGCACGCCTTGAGTGTCACAATAACATTGAATCAGTCGTATTTTGCATAAATGCCAAATACGAAAGTAAATGGTGTCAAGTGACTACGGCACCAGCACACATTTACCACAACGGACATTCACGGACCCCCGATATTCAGGGGCGAGACCAGATACCCGGGAGGAGTGGCTAGCCACACCTGCCATGAATGCCCTTACATACAGAAAAAAATACAAATGTAAAGAAATATATCCTTCGGCCCGTTCTTCCTGATAGTCCATCTAACCTGAAATGTTCCACATGTTTTAATAGGTGATGTAATTTATTTCATTTTTGAATCATACATTCTATGGTTTCGTGTTATTCAATATATATGGTTATTTTTTTACCACTCAGCGTCTACTGCAATGCTGCACACTTTATTTTTAAATGTGTATTCATTTTAATGTTCTTTTGAGATAGTTTGACCCGTAACTCGATGAGCCAAACAAATTTTACTAAAAATTGATCGACAGACAATGAACGATTTACAGTCTAGAAAATCGATAAAAGAAAATACTGGCATATAACATTTCTTGGTGAGAGAGTGGGGGATCATGTGGTTTTCCTTCACAACTTACGTCATCCCCTAAACGAGCTGCTCTTTTACTTCCCTATGGCAAAAGGCCAGAAACATCTCCAGTTTGAATGAACCTCTTACACTTATCATATGAGATCATTATAATATATAATAGTTTTAAAGTTGTAAACAGAAACACCTAGTTTTGATAACTATTGCTGTTGTACGCTTTATGATCTTCAATCTAATATATTATCTATATCACGAAATCTAGACATTTTACTTTCTTCTTTTAACACTCTATACAAAATCATTTCTTGTTTTTCTATTTTAGCATTTTCACATACAATTGTTTGAAATGCATGAATTTCTATCATCTCTTTGGAAGACGTACGGATATAATGTAAAATATGAAAGTAACTGGTTTCATATGACTATGCACTAACAACAATGTACCACAGTGGATATTTACGGACTCCTGAGATTCAGAGTTGAGACCAGGTGCTCGGTAGGAGTGAGCGTCTCGTGTTTATATACAGACGAGACAAATATAATTCAGCAATTTATTTATAAATGAATGTGAACAAATATATTCAAGTATAAAATCATGAGCGTCAGAACATGTCATACAACCGACAGGTAGTCACAAGTACCTATAGGTAACATAATTGTAGTGTGACCTGGATGAATAATCTATCAAACACTTATTCGAATTTGGATAAGAACCTTTTTCTTATCTAAAGTAGATAGATAATATATTAGTAAACTGGGATAAAGTACAGGTACAAATGTAAAATAAGAAAGTAACTGGTGTCACATGACAATGGCACTAACAACAATGTACCACAGTGGACCTTCACGGGCCCCTGAAATTCAGAGGTGAGACCAGGTGCCCGGGAGGAGTGAACGTCTCCTGTTCGGCTAGCCACATCCGCCGTGAATACCCTTATATACCGACGAAACAAATACAATCGAGCACTGTATATATTACTAGATGTTAACAAACACTGTGTAGAAAGTGCCACTGCTACATAACATCAGGAAATAGGTATAATAACACTTAAGTGTTAAACTGCATAACTGTTGTCAAGGATATTTTGTTTATAATTACATTATTATTATCATTACAAATTATTTTCAATCATCCACTATAGAATTAGAGAATATTACCGTCACTTAGTGGGGTTTTATTTTTAATTTGATTCAAAGTAGAACTGCGCCCTGCGCTAGAAAATTATTTACAAGGAAACTCTTTCACATAAATACGATTAAATATAAGATACTTATCGTCGTAAAGAACCGGATTTCATTTTAATTCAAATGCACTGAGCACGTGTTATGGATATACATGTACCAGGACAATAGCAAGGAATCCATGAATCTTTCTGTTTTTATCCAAACATAACATTTTTCCTGGAGTCACAATACATGAAGCAATAGTTGATATTCCACGCCGCCTCCCCCTTTTCCAAAAAAAGAAAGAAGAAGAAGAGAAACGACAGGGAATACAAAACCAATATAGAACCCAGTATCAATATTATATGGACCTTTACGTTAAAAGTAACTCAGTTCAGTATAACATTTAAGATATACATTATCAATGTCAATATCATAACATTATGAGATTAAAATAATATGAAAGCAAAATTCAAAAGTAACTGGTGTCATGTGACTATGGCACTAATAACATTGTACCACAGTGGACACTCACGGACCCCTGAAATTCGGATTGAGGCCAGTTGCCCAGGATGAGTAAGCGTCTCCTGAGTGGCTAGCCACATGCGCCATATATGCCTTTACATATAGACGAAACTCAGCACTTTATATATAAATGAATATGAACCAATGAACACTGTGTAGAAAAAGTAATTGCCACATAACATGAGAAAAAAAGTATGATAACACTTAATTAAACCCTTCTCATTTGCAAAAATATTATGTTATAATGGAAAACATGATATATCACTAAGTCAGCTGAGAATAATTATTTAAAATATAATGATATAGTAAGTATTATGTAGAAATGTGCAGTACTTTAGTGTCAGTCCTGATCTGTTGTCCTTTTAAAGAGAAAATCAAAACCTGTTCGACAAAACTATTTCCTCAATAAATGTATTTTAAACAGTAGTGACATATTTTGTTAATATACAAACACATTCATGAAAATACCACATTTAGCGAGGTAAACTAAGAAAACATTTTTGACAAAATGTTATGAGAAAAAGACAATGTATGCACCAATACTTCACCAAAATACAATGCATTATCGGCATTCGAAATCAATTACATGTACTAGGTTAGAGATGCTGAAATCTCTAAATAGATGCAGTTCATTCGAACTGGCATCCTCATCATTTTTGCAGGTCTGAATGAAAGTTTGCCAGTCCAAAGAATGTGAGAAGTTCGTAAATTTACAATGTCACAATACCTGTTAAATTAAATAAATGATTTGTTTACTTTGAACTATTTTGATTCATTAGGGTGTACATAGTTGTTTTAGTTATATTCCATTTCAATTTCATAGATAATTTCATTCAACAAAGTTTAACTCTCATTCTCCTTTAAATCTTGCTCACACTCAGACTCTCTGACTCGTGTGTGGGAATCGCTGAAACACCGTAGGTTGTTGATCCCGTTATGAAGTTTTGTGTTTTCTGTCTTGGAGGACAAACACCCACATCGATACAGATCTTACATGTCATTCCCTTCCCCTTCTCAAACAATAACCAATCCCTCCCCTCTTTCCAAGACTGTTTAAATTCCCGAGGAATCCTGTTTTTCTCGTATTTCGTCTTTTCTGGCTCGGTTTAGCCACCGATACGAATTTGATGGGCCAAGCTTCCATGTTTACCTTCAATATCAATACAACGCTTGTTTAGCGAGATAAAAAACAGAGGTTTAAAGTAAACGTGTAACCGATCCAGATTATTAAAGAGCGCATGTACCAAAACGAAAATTTGTGGTCAGAATTGACGGCGAACATTTGGACCGACTTGGACGAAAACTGTGCCGGTCATGGCCGATTTATACCGGTCATGCCGTCTGGACCGGTAGATTTCAGCATTTCTGCTAGGTTTGTAAAATTCCTTATTTAACCATACACCACACATAAAAAATACAGAGAGAAGGAGTATTTAGATATAGATTACTTTTTCAAATACTATATATTATATACAGTATACACTTTCTGAGTTTATTGCTTACAATTCAGTCCTCTGAATAAATTGATCATTTCTTTTCTAAAGACTGCATCGAACAAACCGTAAATAATAGGGTTGGCAATGTGATTTACCATGTACATCCGGCGCAGGATGAGACAAACCTGAAAAATTTCCCCCGACAACTGGGACCAAAGCTTTGGGTTGTTGGATTCAATAATGATAAAAATCCATGAAGGGAGATAAGCCAGAAATCCAACGAAGGATATAATCATAAACATAATAGAGAGCCGTATTGTGGATTTATTAGCCTTACTGCCCCGGTCGGATTTTTCTACTCCTCGGTCGCAGATTTTCTTGTAGTCTGATTCATTCGTCGTATTATCTTGCGAAATATTATGACTAGCAGAACTTTCATCGATATTTGTTTCGATAGAGCTTGTTGCTGTTTGCCCAGAGCTGCCCGTTTTCGATACGTCAGCGGATTTACTGCCTTTAGTCTTCATTTTCGCATGAATGTGTGTTCCAATGATAATATACAAAATAGTTATAACGATTACGTTTCCTATTGTCACAGTGAGACCAATACCCTGGAATATCTGCAGTCCTTGAAGATCATACTCTGGGAGTCTGTTGCACTGACGTCCAGACGCTCCTAATTTGACATTCTCCACGTCTATGGCTCCATAGAAAACCAAAACAGGGATGTAAAGTAATGTGGAAGACATAATACAAACAGCAAGCAAAATTCTTTTCCATTTTAGAGTCATCTGCTTTCCAAGCGGTCGGCATATCATTAAATACCGCTGTATCGCAATCACGTTCAGAAGAAACAGTGAAGAACACGTTGAAACATAACTCAAATATATCAACAACTTACATGTCCAGTTCCCAGGAAATGTGACTTGGCGGTAATTCTTTGTCAGATTAAATGTCCCTGTAATAACCAGCGCCAAGAGATCCAAAATAGATAAAATTGGAATGAAGTATCTCCCTTCTTTTTTATCTCGGAGCCGAAAATGGTAAACTAATAAAACCAAAATATTCCCTGGTATTCCAAAAACAAGATAAAGAATGACAATGGTGGTGTTCGGTACCAAAAGTTTGCTTATAGCATCGTTCCACACCATCAGTCCTTGCGAATTTGACACGTTGAGCAACGACATTATTACTACTTATCTCTATATCTTGTACCTATCAGCAAGCCCTTAGTTAACTATGTGGTGCCAATCTGTCGTCATCCAGAGAAAATATAAACACCTAATGAGCATCCTGTAGGGATAACACCAGGAAGATCAATCATATCCGTAGTTTATACTGGTCTACATTAAGTGTAAGTAAACTCACATAGTGGGTTATATTAAGCCCTTGTACAAGCCAATGTCAATCATTGACATCGTTCTGTAAAGAATATTACATGTCTCTCTTACATATAAAAAAATTGCGGTGTGTCAATGTACTTTCGTATAAAGTACAAAGTAAGCATTTCTCACCCAAATTCTCCTTTTTCGTAAAATTTTAATGTCTGGTCACTACCATTAGCAATAAAATACTTCCTTGTTTTGTACAACCATACTGAAGTACCTTTATCCGAAATGTTGACTTAATTGATAATACAAGTGGAATTTCAAGTACATGAATTACTTCGAATTCACTTTTTGACCACAGTGGGCGTAAAAGGTCAGTTGGGAACCTTGTTAGAAACGATCATCTATCAAACGGGATAATGTGTAATCGTACACTTTATCTAAGTATCATAACTCATCTTCACATAAAATTAATAATATATTTTAATATCTTCAATGTCTATCGTAGATTCTATGACAGGTTGCTGTTGACCATATTTACCCAGAGACATTTTGTAAATACTTTAGTATTATTTTACTAAATTTCACTGATAAGTACTGATTGCATAATGACAAAGTTCCTTAGAGCATCCATTACGATGAGAAGACTTCTGTTCCTTTATAAAAAAAAAAAATAACATCCCCCATGTGACATTTTCAAAGTTTCATAAAAAAAATCCTTGATCTTGACTGCTTTTTTAAAATGTCCACAGTTAAATAAAAATTTCTTCAATTTTAAACAAATGAATTTGACATGGATGAAATATAAGCTTATCCTGTTTGACAGACTTAAAAGACATAAGCCAATCAAGTTTGAATTAAACAAATCACATGGTTAAAACTAAAAGATGGATGGATGAAGACCAATATTCGCGGAACCCCAGTTGTGAAGTATGGGTAGAGTTATTAAGTACGATACGGACATTCCTTGTTCCCTGTCACTGCAGTACTCCCAACAAAGTACCACGATGACCATCCATGGCTAATATAATGTAATTTGTGAAAACTACCATTACCATCTTTTCCGGGGCATTTATATTGCTATGTGTTGAAGTGACGCATTTCTTTTATCAGTGGCCATAAACTGTGAAAGTTTTAACAATAGACTTTGTCAAATGAAACCTTGAAAATATTTTTTGTCGAAGAAAATATTGTTAATGTGAACGAAGCTCCGCATTTGGGAATGCATACTCTTATACTTACGTCACTGCTCGTTTGTTATGGACAATAGTCAATTATCCGAATTCCTATCTTTGTTTAAAATGAGGAAATCATTCATTAAACATTTACAACAAAATTGCTCAAATATACCTTTCTAGTTTCGACCAAAACATACATTCTAATTTGCCCCTTCTTGTCACTTACACAAAACCTTCATTCGCATTAATATCATTAGTAATATAATAATAATAATAATAATAATTATTATTATTATTATTATTATTATTATTATTATTATTATTATTATTGTTGTTATTATTATTATTATTATTATTATCATTATTATCATTATTATCATTATTATTATTATTATTATTATTATCATCATCATCATCATCATCATCATCATCATCATCATCATCATCATCATTATTATTATTATTATTATTATTATTATTATTATTATTATTATTATTATTATTATTATTATTATTTATATTATTATCATCATCACCATCATCATCAACATCATCATCATCATCATTATCATTATCATCATATGCCATCATCATGTTATGCCTTTCTGCAGAGAAATAAAATGATGAAGTTTATTGTATCCTGTCATTCCACTCAAGAACGTTCTGTCAAACCCATGAGATTTTCACGTTATATTTCCAGGTCCGTATTGCAAACATGCACATTTACTGATTGCCTCTAACAGAAATCTATTTTCTTTATTTCTTACATAAACAAAGAAAGAAATTAGATGGGTAAATTTACAACTTTGTGGTACATGTCTATTCAATCATTTAATTGGGTGATGTGGGGTTGGATGAAGGATTATTTATTACTTTACTTTTATCATTATTATCAATTATATATGTATGTATGTATGTATGTGTGTGTGTGTATGTGTATGTGTATGTATGTATGTATGTATGTATGTATGTATGTATGTATGTATGTATGTATGTATGTATGTATGTATGTATGTATGTTTATTTTTAAGTAAACATTAAACACTGCCAGACACGTTAGATGTAGACTAGTACTATAAAGAAAGTGTCACATAACATCAGGACATGGGTATATTGTTATAATGACACTCAATCCAAACCCTTCGCTGTGAACGTTTCTACGCGCTCCCGATAATAAAAAGGGAAATACGTGTGGCAATAATGCAATATACGGGTGCACAAACAGTACCAAAATCTGTAGTGTTGACAAAAACTGCCAGAAAGAATAAGCTCAAAATCAAATACAAGTCATTAATACAGTACAAAATAGTCGATGTGTTACTGCTTTAAAACTGTATTTTAAGAGCTTGGTTTAAAGGTTTTGATCCGTGATAAGTACACTTAAATATGACGTGTATGCATTTAATAAAATTGTAAAGAATGCCAACGTTTTAACGGATCACCACTCTTGTATAATGGCTACCTGCCAGATCTTAACGAAATCTGCTGATGAACATAATTACATGTACTTCCTTATACTTCCTAAAACTCATTTTCTTCCTGTTCGATTTAATTATCAGTCACTTTGTACAATGCAAAATTGTATTGAGTCGCTATGGCATTCAGGACAACAGACCAATGTGGACATTGATTACACCTTGAAAATCGGAGGTGGGATCGGGTGTCTATGAGGAGTAAGCGTCTCCTGTTTGGCAGGTCCCTCCTCTTCCTAATGCATATCGAAAACATACAATCAACATTTAATATGGAAAGACATCGTGTAGAAATTAACGCAGCCACACCACATCAGTACATTTAAGTATTAGGTTTTCCTCCACAAAAAAAACTATAAAAATAATAATGTGAAACAGGATATAACTGTAAACAAGGAAGCTAAACAGAATTCCCAAACAAAAGCCGGTTTTGTATTATAGCGATATTCTGGGTTATAGTTTGATAATGATGCAATAAGAGACTTCAAATTCTAATATCAAATATATTATTTATATCTTAAACATCATAAAAAGTAAAGGAACACAAACACTCTGTATTGCAAATTTTCGGCCTCACGACCTTTATCAAGCAATTTTTCAGATGACAAATATTTGTATTTGTCATCTGAATAATTGCTTGATAAAGACCGTGAGGCCGAAAATTTGCAATACAAAGTGCTTGTGTTCCTTTACTTTTTATGTACCAGACTTCCCTGTGGAAGACTTCTTCGAATCTTTAAACATCATAAATGTGTGTGTTATAACATGTCTATTGAATTTCATCACATATCATGCATTTCATTGAATACGTTATGAAAAATTATGTTTTGAATAAAATTGTACAGACAGCTTTATATCAGGGGGGTTGCATAGTAAAACATATACGAGCCCCAAAAACGAAGACAAAAATAAAACAAAAATAATAATAAGAAAATACAAACACAAATTTAAAGAAAAATAAAAACAAACGTCACAAAAAAGCAAGATAGCATTTAGAAACGTTAGAATCTACAATGTGTCAAGAAGTATACCTTTCCCCAACTTTTTACCAATTTCTGTATCTACCATATATTTATTATAACCACTAGGCCGGTGTCACTGCTGGTGGGCTGTTAGTTCCCGAGAGCATCATGTCTAGTTTTCAGTGCTTTTGTACTGATGGTCTACTTATCAGTGCTTTTGTACTGACTTGAAACATATGCTTAAAATTTTCCGTCATGAAATTATGTAAATGACTCTAAAACTAAGGAGTATCTCCCTCATGCATAGCTCTGTCCTTAGATAGATTCTTTGGCTGCAAGAGGATGACCAAAATTCATTAATACTATTTTCCGAGATCAATTTTTCTTATGACGAAGAACATCATATCAGTACCTTTGTCACTTTTAAGCTTCCTTTATAATCCTCATTGATAACATTTCAACCTTTTCAGCAAATTGATCATTTCTTTTCTGAAAACGTTATCAAACATACTGTAAATTATTGGATTGGCAATGTGATTTATCATATACATACGTCGAAAAATCAAGCATATCTGGAACGCTTCTGGCGACAACTGGGACCAAAAATTGGGATTGTTGGATTCAATAATGATAAAGATCCATGAAGGCAGATAAGCTAAAAATCCAACAGAGGATATAATCATGAACATGATGGTCAATCGTACAATGGACATGCTTGTCTTGGCACCTTTGGAATCACTTGCCATTACCAGTTTAGATGTCTTTTTGACGTCAACATCTGAATCATTTGTACCGATAGTGTTTGAAGAAACATTTTCGCCAACAGAAATTTCATCAATATTTGCATTTATAGAGCTTGTTCCTGTTTGAATAGAGATGCTAGTTTCTGATATTTCAGAAAATTTTGTTTCTTTCTTTTTCATCTTAGAATTAATTGTTTTCCCAATTAATACATATAAAACAGTGATTAGGAGAACGTTTCCGAAAGTTATGGTGAGACCAATACCATTGAATGCCTGAAGTCCTTGAAGATCATACTCCGGCAGTCTATTGCACTGACGTCCAGAAACCCCTAGTTTGGCATTCGTTACATCAATGGCGCCATAGAGGACCAGAACAGGAATGTAGATAAGTACGGAAGATGTATTACACACAACAAGCAAAATTCTTTTCCATTTTCGAGACATTTGCCTCCCAAGTGGTCGGCATATCATTAAATACCGCTGTATTGCAATGACGTTTAGGAGTAACAGTGAAGTTGACGTTGAAACATAACTCAAATACATCAACAATTTACATGTCCAATTTCCGGGAAATGTGACTGGGCGGTAATTCCTGGTCAAATTAAATATTCCGGTAATTGTCAATGCGAAGATGTCCAAAATAGATAAAATCGGAATGAAGTATCTTCCTTCTTTTTTATCCTTAAGTCGGAAATGGTACACTAATAAAACCAAAATATTTCCTGGTATTCCGAAAACAAGATAAAGAATGATAATTATCGTATTTGGAACCAAATGTTTGGCAATAGAATCGTTCCAGAGCACTAGTCCTTGCGCGTCGGATATGTTCATCGACGGCATTGTAGAAAGTCCAGTGGTAATTGGAGCCAATCTACACAATTTATTTAGGTGTTATCAGACGACATAATGAGAACTCCGATGTTGTACGAAAAAGAACCATTTTTTTAAACAATATGATAAACTTTTGAAGTCAATTTTTTAATTAGTCATGCAAAAGTATCAAGCAGGAAGTCTTTCTTTCTTGTTAATAAAATTTGCACCAAGTGTATTAATATTTCACACCCCGTCGCACACCCAGTATAATGTTCACACGTGTAAACATGTACTGAATATCATCGCGACATACTTTCGTTTCGAAAGGCCAAAAGAAAGAAAATTGGCATTCATCGATTAGAGGGGAGGGTGGGGTGAATATGGTGAGAAAGAGAAGTTAGGGGGTCTGGAGGCGAGAAAAGGAAGGGGAGAGGACTAACACATCGACACCGTTACTTCTGTTTGTGTGTCGTCCGAGAGGCAAAGCGACACCTACTGACTTGATCGCATTACCAGTCTTTTCAAAGGTGAAGAAGTGAAACACAAAAACACGGGTTTGTGCACAAAGTTTGATCTAATGGGTGCTTCATGTAGATCATTTTAACAACTAATCTCTGACCAGATGTTGAAACAAAAAAGAAACGGCCGTTTACACCTGTTTACCCTATTAAGAAACAGAGGGTGTCCTTTTGGTTTTGGGCGAGGGTTAGACAACAAACCACCTTCTGCTGCCCAGCCATCTCGGAGACCTATAGGACTAGGGGTTTAAACTTCTGCGGAAAGATGATTTACCACTTAAAGATCAAACCTGTTTAAAGTAAACCTATAGCCTGTATTCAAAAGCAATTTCAGCCATTAATTGAGCAGAATGTGTACCATTTTCCTGTTTATGAAATGCTTTTTAATGGATTCATTATAATGTTAGCCGATATTCACCTCATATATGCTGTGATAAAATATTTTTGCATCATCTTTATGTGCCATGCACTCATGGTGGATGCAAACAGTCAACAGGAGGTGCTGTCTCCTCCAGGGCACATTCAAATTTACATGTACAATGGTGAATTTTACTAGCAATCATATAAAATTCACCTAAGTCATTATTTTTTCCATATAATCACATGGTATTGTTGAAACTGAGCATTTAATATTTCCAGTTTGTGAAAAGTTTACAGATGGACAGTCATGATATATTCCAAATACCTCATATAAGCCATTTTACTATTATGACCTGTAAATTAATTCTTTATATAAGAAACTTATGTTCTCAGACTGATACTAAAATACACTATCACAAAAAATGGTCATTCAATTTAAATTTATTAAGAGAAGAAAGCAAAGTATTCTTTTTCACGAATCATTGAGATAATTCTATTGGAGTCTTTTCTGACTTCAAATAATTGTGATGTCGACCAGTTCTATGGAAACTGATGTAAAATTACAGGAAATGATATAGAAATTGTATGACATCACAATGGTTTGACATAGATACCTGCTCATATAGGAAATAACTCTGTATAACAAAACGACCTAATCAGCTTGATTTCTTCTTAAAGTCATGCAAAGATTATTGCACATATGGTAATGGCATGCAGAAATTAAGACCTTCAGAACAGACCCACCCAAGCAGTGCCTCAGGAATCCTTAATATGCTACTCCTACATGACATGGAACCTCAAGATATACCGTCTTATCTGAAAGAAAATTACAGATCCACTGGTGGGATTGAACTTCGGACCTTTGAGTTTTAAAACTTGGACTTCAAAACCAAGATATAATGGCTCAATTACAGAGATAAGCTCCATCAATGATATAAATATAGCAATTTCATATACATAGCTGAGAAAACTTTGAAATATATAATTAAACGTTACTGGATTCAGTGCATTGAACCATAATGATGCCTGAACAAATCTTGAGGATCTTCAAACCTACTTCACAGATCTAATTCAATATTCTGAAAATGTATCAAATTGGCCAACTTGAATTGGACAAAAAGATATGGATAGTATTTTGACAATATTTTTTAACCCTTAGTGCTATAGATTAGCTCATTGTCTTGCTCTAAAACACATCAGCAACCTTGATGTTAACATCTGTCGCTTATGTCAACAACAATCAAAAACAGAAACAAGACAATAATGTTTATCACATTTATAAGATATCTATAATAATATTTTTAAGCTTGTGCATACATATATCACGTTTCATTACATAACTATGTACATATAAACATATCCGTATCAAACTGAACATAAATCATATCTTAATATGTCAATACAAAAAGAAAAATATATGAATTTTATCATTTACAAAACTTGACCGGAGTAACTCATTAAGAATAATGTTTAAATTCTGCTGTTTGGTATAATTTTTTTTTTGTTTCATTTCAGCTGGTGTAACAATTGCTACTTGTGAGTTTTTATGGTAAAATTGTATAATGTGAGTTATTTATCAAAAAACACAGCGATAAGTGTCATTTCCTGGTATAAACATATCCTTGGGGTTTGGTGCCTCATGTAGTAATCCTTGTATCCTAATGTGTGGAAACCATGCTATGAAGCAGCAACTTGAGATAAAGGATCCTCTAGGTAACTAGCCAATGCTTCCGCCTGATAATGAAGAGAACATTAAATTTGAATTTTTGCTGGTGAAATAGTGATAGCAGATTTTCAAATTATCACAAAATATTCTAAAAGTTAAATTTTACATTCTTCACCAAACATGTTCTTATGATTAATGTTGAAGAAAAACGGTTTACACTGGTCTTAAGAAAATAAACCTCTCAGGAAATCTGTAATAAGAAAGACAACTCCCATTAAATTTAAATTCCTTAATTCAGAATTTCCTGACAAAATTATCATTATGTTTACACATTTCCTTTGAAATTTTACCAGGCATTGAAACTACATCTTTTATAATGTTACTATCATCATTAGTAAAATACATTATAAGCTTTGTAATGAGTTAAATCAATATCTACCTTTGCCTTCAACATTCCAAATCCCACACTTTCCTTACTACTTAGACATAAGAGTAAATTAGCTACTCTGGTAATTGCTACTTTCCCTTCCTGTAAAAAAAAAATGAAATACTTTAATTTACTTAAAATAATGTTTGAAAATATTTTTTAAATTATGTGAAATAAAATGTAACTTACTGTACTATTTAAAATCAAGTAAATATTAAAGCATTCAGGAAGTGTCCTTTATTAACACATGTACATTAAAAACTTTCCAAAAATATCTGTATTCAGAATACTACGAAATGGGTTCACCTGACATTCCATAATGATAAACTGTAATTTGTCGTCATTAAAAGCTACTGCTCCATTTTTACAATATGACATCCATATATTACTGGCTATAGCTGCTGTGACAGCTGCATCCTTGTCTCCATACCCTGAATATGCCAACAGTGCTCCTTCATTGTTCAGCAATCTGATACAAGAAAAATAATTTTAAACTTAAGCATGTTTGTAAAACATATGCCCCCATATTGGCTTAATTCATAGCAGCAACAAACTTTCCTGAATTATATCATAAGTTTCATGTGCCATAACTTATATAAATATAACCAGTAGAGTAGTACTGCCTTTTGAAATGCTGATCCTCAAATCTATAGGCATCCATCCCTTTTAATAAGATTTCAAATTACTTCTGTTTAAAACAACTTGACTTGTAAAATTTGTGAAATATTATCAAATTCTGATGAGCATTTAATAAAATATGATACTAAATAAGAATCACATGGAAACCAATAATTTCAGCCTTTTCTCTCAACTGTGGCTTTGACCTTTGATCTTTTGACTCCAAAAAGTAATATAAAGTTCTTTCTCTCTTGATAAGTAAGCATCCAGAACAAATAATTACAGTTTAATTTCATCAGTTGTGACCTTGACCTTTTGTCCCCAAAATCAACAGGGATCCCGTAGGACCTGGCAAAGGCATAAAAACCATAGATCCCATGATTCATAATAAGAGTTGTCAGAAGACAAAAGAGCTTGCCAAAGGCAACCAAATTTAAATAGCAAAATTTTTCTGTAAGTAGGTCAATCTTCAAAGGTCAAGGTCAAAATGTAAAAAATTTTCATACATAATGAAAGGTCTTGTCACATGGAATACACACCTGAAATGTTTAAGCCATATCTCATACTGCTAATAAGTTATGAACAAGGTTAAATATTTTAAAAGTAAGTCAGACGTCAAGGTCAAGTTCACAAGGTCAAAAATGTTGGTACCAATGAAAGGTCTTTGCACAAGGAATATACATGTGAAATATTAAAGCCCTGTCTCTAATGGTTGTAAAGTTATCATTCAGGTTAAAGTTTTTGTCTACAGACAACAACAATCAGGATGACGCCAGGGGTGTGACAATATCTCTCCCGACATTCATTCAGGCGAACCAAAAGGTTCATGTCATATACAGACTAAGAAAGCTAGTTAAAGGTAGGCTTTCAATATCTTGATTGGTCAATCCTTCAAGAAAATAACAACATGTAACTTAACAGTAAACAGGTTGGGGGAAACTTCTCATTTTAGGGATAATCTCTCAAATGTGTAACAATCACTGTTTTCAGTAATCAATTTAAAATACTAAAAACTAAGATTTTTGGAAGTTTGATTTGAAATTCAAAAGCGCACATGTTTACCACATACAGAATATAGTTTACGAAACAAATTGACATTTTTAACTCACCGTTCTGGAGGTTTAATAGCTGCAATATTTGTGCAGCTACTAACTCCAAAATGGTAAGCTCAAAAGGTAAACTTCTTTTGTAATTTATGTTCAGTATACTATAAAGATGCGTCCTTTTAAGTTTAAATCTAAATTCTTAAACTTGATACATAATTTTTCAGAACTTGTTAACTTCTGCTCATTCCTTGAAATTGATTACTGAAAACAGAAAATGTTATTCACTTGAGTGATTATCTCTCAAATGAGAGATCTCCCCAATCTGATAAAAGCAAAAGTTAAGAAAAGTACATCTTCCAGACTAAGTTACATGTTAAGTACTGCACCAGGTTCCATAATTCAATTAATCTTTGGACATTAACTGCACTGAATATATAATTTGTTTTTTTCTTTTATTCTTGATTATTCAAGATTATTTTTGCACAAATATTGTGATGGCATCTGCTTCATTATTTCTGAAATTTCGTTTTTCAGTGTTTGGTTAATAATAATACTTGAAATTGATTACTGAAAACAAGGACTTTTAAAGACGATGTTTATAAATCCTTGCACAATCACTGCGTTACATGAAGAGTGCCTTTAAAATATCCAAATCCCCCTATATAGTCTCATTTTCCCTTTCCTCTAAGGTAAGAAATGACAGAATGTGACTGCTTGAATCCACCATTTCTCTACAAGTCCTTATGATGATCAAAGTAAAATAAAGCACCAGCATGTAAAACAATGTCTAACTTTTTGATATCTCGAAATTTCATACAAACACAAATTTGAACAGCACAACTCGTTATATGGTCATATATCTTTGGCAGGGTATAAAAGACAAAATCAATATAATGACAAGATCAGGATAAAAAGAGATATTAAAGCCATAAATGGAATAAAGATGTAATGTTTTATGTTATTAGTCATAAAATAGGTTCATTCTTCATTGAACTACCATTATGAATCTCACTAGCATTATCCAAGCAAACAATTAAGGCAAGTCTAAAATTATTATGTATAAATCTGTTACAGATTGCTGGCGAGCTAACGTGAGTTGTGCCATTCAAATTTGCATTTGTTGGCACTTTTAAACAAGTATGAATGAAATTTTGAGCAAAGACATCAAAAGGTTAGGCACTGTTTTTAACAGTTTAACACATGCTGGTGTTTTATTTTATTTAGATTATAAGAAATACTGGTTCAAGCGGCTGCATTGTGACTGTCATTTCTTACCTTACAGGAAAGGGAACGAGACTATATAGGTGGATTTGGACGGTTAAAAGGCATGTAACGCAGTGCCTGTGTTCCTTGCTAAAAACAGATATTGTTAGGAATTTGAGAAAATGTTGGTCGAATGGGAGATTGTCCCTAACCTGTGGAAGATTAAAATCAACAGCTATTCTGCATCCATTACTAAATTAGATAATATATATTATATATAGTCATAGAACTAGAAGTGCTCTCAGACGACAGAACATGCAGAATAAACTTTGGAAACACGTTCAGAGGAAATTCGCGTTTTATAATTCAACGTGAGTATAATGACATACAGTGTGCTCTGTACTCCTCCAGTATTTGCCTGACTCAAAACCTGGGTTAATGCTTTAGGTTTAAGCATGACTTTATAACTTTAAAGTAAAGTGAAAGTTGAAAAGTTCTTCTGCTGTACTTCCGGCTCACATGACCGAGTCGATAATATATGCGAGGGCGTTGATTGGTTTATTCTGTACATTATCTAAGGTCATGACCCCGTTTTACTCATTTCCGCAACGATTCAACAACGAGGGATGGCAGACAAGAGAAAATTACCAGAAGATGTTGTTGAGTATCGGCTTTTTCCTTCTATAAATCAAAATGACATCAAACGAAGTTTGGACGAGTTTTTAGATTCTGTTCTCGCCTCTATTAGTCCGTTTGCAGTGGACTTTATCTGGCAAAATGAACCGTTCAGTTTGACTACCGTTTCAGAAGGTAAACAAAAGATCCAGCTGACTTAGTGTCTTAAGCAGTAATTTAAGAGTAAACTTCACAAGTATACTGGATTGTATTCAGTTCTTTACCGATAACATCATACATGTTGTAATGATATTTGCCCAGTAAATAAAGTGAGATATTTTTTTTTTTTTTTTTTTTTTTTTTGAAAGGGCCCGGGGAGGAGGGGATGTGATGGAAAGGATTTATTCAGAGGAATGGTCCAAGAATATATGATGAATATTTATGTCTATCATTCAGTCAATATGCAAATTTATACAAAATTAAATATTATAAGATCAGTACCTCACTATGAAGAAGACTTGCATGAATCAACCAACTAATGCCCAGGAGGATTGAATCATTGAGTCTTGAGTCATTCATATTCGTATGTTTGTTTATGAAGTTAACAGAGCCAATATAAAAAAAGTTGTTAGATTACTTGGTCCAGAGTGAGCCAAGATGTCCCATATTAGTGCTGACCAGTCTGTTACTTTTCTTTTGGATAGAGCTGTATTCAAAACATTAGCATAGGTCTCGTGCCATGGTAGTTGTGAGCATGTAAAAGATTCTTCACTGCTTCCAGTGGGTCTTTGGATTAGACTGAAATTTTCTGTGCAATGCATCACTGTATAAGTAAAATAATATTGATGTATTGTAAAACAACAAAGATATAATTATCTACAATGTATAGATAATCAGTGAATACTATATTATTACTACTACGACATTACAATTTTTAACTCTCTTGAAACGTCAAGGTTGGAGGATAATATTTTAGTTTGTTATTGTGCCAAAGGCATCATAGCTGGTTTGACAAGTTGGCAGAAGGTACTCACTTTTTCCATGACACCTATTGACATACATGTAGTCTCCCCTGAGAGTCATCCAGGGGTATGTAATTATTCCTTATTCCATATTGTGTATGGCCAATGATGACTTTGCTTTCATTTATTGTTTTTCTCTTAACTGTTAACATTTTCATAACTTTTTACCGGGTATTTATTACATCAGGGGATTGTCCACCTCACCTGTATGGCAAAACCAACTTTGGGGATAACATAGAAGATGAATGGTTCATTGTTTACCTCCTTGTCACACTGACTAAACAGTTTCCAGGATTAATTGTCAAGTGAGTGTCCTCTGTACATTTTGTACTTGTACATGTAATTTTCCTAACGTTTCCATTTCTTTTTGACATGTTAAACAATGTCAATTATGGAAATTTTTTAACTCCATGAAATGAAGTTTTAATTAATATTGATAAATGATTGAGATATCTTACAAAAACTTACAAAACTCCAAATACCTATTGGAAGTATCATGAAATAGTTTAAAATGGAACATTAACACTTTAGTTTAACATATTAACAGAGTTAATGACAATGACGATGAATTTCTGCTGATTGAAGCTGCTGACACCCTACCAAAATGGATAACTCCTGAAACTGCAGAAAATAGGGTGAGTTATACATGGATACACTAAACTCAAACAGGTTAAATCTCGAATCAGCAAAAATGGAGTGGGGGTATATAGGCAGTTTCAAACGATTATCACTGTTTTAGCCATTTCCCAGTACTCATTGCAGCAGCCATTAATAGACCTTTTTCCAGTTCTAAATGGTGTAAAGGACCTATTGTTGGACAAACGTCTTTTTGCCGGAATCTTCGTTTTGATGTTAATGCTTGAATAGTGACATGACATCACAATAATATTATGCAAATTTGAGCAACAGAACTACATGTGTCCTTATTGCCCATGTAGAATTGGAAAAGGGTCTGTTGACACAAGTATTCTGAAGTCTGTCCATCAATTTATACTAATATATGTAGTTATTCTACATGTACATGTACATCTTTAGGAATGTCTAAGGAATAGGGGAAGCCACTTTCAGGAGTACACTCTTTGAAGACATAAATTGAACAAGAGATACAGTTTTTAAACTTTTATGTTGTTCTTGTACTTTCGAAATTTGAAAAGCATTCTTAGAAATTTTGAAATGTGCAAGCTCTTTCATTTTTCAACAATGTGTTGAAACAGTAATGGCTTACTTTTCATACTGAATATTAAGATTTATTTTTCAGTTGATGAACACAATTACACCCCAACAGTTTGCCAAATCTTATGAAAAGTTCTCAAGTTATCAAATGGTGCAAACCATAAAAGTCAAATAAATCAGCAATTTAAAAATTTCAATCAATCTGTTAAAGTGCAACTTATTAATATTCTTGTTTTGTGAATTTGAATTGGTGTTGTTATTTTCTTGTCAAAGTACATAATAATTATTTTTTGTAGGTTTATTTGTATAATGGAGAACTTCATGTGATACCTATTCCACAAACCCCTGCTGATGTTACCTCAATGCCCACTGGAACACCCTCTATCAGCCAAGCTGTACAATATATCAGGGACCACAATTCTGTCACAAGGGCTGGCACTAAAGTCCAACAAGATATAGCTGCTAGAATCAATGAGTAAGATATAGAAAAAATTACAATGTTTCATTCATAGAAAAGAATGTTTTACTATGAGGTATACTTCAAGATATTGGGAGCCACATGTTTTCAAAACTGACTGTATTAAGTTTACCCACCACAAATAATGTCTGTTTGTGAATGTCTGTCTGTCTGTCAGGATGTTCTGTGTAAGAAATTCTAAAAACCACTTTGTCATCTAAGAATAACTGCTATGAATACTTACATTATGTACACTTCTCTGTGAAATCTTCTTTATATCTCATGTGATTGACACTCATGGCAAAGAAGTGATTTATAAATAGTTTAACTCAAAGGTAGGTCATGATTCTGATGCAAGGTTATTTTGCTATGGTCAAAGTCACTGTGAGTATTTGATAACTTTTGGCATTGTCCCAACTGACTGCCAAAAAAAGGAGATGAGGAATTTGTGGAGTTATGACAGTTCTAGTTTAAAGGGGAACTGACATTTACATCTGACTACATATCAACAGATTAGATGTAGACGAAGACCTTTTCTTGTTCTTAACATTTATGACTCATATATTTCTCCTTAACTGTCATAAAACTAGTTTGTTATAGGTCTTACATATGTTAATACATGTATTTGCTTTACAGATTTCCAAATCGTGCCATAGAGAGTGTACATTATGCCCATTGTTATATTCCTGCTAATCTGGCAGCAGTGCTAGAAGCGAAGCCCAGTTTAGTGTCTGCTGGAGTGCAAGCTTTCTATTACAGAGACCCCATTGACTTACGGGTAAATGAAAATATGTGTATAATACTCTAAGGCAGTCAAGAAAATTGAATCACTAAGATATTTGTCTCAGTCTGAAAGACTGTTGTTCAAGTACAGCAACTCTCTGAATTTAAAAAGAAGACATTAACTTGCATGTAAATAATGCCCAACCAACACCCACTTTTAAAGTATGGTAGAATTTTGGACATCAACGTAATTTGTCGATAATTCTTTTACAGTCATGCAGAACAATGCAGTATTTTCGTCCTGGAACAAGAGTAATGTCAAGGGTTAGTATTGTTTAAATAAGTACATGACCTTAGAAAGCTTTACTTTTCATCTTTGTCAAAAGTTTTTGAATATTTTAACTTTTTGGTAAAGGTGCACTTTTATCAAACTTGTGATGTGTATGTTCACTGTCATATCATGGGCTTTTTGAAGGAAGGGGCAGTTTTATATGACCATTACATACAGGTGACTGTTGCTTAGAGGTGACATGTAAGGCAGGTTGTAATGTGTAACTTGCAAGTTTAAGCTTAAATATATTACAAATGTATAATGAGTAACCTTAAAGTCCAGTTTGCTACTTGCAACTGATTAAAATTCAGATTTCATGCAATAATATATGTTGTGTATAGTAATGAGTATAATACAGCTCTTGAACACCATGATTTCTAAAAAATGTCTCTATTTCCAGGTGAAATTCACACGTTGTCTGTATGCTCAGCTTCTGCAACAGAGATTTGTTCCTGATAAACGTTGTGGTTATACTCTACCTAGTTCTCTGAATCCAAAATTCAAAGCGCATGATCTCGGAACGAAATTAGTAAGTTATCTAAAACATCAAACGTTGACACAGTACCAATTGCAAAAATAAAACCTCAGAAAAAAGTTTTTGAGTATTTTCACCAACATTTGATTATGATCTCTGTCAAATTATTCAAATTCATTTAGCAATGTTATTCTATTTTCCTATATTACGAAATAAGGAGATGCAATTCTGTATTTGGTTTATCAAATTTTCTTCCTTCAGGCCCATGGGTTCGAAATTCTCTGTTCTAAATGTTTGGCAGATCATCATAGCAACAGCAATGGTCACATTTCAATGACGAATGATGTACGATGGCAGAGGTATTGCAATACCCTGAAAGTAAAAGGTTATTTTAAGGTGAGTGTTGATCATTCTGCATGCATTCTAGTCTGTGCCCCCTGCAAATAATAGCGGCACTTAGGGATCACTTTTTCATCCATATGTCTGTCTGTCCTTTTGTCCTTCACACCTCAATTTTAATTAGCATTACGGGCAAACTGTATTCCTACTCTACTCTAATTATTGAATACTTTATTGGCTGCAAACCAGGGGGACTGAATTCTGTTGTTATATATTACTTAAATGGCATTGATGGAATATCTTAGAATCATGGAGTATGTCTTTCGATCAATCTCTTTCTATGCAAAAGAAAAAGACCTTTGGCTGTTAATGCTATTTTTATGAATTCTTTGAATATCAAATTAGTCTTATAACAAACAAATCTGTATTCAAGGCCACCATTTTTAGTAACAAGTACAATACAGACCAAGTGTTGTATAATTTTTCCACTCCCCACAGTGGGCCACGTCCAATTGCAGTTTCAAGAATTATACAATACACAGTGTATTTCACCAAGTAGATGATAAGCACAAGTAAATTTACACCAGGATTCCCACTGTGGTTTTGGGTGTTTTTCCCACTGAGTTTTGTGCAATTAGACCAAAACACCTGGTCTGTACTTTATGACAGCATGATTCTATTTCCAAGTAGTCTTGGAGTTATAGGTCTGTAACGTCCAGCATCTTATGTATAGGAAAACCATGTGAAAAAAGACAAAATATGTAATAACAGTAGCTGTTCTTATTTCTATCACTTAAAATGATCATCAGAGTAATATTCCTTTAAATTCAAAGTGATAAATTTCAGCTATTTATAAATTTAATTGTCATTAATTAGACTGCATAAAATATATAGATCTTCATTGCAACATATGTGTAGCTTAGAACATGAATACATTGCATTAACCAGGAAATCAATACCATAGTGATATGCCAAGCACTCAGCAAATTAATCATTTATACAGAGTGAGATGGAGTAAGGTTATTATCCTGTCAAACTTGACATCTTATTTTGTAAAGTTAGCTCCACAACATGGTTACAAAAGCCTTACTTCTTTTCAATCAATAGAATGCAATATATCTCTCTAGTTTACAACCTTGCTTGCTGCCAGGGCTGTTTTCTGTCAATTAAATAGATTGTTATGTGTATAGAATCACATTCATGTTTTTTGGATTAAAGGGGCAGATGGAAGGGTCAGAAAAGTACAGAGAACTGCTGAAGAATGCCCAGGAGTTCTACACACAACAAATCAGTCACCAAAGCAGGTAAGTTGATACTATAGTACAAGTCATAAATAATAAATTGCAATTTCTTACATCCCTTCACTCTACATTAAAAATTTTTTTGTTCTTTTTTATTTTTTTACTTTTGCCAGTTGGAAGTATTAAGTTGAAACATTTAAATTCGACTATTTGCCCATCAGTGTTTTTATTTGTTGACTCATTTTTCTATCAAACTTTATGCATGAAAGAGAAGCGATTTGTTACCTTTAGAATATAAGTTATTAGACATGTTACTGGAATGTTGTATGTAGGTAGTACTAGTCCTATTTAACTTCTATTTTTTGTCTGACTAATGCATATCATACACATCGTAGATACTCGGGTTTCAGTCCTTCTGCAACCTGTTAATGGGATGTAGAGATGTAAACTGTCCAAACCGGAATTTTATAAAAAGCAGACATATTTTGTGGAATGTATTTACTCTATTTTCAGTTAATTCATATCTCTATGAATACCTAACATTGTCAACTATAAGAACTGAACACTATCTTCTGTCCACTTTATGTGAAATTCTTAAGTATTTTTTTGAAATATCAAACAGATCCATCAAATTTGCAAAAAGAATTGAAATATGCAAAGAAAGATTTCATAGTCTATAGATCCATATTTTTGTTTTTGTATACTGAAATATTGTAAAATTGTCATTACTGTGCCATGTAATCAAAATATGAATTAACTCATAATTAATTACCAAAACTAAAGTCAAGGTTGAAAGTGTTGGATAATAAGGCCAAACAAAAAAAGGCATATTTCCTGTAACATGGTGAAAAAAAAATTAGGGTCAGTAGGTCAGTATTTTATTTTTGATATTTTACTTCTTACTAAATCAGTGTTTGATAGCAATTAGAATGCATTTGGTTTAAACAGTATTTATTTTGATAAAGTTACATATCAGTATGTAAATAAATGAATTATGTAACTATGTTAAGGACTGAGCAACAAGCAACAGTGCCTATATAAAGCTCTCTACTTGTACACTATTTTAAAAGATACAATTTAATAATGCCGACGTGATTTATGACGTCATATTATTACACTGTTTGGGAGGAACAACAGTCACAAACATATATATTACATACACTTTCAACCATTTACATGCATATGTTTTATATATACACTTACATATACATGCGTACAAACATATACATACATACACATTTAACCATTACATACATATGTTTTATATATACACTTGCACATACACATTGAACCATTTATATATATACACACATTCAACCATTTATATACATACACACATATTCAATCATTTACATACATATGTTTATATATACAAATACACATTAAATCATTTATATACATATGCATGTGTAATACAAAGGAAAATAGTACTAATAAATTTACCAAACCAAATTAAACAAAAAATGCAACATAGCTTTATACATTGCTTGTGTATATGCTATCATAGGTTATATAAATCGCATAAGGCATGTTCAATTTCTCTGAATGTTATGCAGAGAAAATATCTAATGTATAGATTGTAAATGAGTTTTTTTTTTTCTATCTTTTATAGTTGTAAAAGCGCTGGAGATGAAGTGTTAGATTTACTTGAGACAGTATCATATGACATTGAAGCGATGAGGAGAGCTGAGTCACAGTTATCTCCCCCTGATGGTTGGAATTTTACTTATTAGTTATCAGAATCTGATAAAATAATCCATTATTAACTTCATTTCAGATTGCTTAATCAGTTCAAACTTCTTGTAAATATTCCATTGCATTTTGGTTTTTGTTCTTGTTTAACATAACTTAAAACAAAGAAATTTATTATTTGATGTAACTTGACTCCTTACGTAAAAACTATGTGTCACACCAAGTGTTTAGGTTACGAGAGCAAAAGGTTGAAGTGTCTTGTTGCAATCAACATTTGTCTATTATCCATTAACAGTTCACATTTCTACTTCATATATTTACCCATAGTATTTTCATCAAACTTGATAAGAATGAAGTGTTCATGATTCCCTATAAGTTTTTCCTTTGTTTTTTGGGGTGTTTTTTAATTTTTAATTATCAGATCTGTTCAGGGGTGAAGTCCATGGTCAATTATGATACCTGCAAAGGCTCTTTTGGGCCTCTTGTTTAAATGATTCAGTAATCTGAAAAAAATAGAATGCAGGTCATCAGCAAAATACACAAAGACTGTTATATCAGGAGGACTCTCAAAAATAATAATTTAATTTTCAGTGATACTTGGTGAATGTTGTTGTATCTTTTGTTTGAATTCAGATGAGGATTGGCTGAACATAACACCAGAATCCTTGGAAGAGTTATTAACCAAAAGATCTGGTCTACATGTCCCTAGAAGCCAGCAGACACCAGACCTCAGTGAGGTAGCCAGTAGCATGAAGACATTCGTTGACAAAGTCTCCGGAATTGATGGTGCTGAATTCCCTGAGTGAGAAAGATTTTAAAGAAACGTTTCACTCCAGTAACTCTTGTTTCAAAAAGCACTGCACTAGAACTCACTAGCCTTTCATTTCTCAGCTAAATCTGCGTCCTTGATCCTGAATCAGGGCAAAGTAGGTGTATTAATTGAAGACATTTGGCTTTCTCCAGAACCCCTCGATTCCCTCACCACTACACACTGATCTCGGAATAATAATATCGCGACATGGAAGCAGGAGGTAACCAACCTCTTAAACATATTGGCGCAACCCGGGAATCGAACCCAGATCCACAAGTCAAGCGCTTAACCACTACACCAAGCCTGCCCCTTAATGATATTGATACAACAATATTATAATGATGATGATTATAAAAATATAATAATGTAATAAATGAACATGAAAACAGGACTTTGAACCAACTAGGACTTTCATATTTTTGTAGGGAAGGAGAAGAAGAAATACAATTTGACAGTACAGGTTTTATATCTGCCATGCAGAAAATGTTTGGTAAGTCTTATAAATAATAAATAAGTTTGTTTTAGATACACTAATGCAGTTCTGATGTTAACAGAAAATGTATCAAAACACAGTAGTGAAAATTACCCCTAAATACAATGCAAGTTTAGATGAAAATTTCCCTGTGCTCCATCGTACTTCTGCTTTAATTCTCAATGTTTTATGTGAACTAATTATTCTTGCCAGAATCAGAACCACTGAACTTTGTACAAAATTTCCAAAATGCCTGAACTAAAAAACAATTTACTGTAAACTGTGTTCTTTAGTCAGAAATCTTACTGAGCCATTGTAACCCAGTGGATGAGGTGCTCTGCTTGTACCTGAAAGGTCCTGGGTTCGATTCCCAACATTGGCACACAGGTGTTCTGTCTTTAGTATGAGACAGTAAAAACAGAGGTCCCGTGTTTGACAGTAGGTATGGCATGTAATAGATCCCTCACTGTTTCTATGCGATACATTAGATAGATGAAATAATCGTGGAGTGACGTAAAACAATAATTAATCAATCAATCAATTGGAATTCTTACTACATTATTTGAATATAAATTCTTTTTTATTGGTCAAAACGTAAAATTGTTGAATAAACTAAAGGTTAGCATTGAATATACCGGTATATATGATCTGAAATGAATTTTCATTTGATACTGTATTTATGAAACGAGTTGTTTGTTTATATATCCCCAAGCCTTGGCGAGGGGACATAAAAGAAAAAAGAGGAGTTACTGGCTTAGTTATGTGGCAGAAGTCACCATGGAGCTATACAATACATGAATATAAATAATATACTAGCACATATAACACATTACAAAAATATTTCATTGTAGTGCAGTTACGATACCGACTGAGGACGGTCATTTAATTTGACAAAAGCCAAACAAATGGTGTGGTTAAAACAACCAGTTTCATAAATACTGTATGAAATGAAAATTCACTTCAGATTCCTTTTATCACATGTTTGCACTCAATTTAAAGGTGTTTATTTCATCAGACACTGACTTGACACAATTCTTTTCCACGCTATGACGTCACCTATGCCATATATTAATTTATGACATAGCGATATTTCACTGCATAAACAGCAAAGCATGTGATAAAACTTGTTTTAACACACATGATGTATACAAACCTCTTTACATTACAGTTTTCTAACATCTTGAGTTACTTTTGGGTAAATTGTTTAGACATTGATAGCTTTCAAGAATTATCAGCAACTGTATTTGCGTCATAGATTATATTATCTGAACATATTATGTTATATTAACTCAGTTGAGGACCAAGAAGAGTGAAATAAAAAACTGTATCAAAGAAGTAAATGCCATTGCTATCAGTTTGAATTGTTTCTCATGAAATTGAAATTCATTTTGACAGAAGCAGATGTAACTGTTTATTGAATTGAATTATCATGAAGATTATATTTATTTTTGAGTCTGACTTGATAATTGACTGATTGTCAAATGGCTGATATCATACTTTTTGGTACACATTTTGATTGTGACATTATAAATAAATGGCATGTCAAACATGAATTTAACTGTGACATCACAATATAACTATGTAATGGGCATGGTTAAAGTTGGATCTGGAAATCCAACAGTCACATAACGATGGTTGTGTAATGGTGATTTGGTCACAAGTCAAGGCTCTACCACTTTGTTTTATACCTATGTCAGGGTATGACAGAAAAACACTTGAAAGTGATGTCAAACCAAAATCAACCAACCAAAATCTTTATTTCTTCTCCAAAATATCTCTTACATTCTGCAAAAAGTTTGTTTTACTGATTACAAAATTGGTTTGTATTATTCATAAACAGTTGTGTCCCATTTCAGAATTTGATGACAATGATGATGCCTCTAGTTCAGACATGGATGAATATGGCTGGGATGACTCAGATATTGATGTGGATGATCAACCTCCAGTTGTTCAGACCGAAAAACGCAAAAAGAATCTAAAATCATCCAAACCAAGTGTCAACGATTACATGGATATGATGGATAGAGAACTCTCGTCTACCAAAGTTGGTAAAAGCTTTGAAAAAGAGGCACCTCCTAAAGGGAATACAAAACCTACTAGTAACAAGGTAAAAGAAACACACATTTTGTTGAGTTTTTAAATTATATCTATGAGAATATTCACTTATTTATCCTCCAAAGGGAAGTCGTTTCCGATAAATAAATAAAGTTACACTCAAATGCCACAAATTTGTGGCATTCGAGTGTAACTTTATTTATATGTCTATGAGAATTTATAGTTATTTCCAGGTTTGGGATTTTTCTTTTTTTAAATCAGGTTCATTATAACCCTTCCCAATGGGAATTTCATTGATTTTTTTCAAGATTTGTCTTAATTTTTTCCAAACATTGATCTTTTAACATTATGCAAATGGGACAAAAAATTTCCAAAAAGTACGCCTACCTCTGAAAAAATGAAAAAAGGAAAAAACATTAATTCCAGGAGTCTAGGAATGTTCATCATAGTACATTAACATGTGTACAACATATTGTGAGTTACTTCCATATTTTACATTAGTAAGAAGTAACAAATCAAAGATCATGTATTGTTATGCTATAAAAATGATTCATATTCATCCAGTGACATTTATCACCAAGCTGCATAGTGGAGATAAAATTTTGTTGGTCATTATGACACTAGATTTGTCAGTTGGTGATAGTGAATGCAGAGGGCAAAGTCAATCAATTTCCAGTGATATGGTAAGTGAGGTGAAATTGATTTTCAAAAACTGGATTAGCTGCTGGAGCTTGTAGATATGCAATAATGCAGTCATTTCTTATGACTGAGTACCAGAAAAGAAACCTGGCAATGTTAAAATTTGTGTTTTTAGCCTTGATGTTTTATCCAAAATTAAGTCATGGTGGCTCAGTGGATGAGGTGCTTGGCTCGTGACCAAAAGGTCCCTGGTTCAGCTCCTCCTATGGGCACACTGGTGTTTGGTCTTTTAATAAATCCGAAAAAGCTAAGGTCCCGTGTCACTGTAGACATGGAACATAAAATATCCCTCACTGCTATGGATGGCTCCATTGCAAAGGTGCAAATTTGTATGCAATGCATCAGGCAGATGCCATCACCATATATGTGAAATAATTGTGAAATGACATAAAACAGTAATCAACCAATTATCCAAAATGTCTTACTCTGAACACTTGTAGTTTAACATTTCTCCCAATATATCATTTTCTTCTTTAGCCAAGTGGGTCAACAGAGAAGAAGAAGTCAAAAGGCAGAAATATTAATGATGAGGATGATGATTTCCAGCCTGTTAATATAGATATGAACGTTGTGAAGAACATGCTACAGTCTCTGGATGCCCAAGCAGGACTAGCAGGTCCAGCATCTAATATCCTAAATTCCATGAATGTAAACATTCCTTGTGTGCTAGAAGAGGACGATACCAGTCCTGAAGTACCTCCTGCAGGTACGAATACTCGTCGTGCTTCGCAGCCTGTGCCACCCCCCAGAAAGCAATACCAGCCGCTTCGACGGACCTCTGATCCACATAGTGGTACAATTCCCAACAAACCCACCAACCTCCCAGTTCCTCCTCCTCGGCACAGAACAAGTAAACCTGTATCAACTGTTCAAAGACAAGTTTCCAAAGAAAGCAATGTGTGAAGGTTTTATGTATACCTTAAAATCAATGTTTTTTACAAAATTTTTAAGAATTTACAATATTGTTGATGAAATTTAGAGTTTATATCCATTGAAATTTGCAGTATTAACATTTCAGATATATTTTTCAGACAAAAGGGCAATAATAATTATGACCAATTCTTCTTTGTCATACTGTAAATTGCTTTATTTTCGTCAGTACCAATTTTCGTCAAACCGTGAAAAAGGCAATTTTGTTAGTACGTAAATTCGTCATTTGAGGACCCCAAGAATGTAAATTCGTCAATGGAAACTCTTCTTTATAATGTGTTTTTGACACTACAAATGTTGACAGAATCGATGACTGTTTGGCTATGATTGCTCATAATTAGATAATCAAACAAAATGCTTGATATATTACTGGTACAGGTAGGATATATAATTACCTTATGGCTTTTAAACCAAGCGTGATTACATGTCATGGATAGCAATTATCTCATTATAAACACACTGTTTATGTACTAGTATTCGATTGGTATTCAGTCAGTGCTTTGTGTTACCCAGTACCATAATGTTGCGTTGGCTTAAAACCGGCAAAATTCATTTGCGCCCTTCGTCCACCACAGGGCTGCCCAACCCCATTGAGATATTAAGTGAGACAGATTTGATGCGGGATGCAGAATCCACAATGGCTTTTTAAACGAGGAACCTTTTAATCTTTTGAAGCCAGGATTTAAATTGACAAGGTTTTTGATTTTATCTGTTTTAGTGAACTGACTCATTTATAATGTACGTTCATGTTCTTTAAACAAGTAACCTTTTAGTCTTTGTCACTTTCTTTGCTGTATTTCAATGTGATGCAATAAACGATGCAATAAAGATCGATCATGTCACAGAGCCTGTATGATAATAAGCCCCAGAACCACCTTTACTTGGTCAACGGTATTTATATTCGTCAGTACGTAAATTCGTCACGGCGAAAATGGCGAAAATTAATACATGACGAATAATGACCAATTTACAGTATTCACTTTTTGCTAGTAAATGAATGTGATATTTACTGTTTTATAAAATTTGATTTTTTCCCAAACAGCCCAATCTCTCTTCCTTTTTGAAATGCCTTCATGTAAAGTGCTTCATTTATATACACCAATTTGTGACATTGTTAATTTTAAGCTTAAAATAATGCTAAACTCTTGATAAAAACTTTGTCATGTATATATATTTAGGATGTGAATAGAATTTTTTTAATTTTTGTGTATGTTCTGCTGCAAAAACTTATGTGCTGCATAATTCAATGATGCAATACTCTGACATATAGAAACTGACAACTTCAATTCTGACATAATAAAAAACTGAAGATAAAGTATATATATATATACATTTGTGTATTCATCTATCGATTGTTCTCTTTGTATTATTAATAAAATACAAGAAATTTACATTTAAACAAACCCAGAAAATTACATTTGAGGTGTTTGAATGTTGTATATGTACTGAAATGAAAAAGAAACATATGAAGTAGATGTAGCTACACATTGTATAACATGTGTGTGAAAATATACATTTTTGTTACACATTGTACAACCAGATCCAGTCGAACACTCACCCAGTTCTCACGTAGCGCAATATGTCTAAGTCATGTTTAAACCGGTGTACTCATAGCATAATATACAAAACCACCAAACTCTGCAGGATTGTTAATGAAAAACATGTGTACAGTTAATACCAGTGTTAGTATGACAAAATCTCTATTAGTTCTGCTCCTGAAATAAAAGTCATGGTACATGATCTCTATGAATGCTCATTACTTCATATTATTACATGTATGCCCCTGAATCTTCTCAAATATTTTTTGTTTTGGCCTGTCTGTCTGATTGTTTGTCTGTGGCATAAAACTTTTAATATTGGTCATATCTCATGAACAGTTATAAGATGGGGCTTTGAAATTTCATATGTGTATTCCCTGTGATATTACCTTTTTCTTGAAACCAAAGATTTTGACCTTAACTGACCTTTGACTTTCTTTCTAAAAACTTGACTGCCATCCAGGGAGGTCAGTGTTTCACAACCACATTTGTTTTATAATTGTAATTTATATCACTTGTAGATACAGTTACAATCATTTAAACAAGGGTTTTAATAAGTGCCTCTGTCTGACACTTTTACTCAGCTGTAAAAAGTGAATTTTAGGCTGAAATTTATAAATTTCCTCCAGTATCTTTTTAGGTCCTTCATGGAATACCACTTGCATTAACAAATACCTCTTTCTCTTTAAATTACTGAAACCCTTGCTTAAATTATTTTTGTATAAAATTCAAATATCATCCACCTGCACATATGTTCTACAAATATTTAATCCTGGATCAAGTATTCAATTTTGAGATGCTTTGTGCACAAGGTACAAGACTTTTTAAAACACTTAACATTCTAACTGAAAGTATACAGTAGATATATAGATATAAACACTACATATAAAAGTGCTCCATAATTTCACTCATTTGTTATATATCTATTCATTTGAAGTCTATTTGTGTTTCAATTTTGTATTAATACTTTATTGTGCCATTATTTTGTAAATATGACCTATATCTACTAAAGTATTTGTGTTGTGAAATTATTCTTTTATACATTATATATATTTTCTTCTATCTTTTTTTTTTTTGTATTTTCTGTACTTATATGAATGTTTTGTGGATTTTGCTTTTTGAATTTGTTTATTAGACATTTTTAAACATATTCAGGTGTACAGAAATGTTGTTTGTTAAGATTTATTGGTTTTGGTGCATTATATGATTTTTGTATTGCTTGAAATAAATGGTGAACCTAGTCTTAAGTATATCAGCAGAATGAATAACCTTTGCAAATGCAAGTTTCATCTGCAGAGCAAGTTTATTTTCAGAATGCAGAATAATTTTAGCTCCCCAAATTAAATGTATAATTGAGCTTTTTATACCAATATTTGTCAATATGCTTGCATTTTGAATTCGTTTTTATTGTATTTTATCTAGATTAATATATGTTGAATACTAATGTTTATCTACACAGAATTTGTTCTTTAGTTGGATCTGCCAAGTTAGGGCACACATATCAAGTAGAAGAAGTGATTTGAATACAAAAGGACGAGGTTCATTAGCGTAAATCAGCTTTAATTTGAAAAATGTTCAGAAATGATTGTTTGTCTATTACTTCTATATATACACTAACAGAGTATTCAGTTAATGTATAGATTTAATGTTTTTCAAGAAAATAGATACCATGTTAGATTACGGAAAATAGGCTAAAACTCAGCTAGCACAGAATAGGTACATTCAAATATTCTTGGAATGGAACATGCATCTAAGGCCCATTCTGATATTTTTGCCATTAGGAGTTTACCAAACAATAAACAAGTCTAGCACAGAATAAAATTGGGTTAATTTTGTGCTCTACTTTAAATTGATTATGGAGGGTGCAAATTTGAGCATTAATTTTTCTTAGGATATTTGTGACATTATACCAATGTGAGACAATGTTATTGTATGAAGGGTTTTTTTTTTACATATTATTTGGTAGGTATGTTTTATAAAGAAACAAAAAGAAATGTGAATAGATTTATCTCTTAGGAAAATTATTAAATTTTTTTTTTTTTTTTTTTTTATAGTGTTTATTATTATTATTACTTTTTTGTTGAAAATAGCTGTGCTGGAAGTTGGGTTAGTGAACCGGTCCATGGTATCAAGTATGAATTCTAAGTAGTTAAGGTGTATTTTGATCATCTTCTTTGCTAGTTCGAAATGTCAAACCCAAACATAAGGTTTGGGTCTGAATTCTTCCTGTAGAAAGAAACAACAGGAATTGAAAAATTTGTTTGTGGAATATTACTTACAATTCACTTTGTCATTCACTTGTTTACATCAAATCATAATGCTTCTTTCTTAGAAAGATCAAGAAAAGGCTGGCAGCAAGCTATTTTAAACATTTTTTGTCAGATTTTTCCATGATTTCTATTTTTAGATATGGTAAATTCCAATTTGAATGAAGTTGGAGGAAATTTGGTGATAGAATCTTAAAAATCAACCTGCTTCAGGACATGTACTGAACTCTCTGATATGAAGCAATTTTAATTTGCATGTAAACAAGCAAAGGACAAAGAAAATTATAGAGTCATAAAGAGTTTTGAATAATTTTTTTAATTGTCTCTGTGGGAGGAATTCAGCCCTAAGGTCTTATCTTTGCTTTGGTTCGACATTTCATATTACATCTTTGCAATATTTAATCATCAATATTGCCTTCTCAGTTACATGTAATACTTTCCTGTATATTTACAGCTACAAATGTTTACAACAAATTATTTTATATTACAGCAGGTTGTCATAATTTGATTAAACTCAGAATATTAAAATTGTGTAGGAGTTACTAAAATTGAACAATGGGATGAACTGAATAGAAGAAATACACAAAAGTTGTTTGGATAATTACAAACATTCCAACAATATTATCACCAATTATATAAAAATATATAAACAATGTGTACTCTGGAATGAATAGTTATTGGTGCAATAAACAATTGATTGCACAAGATTGAATATATTTCATGGACTAATAAGGAATGCTTAATATCCTAATTGATCAACATGGTTCAGTAGAATATCAAAACATGCACAGTCTTTTAGCTTGTTGTTTACCATGACATGTATACTCTTAAAACTGTATGATCTCAATATTTTGGATTTCATTGCAGAACAATCTGGGTTCAGTTCCCAGATTGTCCACTAAGTTTTTGAAGTGGTTGATAACGTCTGCTTACATGACGAATTGTAATTGAAAAATTGTTGAAAGGAATGTAACACACCAATTTACCAACCGACCATTCTCATTACTGTACCCCAATCAGGTGACCGGATATATAATGTCTTTGTCCATTTGATGGGTTATCTGTCAACATTTTTGGGCACTATCATCTACAGTTTTATCCTCTGGTACTGAATTCAGCTCAGCATGAATAGATACATATGATCCAAGTACTAGTATTGTACAATATTATCAGGAAGTGAAAATTTTTTAATGTTAAGTCTTAATTTTGATAGAATGCTATTTTGAAAAGGAATTCAATTTTGGCATAATACCTAAAACATACCAGTCTAAATCAAGGTATAGTGATACCTTGTCAGATATGACCCATGTTTTGGCTAAATATGGAAATAAGGTAGTGTTCTTATTTTAGCACAAACAATTTTTGATGCAAAAATCGGAAAGTAGACCTTTATTACAAATTAGCATGGACATGAATTAGCATGAATTGGTTTTTGGTTTTGGGGGGGTGTTTTTTGCTCACAAGTATATTTAATGCACTTATATTTGCATAGTTATGAATTAGCCGACCAGGGATAGCACTAATATTGCCAAATTATTAACCGTGCTGAAGCCAGTGCATATGCAGTACATTTTCCCCAACACAAAGTTTTATTTAATAGCTGTTGTATACATTGACAGTGGTATTGTTTAAGATACTCCTTTCAAAACTCTTGGCATTTTTCTTTGTTTGAAATTGTTCATCTTAATGCCCGAGTTTTTCTTTCTTGTATCTCTGTTGTTAACATATATTATATATGTTATATTCATATATATATATATTACTTCTATGTTAGAGTTTCACTAATGTCTGTGGCTGGCCATGCAGAGCGACACTTTTAGATTTGTTTTGTCATCCCTCCATCTCTGTCCTACATTTGTTATACTTTTGTTGCGAAACTAAGATGCAACAGGGGATGTTAAAGTAGAAAAAACACTAATAACATAGATGCCATTTCAAGTTTATGTATTTTAAGTATTTACAGACTATAACTCAAAATTTTTCACCGTCAAAATTCAAAGGTCAAAATCTGAAGACTTTGATGCCACAAAGGGTTTTTCTTTTTGTCATGTATGTGCGTGTTTACTTTGGATGACTGTAGTTGTTTTTATGTTGTTGTTTAATTTGTCAAGATCAAAATGTATAAATTCAAGTTGTTTTTGTTAAGACAATGAAAATTTTTATCACTTCATCTAAAAAGTTAAGTATTGACTTCCCATTCATTGGATTTCAAAAACAGTGTCGTCATAAAGGAAGTTGTTTGCAAAGTGAAGTAAATGTAATTTTGTAATGGTTAGTAAAATTTTAGAAATTGTAAAGATACATAAATGAGGTTAAATCCGTTTCTTCAGTATTAATCATCAAGTAACGGGGGATTTTCAACAAGGGAATGCATATTTTATATTTTGCAGATTTTATGTGAGTTGTCATATTCCCTAGTCGTTAAAGTGGTAAAATATTCCGAAAATATCAAAAAACTGATGTATCTCAAAGTGGGGTAGAGTCTTTGTAGAATGGTAGGTCATTCAGTATAAAGAACCTCGCCAACAATTACATCTATAATGAATGTAGACTAAACTTACTAAATGAACTGTGTTGGTGTTTTGAACGTAAACACTTACCAGCTTCTTGTATCAGAGCTCAATAATAACGGTTGTAAAATGATACTTACTCTTTGTGATGAATCTTGTCTACATTCCTTATTCAGTTATTTATCAGTAATAATGTATAAATGTTTATTATTTTTAATAGATGCCCAAATTTTCATGTATAACTTTACATTCAGCCTATATGTATTGTATAAATCTTTCGTTTTATGACAAAAAAATATGGAAGTTATAACTTGTTTTCTTAGCTTTTGTATGTCTAATATTCTCAAAAAAGCATCATGTTTTATTCATGCTTTTGTTTCTTGTACGTTAGAGTTTTATGTTCAGTCACGCATACTGGTGCCTAACTATCCTCTTTCTTAAACGTTTACAATAAAATTGGAAAATGTTAATTCTATTTTTTATTTATCATAGAGAAATGTTTTGGTGCGTTTTAGCTCAGCTGTGCCAAAACATGAAGTGAGCTATATTGAAGGTGCGTCGTCTGTCATCAGTTCGTTCATGTGGTTTTCATCTTTTCATATCTTCATTTCTTTGATTGCAATGCTTATATGTTGAATTGGGAAGGTGGGCCCATAAACGGGTTAACCATTCCGTGAGTGGCAGTTGACATTTCAATTCACTAATACAATTAGATATCACAGCTGAATTACAATCATATATTTTTGTGATGCCATGTGTGAGGTTGTGTGCATTCATTCTCTGACGTCTTTGCAATAATTAAAAATAAGTAACATTTGATTTTATATTTCTTTAAAAGCAGACAACCGACTGATTTCCATCGGCTCCAATAAAGTACAAAGCATTACATCTTGCATAAGGTTCTAAAAATATATCAAGTGTATTACTTCACAACAGAAATTGATGACGTTATTATTCTCGGAGCTGTACAATTACCAAAAAAGGACGGCGCCGTTCGGAGCAAGGTTATACACACAAGTTTCTAAATATGTAAAATTAAATCAGGAAAGTTACCTCTTTTTGAAAACGTGTTTTGTATCTTTGGTTAATATTTTTCATCCCTGTCGAATTGTTCAGGAATTTTCCTTTATGAAACCTATAACTTTCGATTTCAATTTTCGTCTAACAGATACTTAACCACACCAATTGAGTGACGTTTGTTACTTCAATTGACCGTCCTAAGTCGGTATCGTAACCGCAGCAGAATCGAATATTTTTGTAATGTCGTTCCTTATATATTCTGCTGTTGTCATATTTTGTATGCAGGTCCTTGGTGATTTGTGTCATACAGCTTCGTCAGATGTCATCTGTTTTCTCTTTAATTTTGGTGATCATCAGGAAGGAAGCTGCAAACACAATATTTCACATCATTATGTACGTGTAACTTGATGCTTTGCGGTTTGTCAAATGCCACCGTACCATGAATTGGGATGCAATGATCAAGATCGGCTTCCTCTTTGAATATACACTTATCAAGGAAGTTAGCAGTTACTAAGTAGATATGAAAATGCAGAAAGACAAATATCCGTTTGGAAATTCTGAAAGAAGAATTCAACCATGAATGCTTTTAGTTGGTACATTATTCAGTGGAGCAACGAGCAATACATCCCTCTACGAGCTTGTTCGTTACGCAACATCGTTGTCCCAGATAAACATTTAAACTAGCTCAAAACAGTATTCAAAACTTGGTTTGCTAACCTTTAGGACTGTGTTCAAATTTTGGTTTACTAACCTTTCAGAACTGTGTGTGTTGTAAAATCTCTCGCCATATTCTTAATATGCGCTAGTATTGTTCTCCTCTACCTTATGCAAACTTTTTCTTGAACACTGCACTCCAACACGACGATGTGATTTCAACGGGTGGCCTTGTTTAAACCTTTTCAGCGGTGAATCCCAGAACCTTGCCTTCTTTTACTAATGGGACTCCCAAATACAAGACATTTCTCACGTACTTTGGATACCTAGATTTTATTATAAAAGTCACGACACTATCAGTGTTAATATGTGCTTTCATGATAGTCCAACTTGAGTTGCCTTTTGATACTTTGATATATATATATATATATATATGTATGTATGTATGTATATTTTCACTATGAATCCCTTTCATCCTTTTGACTGTGAATGGAGAGGTGGGATTATAACGCAGATCACCACAGCGAAAGAGTCACTTTTGTCACCATAACTGACTATCCTCTACACCGCAACTGATTTATCTCTTCTCTTTGCGTTGTACAACTATGTGAGATCCACGTGCATTTCTCGTTGTTGCACATAAAATATTCAAAGTTGGATCTTCGCCATAGATTCAAGATATTTTGAATTTCGAGTGATGTATTGGTTGCAGTTATGGATATACATGTAAAGGCAAAACTTTAGAAAATATGTAATGCCAAAGATTTATAGAAATCAAGAAGATGTTTGAGCCTTAAGTAATTCCAAAATAATGATACAGTGAATGAAAGTCCAACTATGTATCTACAATTATACATGAAATCGTCAGAGGAAGGAAAAACAGACCAGGATCGGCCGTATGACAAAACTCTCCAGGAACATACACAGCAAACAGATAAATAGGTACTTTACAAGGCATTTCAACAATGTTTCATTATACTGCAGATGCGATACCGACAATTAAAATGAAAACAATCACTCAGTTAATGTGATTAAGAAGAAACTTGATGTGGAATGACAAAAATATTAAAAGAAAATTTTATCCTTGCGTTTTGGGGAACAACACGAACTGTCAGCGAGCAAAGAAAAGTTATCACATAAAAATATTTTATTACCATAAAGAAATCCTCTTACAGATTTATAAGGAAAACATGAGATCAACAAACCTCTTAAAACATCGTGCAACATCTACGGGAAGGAAATATTTCTACTTGGTTAGAGTATAGTAGAGAATTATAAGCATTATTCTAAGTATTGCCAATCTCAATCCGGATGTCGCTTGTATCAAGGTCAGCACAGAATTAAAATACAAAGTATTCTCTGTTGATATATTCATTTTAGAAAAGCGTTACATTAGGAGTTTTACTTAAAGCCTCTTTCTTCGTTCAAAAAGTAAATTTGATCCATGGCTAGGACTAGTGAAACGTGAATATGTATTTACCATAGGTTTTGTCTAGGTCCTGGGGTTTTTCTTCCAGCATTGATTACCAGCTGTTAAAATAAAGAAAAGTAATCCTAAAGTGGTGTTAAATTATTTCTAAAGTATGTTGAACTTGCTGTACACGAATGTCGTGATTGAGCATGTACATAGGCTAACAGATTGTAATTAATAATCCTTCATTCGCGGTTTACCTGGAGTGAACTGGAGGTCAAAGAAACCACAGAAAGTAGTAATTCTACTTCGTATTTAGAAATTATGTTGTCTTTCGACATTAATGATCAATTGAACACCTCACTCTATGACAAACGTGACGATTTCAATTTCGCTATCACAAATTTTCCTTTCATAAGTAGCAACATTCCATCATCGCCGCATACGCCGTATTCATATCTCAGTTAATACGTTATTCCAGAGTATGTTCAAATTACAATGACTTTGTTATATATATATATATATATATATATATATATATATATATATATATATATATATATATATATATATATATATATATATATATATACGGAGTGATGCTCCGTTTAACCGGACACGTTTGTTCTATTACGTATTTAATGTATTAACATATTTAGTAAATTGTACATTAATTGCAGCCAAATTCCTGAAACCTGCATGATTTTTCAACTCACTGTCCTCTATTTAAATGTTGACAGCCACCTTTGTATATACCTCGCGCTTGACTAATTACTTTCACTTTTATCGCAATCGGAGTGTTTATCTAACGTCTTGCTGTGTCATACAAATTTAGAATTGAAAAGTATTTATGTCCGGATAAATTTATACAATGTTCATGTTTTAAATATATAAATTTTCTATAAATATAACACAGAAATACTAAAAGTTAAAACTTCTCCACAAAATAATGTAATGAGCAGTAAGTAAGGATACGTTATCAATTATCGATCTCAGATAGAAGAGTGACGATACTTAAAGTTTGGTTACAATCTAAAGCCCCAATAATTAATTAACAATGTAAGCTGCGAAGTCGGTAGTTTACTTTTATTTACTATCATTCAACTAAGAGTAATCTTCATTTCTGGCGTGAGCGTGTACTGACTCATTAAAAAGCAATCATCAATGACCGCTAACATGACGTTTGACTACACCACAAGCGGTCAGTTCTTAATTGGATAGGTAATTAACATACCATAGGTAGGTGACCAGGTAGACGTGTCGTTTAACTGTTAAACAAACAATCGGCGCAGAGAGGAGATAAACAGTGTATTAATTAAACTGCAGTTATTTGCTAAGTTACGTCCGGAAAGCGAAATTTTGTCCGGATTATCAGAGCAAATTTCATGTACTTTTGGAATTCCATACCCGTATTTCCTTGTCCGGATCCGGAACGCGGATTTCCGGATTATCGGATCAAAATATCATTTGGGAAATCCGTTATATATATATATATATAATTTAAATGATTTGACGCTTTCTACTGCGTATATGTGACGGGTGTTGCTAGCAAGCAGGAAATGCTCACTCTCCCTGGGCACTTGATCTCACTCCATTATGGGGGTTCAACTATGCTCTTCAAGTAGACATTTTTCATCATTTTCTACTTGGTTTTCATTTTCACTGATTTTGTATGTCCTCTTGTTTCATAATTTTCGGACTTATGGTTTGGATTTATCCATCATCTTTACGTACACTCGAATTCACCAAATCGAAAGTCTGGGGTTCTTTTCCTGGATTTTTAAAGTAAATACGACAAAGTCATATGTTCTGGAGGCTTTGGCTCAAGCATTTCATTTTCTTTTTACATTCTATATGTTATTTGTTTTTCTCCCTATTTCCCCGTTCTGTATTAATTTCTTGGCCAGTGCGTTGAAACATACGACATCCCACTACCCAATCCACCCTCCTGCCCTCTTTTAACTCCACAAAATTCAGACTACCATACAAAATCGCTCCATCAAAACAGAAAACCATCTCGATAAAACTTTTTATCTTAAAGATACTAATATACAATAAAATTTGAAAAAAAAAATTAAAACAGTATTCACTTTGAGGTAGATATAGTTTGCCTAGACATGCTACTGAGCAAATGACTCAATTTCAGAATGTTCTCGGCAGATGAATTATATCCGGTGTAATGCACTTCCATGTGAGTTGCTGTCTAGACCATGTGCTTACATCAGCATGCATTATGATGACTATTACGTCAACATTTGAACACTGATTGAACACTGATTATTAAGCCACAATCACACCACTGACAGTTAAGTCAGCATCAACGCAATGACCATAAGTTTGTCTACGGTGTGAATCCTTTCTCTTGCCAGTAACAGTCTTACTCCCGCTCCCATACTGTCTATACAGGCGTCGTCGTTTCCTTCTATATCCTTGACGTGTGCTGCACCAACCGTTCTAGGAAATATCAAGACATCCGTTATAAACATTTTACTCACAAGCACTTGAATCAGAGAAATAATAAATTATTTTTTTCCTTCTTTAGTAACCTCTCTCTTCCTTTCTCACACTAATCAACCATAACTAAGGAAGGAATGAAATAATTTATTTTTGAGTCGAATTTCTCTGATTCAGATGCCTGTTGGGCAGGCCTGAAATTTCATTTTCATTCAATGTTAATGTTACGTAGAAAACAAATCGGACTTTAAAACATTCGTATCTGTTGTAAAATGAATGGGTATACCTTCGTACGAGTTCACAGCCTGCGAATCCGGCTATTTCAGCTAACATATCACTAATGAATACTGCTCGATCTCCCTCGTGACACGGCATATTATCCAGGTATGTACTCACTGTAGATATAAACACGTGACACAGTACTCTTATTAGGAAACGTTCGATCACACTGGGTTTACAGTTGTCTCATGACTTTTCGAGTGCGTGATTCTTTTTTCTTTCTTCAGAAACTACTCTCTGTATAAATTGTTTTATGACTTCCTATATCTAAATTAAAAATACAGCGCATTTCAATAGTTTTTGTATGCCCCTTTGCTCATAAAATAATATCGTGCACCGAAATGCCCCTCATGTCATTTTAGATTATTTTTCTCTATAATACACTGTCATGTTTTCAGATAACGTTATGAATACTTATCTAGAATAAGCTGCTGATTACACGATGAATTTTCATCATAAATACTGAAGAATATTTTTCGTGTAACCCGATAACCAAAAAGGGTATACACCCCACGCGGGATACCTTTGTTCCGGTGTCCTTTCATACGTACCCGTCAGTTTACAAGTATCGATCAGTGAGTTTGCGAATTTCCGCCTTTCGTCGTGGTTCTCCGGATTCGACATGTGACCGTAATAGGAAAACATGTAATTGGCTAAAAGAAACCCAATATCAACAGCAGGAGGACCCACAAAGGCAAATTCCAGGTCAATGATCTGCAACATCAATTAGATATTGATCAATAATATTGATGACGTGTATCAGTGGCGGATCCAGAATTTTTGAAAAGGGGGAGGGGGGACATGTGTATTAGCCAAAGTATTCGGTCATTTTAGGTGCCAAATCTGGATATTTACATGTAAAAATGTGGCGAAAGGGGGGACTCTAAATCCGCCACTGTGTATGACACTGAATCAGCGTCAAAACTCGTCAAGGTATAATTATTACTTGTTATTGTTTTACTCCACTCTAAGCTTATTGCACTTATATGGTGGCGGCACAGTGTTGTTCTAATATCATGCTATGGACCCATCCGGAGCAATGAGTAATCTTGTACGTGCCAACATATACTGGGACACGGGGCCTCGATTTATTCTGTTTCAACCGAAGAAGAGAAAAATCCGAACCGTCAGCCAGAATCGAACCTGGGATTTTAGATCTGACGAGTAGTGGGGCACTACTAGATCACCTTGTCCCGATTCTAGTCTAAGCTACATGTAAAACGCCATGCCTGTCATGTATGATACGAGTCATTGTACAATGGGCGTGTATCGGGGAGAATAAAATTACTTTGTCTCATATTGGTAGATTAGATAACCATCAATCTCATCTGAAAAGGACAAAAAGTGCAGACCATACATATATAAATAGACATATTTTCAATATAACACGAAGAATGGGGCCCTATACTATACATGTTACTTTTTTTTAGGATTTCAAATATGACGTTAATGCTAGCTGAGTGACGTCAGAGTAAAATGACGCAAATTTTAACAGCAAATTATCTTATGCCTGGTATGGAATGAAATAGAAGATCAATAGAAAAAAGGTTCACTGTATATGACTGAAAACCCAAACACAATTATCAAATTTAGTGTAATAAGAAGACAAAATACAGGTTTGAGAGAAAAGATGTGATTTTACCTTGCAATCATTATTAGTGTTCATTATAGATTCAGTATGAAGATCACCATGCACCAGGCACTCTTTCTTGTTATGGAATATCTCTTGCATGGCCTTAGCTGCTGCGATGACGTTGGGATCGCTGTACACTAATTCCACAGCCCGTTGTTTGACGCGTTCAGAGCTGCGATTGGTCTCATCGTCTTTTGTAAAAGGCCTTGTAAATACATACTGGTCAGTGATGGACATCAGTGATGGGTTTCTGAGAGAAGGAAATCACAGTCATTGTGATTATAGCATATATCGAATGAAAAACACTTGTGTCATGTCAGTGCGGTTAAAACTAAGAGGTGAGCGTCTCCTACTGACTAAGTACATCTGCCATACTTCCCCATAACGTGCAAAAAATGCAAGAGACCCAAACATGACATACAAAAGATTATTCTGGGTTATTAGTGTAAAGGAAAAACAAATAATCTACAGTTTAATTATCATAAATATCTATTATATCATGTATGTATCACAGAACTGTACTACATTGGGTATGATACCGTAATCTGATCACTTATAGACATTAAGAACGTTTCGATTGATACATTTCATCATATAATATATAATGTTATAAGTGTACACTTCGTGAATTCGCTACCTGTCGTGTTTTCCACGCATACAGAGAATGCACCAAAAGTAAGAAAGTACCAATGTATGGAATTTGGTTGGTGGATAGGTGTTTTACACCGGTTTCAACAATTTTTCAGTTAAATTGCGACGTGGAAGCAGGAGATAGCCAACCTCATATACATAGTGGCGCAATCCGGGAATCGAACCCGGATCGTCGGCGCCGCAAGCCAAGCGCTTAACCACTACACCAAGCCTGCCCCCAGTGTATAGAAGAAGAGATGATACGTTGGTGATGACGTATAATTCTAAATGACCTAAAACCTTTCCATTAGTCCCCTACCGATAAAACTAAATGAATCTATGCCTGTTTAGTTCCATATTCCGGACGAATTAGATCTAAAGCGTTTTATAGAATTCTGTCTATAGTCAATAGACCCATGGTCTCTTAAAGACCTCAACAGTTGTTATATAATTAGTCGATAGGCTCTTCACTTAGGTCTCATGCATAAGTCTTGGTATTTACTAAAATGGCTATATAATGCGTAGCTCTCAAACGAACTTTACATATCCTTTGGTACTCACGTGAACTGCTTCACCAAGTGTTGATATCATTACTTCTCACCTACGTCTTGTATAACTATGTAGGTAATTACGAAAACAGTTAGGGGCAAACTTGGTGTAGTGGTTAAGCGCTTGACTTGCGGCGCCGACGATCCGGGTTCGATTCCCGGGTTGTGCCACTATGTTTAAGAGGTTAGTAACCTCCTGCTTCCATGTCGCGATATAACTGAAAAATTGTTGAAAGCGACATAAAAAACCAATCAACCAACCAACCAACGAAAACAGTTATGTGTTGCTCTCTAATGAACTGTACATATGCGTTGGTACTCACGTGAACTGCTTCACCATGTGTTGATATGCTTGCTCCCCTATCACCTGTTTATGCGTGTTCGTGTGGACAATTGCTATTTCCTCGGCAATCTTACGTACTATCACTTCCTCACATCGCATTGCCATTAACTCCTCTCGATACTCTTTATAATTCCGAAGATCTTCCATACAAACTTTAAAAACACCGTAAAATTCGTCCAAGTTCATTTATTCTACATATTTATGCCATAGATAATACAAACTCTGCTAGACCCTTTCACTATTACTGCGGACTAACATTTAGGTTGGCAAATGATAACGTTTCCCGTAAAATTTTTGACGTTACAATAAAAGAATTATTTTCTCTGACGTTTTTTGCCGGAACGGTTATCATTTGTAAACCAAATATTAGTCCCGCAGTTACATTGAACGGGTCTCATGGGGTTTTTTTTTTTTTTTTTTTTTTTTTTTTTGTTTTTTTTTTTTTTTTTTTTTTTTGCTTTTTTTTTCATCTTTAAAGAAGACGAAAGGCTTAAGTCATTCAATTTTACTTCCTGTCTATCGAAATGTATGCCTTTTTTTGCTTTACAAAATGTATATTCAGCTTTTAATTTATATCCCTGCATTGTAATATCCCCTTCCTGGGATTATACTGATATTATTCAATATTGATCAACTATAAGCAATTTCTAAGCTTTGTACATGTATTTGACCCAATTACTTATTTGTAACTGAATAATTATAAGATTTTTAACAAGAAATGTCAGAAGACAACAGGACTCGCCGGTGCAGGGTCTTTTTCATTATAATATAGCTTGATTAAAAAGCTGACTTTTGAAAAAGTTAATCAATTCTATAAAAAAAAAAAAAGAGTTGTCTACATAGCAGGATTTATACCCCGCCCCCCCCCCCCCACTAGGTCAAGGACATGGGTAAAAAATGTCGGTACCGACAGAAAGATCTTGCCACCAGGAATACACATGTGTAATATGAAAGTCCCATCTCCTCTGGCTCAAAATGGCCAAGGTTAAAGTTTTTGAAAAGTAGATCAAACTCAAAAGGTCAAGGTCACATGGTAAAAGATCATGGTCTTAAAAATGAAGCGGCCTTCCACGAGGTTATAGCCAAGGTTTAAGGTATTGAAAATTAGGTCAAACTGCAAGATCAAACGTCATGGTCCTATATCAAAGGGCCTTCCACGAGGTATCCATGTGTGAAATTTCAAAGACAAATCCCTCTTAGTTCAAAAGTTATAGCCAAGGTTAAAGCTTTTCAAAAAATAAGGTTAAACTTTGGGTCAAAGAAAAAGGTCTTGGTCCCAAATGTAAAGGCCTTCCCCAAGGTATCCATGTGTGAAGTTTCAAAGCCCTACCCCTCTAGGTTCAAAAGCTATAGCCAATGTTAAAGTCTTTTTTAAAGAAAGTCAAACTTTAAGGTCACGCCATACGGTCAAAGGTCATGGTCCCAAATGAAAAGCCTTCCACAGTGTATCCTTGTGTTAAGTTTTCAAAGCTCTGTCCCTCTTGGTTCAAAAGCTATAGCCCAGATTAAAGTTTTTGTCTACGGACGCCGACAACGACGACGACGACAATGACGCCGCCGCCGACGACAATGACAACTACGAGGGTATGACGTAAACTCTCCGGACTTTCGTCTCACGGAGCGAAAAATATTCTTTTTATTTCTGCATGACAACAGATACAGTATATGTAAACAACCAAGAAGTATTCTTACTTATGCTCGATTCCTTATCATAAAAATATGGGACCGGAACGCTGCCGGGGGCCAACTGGTGGAATTTCACGAGGGCTTGGTATTCGAAATCTCCTCTGGAAGGTTCTAATGGATATTCCGGTCCTAGAACCTAAGAAGGGTTTATAAGAATGAAAAAGAGAGCTAAAATTCGAAGAGTTGTTGCTTAATAACTATATTTTGAAAGTGTAATGAATTAGTAGAAATGTCAGTAATGATTCTGTTTCTTGTAGTACCTCATATAAAGACCTTAACGACATCTGCCTGATAGATAGTGCATACATTTTAGAAGACCTATGCAACGGACCCACCCGAAGTAGGAAGGGATCACTTCCGTATCAATGTCTACCTGAACACGGGACCGTATTCTCTCTACTGTTTAATTCGTAAGACTGGAAACCGATGAGCCGATTACCGGATTCGAACATGGAACCTCTCAGTTAGAAGCCAAGCACGCTACCGAATGAGCTACTTCAGCTTCGTCAGTATGATTAATTGAATATTGTTTTACGTCACACCACGATTATTTCTTGTATGTGGTAACGGCATCTGCATGCCGGATGCATTGCACAGAAATTTCTATCTTTGCAATAGTTCCACCCAAAACGTGAGGGATCTTTTACGTGCCATGCCTACCGTGATGCGGGACCTCGGATTTTACTGTCTCATCCGACCTATCCGGCACAAGCCACAGCGGCTTCTGTCAGTAATGAAAGGCAATGAATATACCAATATCAGTAAAACAAATGATGATAGATATAGCTACATGTCAGTAATACATAACGATCAATATAACTATATATCAGTAATAAATTATGATATATATACAAGGTGTCAGTAATAATGGGTAAAATATAACGATGCGTTAATGATAAATCACGATTAACATAACGATGTGCCTGTAATAAATCATGATAAATGTGACGATGTGTCAATGATATATCACGATTAACACACGATGTGCCTGTAATAAATCATGATAAATGTGACGATGTGTCAATGATATATCACGATTAACATAACGATGTGCCTGTAATAAATCATGATAAATGTAACGATGTGTCTATGATAAATCACGATTAACACACGATGTGCCTGTAATAAATCATGATAAATGTAACGATGTGTTAAGGATAAATCACGATTAACATAACGATGTGCCTGTAATAAATCATGGTAAATGTAACGATGTGTCAAGGATAAATCACGATTAACATAACGATGTGCCTGTAATAAATCATGGTAAATGTAACGATGTGTCAAGGATAAATCACGATTAACATAACGATGTGCCTGAAATAAATCATGATAAATGTAACGATGTGTCTATGATTAATCACGATTAACATAACGATGTGCCTGTAATAAACCATGATATATGTAACGATGTGTCTATGATTAATCACGATTAATATAACGATGTGCCTGTAATAAATCATGATAAATGTAACGATGTGTCTATGATTAATCACGATTAACATAACGATGTGCCTGTAATAAATCATGATAAATGTAACGATGTGTCTATGATTAATCAATGAACAATATTTTCATACAGGTTGTCCCCTTTACCTTTATATACGGAGGTGCGTGTTTAACAATAATGCTCTTGCCATGGTTGTCTTCAACACGTATGACGTCATTCAGATTTCCGTCTCCAACCGATGTTAACGTAACTTTGTTGCTTTTAATAAACTGGAACATGAAATTATTATTCAGCTTAAAATATAAATATTATTAAACCTTTATCCATATGGAATTTCACGATGCCCCAAGTTACTATATCCGGTAGCAATGTGCCAAAATTTAAATCACATGATATGACGAGACTTGCATTATATGTCACAAAGAGAAAGCAGAGTCCAATGTTGTGAATCTTAAATATTATTTCAATGGTCTCGTCAAGTATCATGTGTCAAAGAAGTAGGAAGTGAGAAGAGGAAGGGGGGGGGGGGGGACTTTTTAGGCGATTTATCAATGCCACATTAAAATTAACTTTCGCTCACACCACGGAGAATAGATGATTTCGTTTTGGCACTCATTTTTGTATAGGTATAGGTAATTCCTTATTTTCTATAATCAACAAGCGGTATAAATGGCTTGTATTACTTATCCGTAAGTAATGTACATGATAAACCTGTAGAAGTATCAGAATGCTCTTAATTTTCAGAATTTTTTTTTTTCGGAATTAATCCAAAATCAATACTTCATTATTCTAAACACTCTCATCCATTGAGTTTTTCATTCCATGTATACCACTTGCACATCTAAAATTTGTCTTTGCAAGAGGACCTACCCCTCTGATGATCTAGTTAAAAAGCAGCAATTCTTGTAAAGGACAGTGAGTGTTTCATTAATTCCTGTTTTCATCAAAATCTTCTATTCATTCTGAAGAAGTTGGTCAACGTTTCATATAACATACAACCATAGTGCTAACCATCCTATCCCCTCTTTTTGTTTTAATCCCCCCAAATGAAAAAGAAAACTACCTTTAGATTTATTTTTGCATTCCATTTCCTTACAAGTACAATTATTTCTTTAAATCAGAGAAACTTAATGCATAATAAGCAATCTCAGAGAGAAAATTTTTTAAAAAAAGCATTAAAACGTACAAAAATGAGGAATTCCAAGAAAACATCGATAAATTTTATTTCAGAATAAAAAAAAAAACAATCTTAAGACACCCTTCTAGATCCAGTTCTATGTATTTGGTTGAATGAACTATGCAGCCGGTCAGAAGTTTATCCTAGGAATATATCCTCTAGGTTCTATGTTGCTCCGGCCTAGACCCACCTCTAAATGTATCTTGATGGAAAAAAAGAAACTTGAGCACTTTATTTATGCCCGATTTTATCAAAATCTTTCCATTAGCGCTAAAGAAGACGTTCATCAAATCTTAATATTATGTACACTGTACTAACTTCATTAAGATAATCCCTTTTTGGTTTTGGTTTCTGGGCCTTTTTGTATAAAAAAAACGTCAAAAAACGTAAAAAAAAAACGTTAAAAAGCGTCAAAAGTCTGATTTCAGAATAAAACAAAACCCAACAACACATTCGGACTATTCATCTATGCAGTCGGCCTGAATAGGACGTTTGTCAATAGAAAGTACCTTCTTGGGCCTATGTTGCTTACATGTTGCACCGTATGACGGTGGGATAATCCCGTTGCTCCGACACTTTTAACTTCGACATAGAATAACTCTGACACTTTTTACTCCGACATTTTCAACGCCGACGCTTTTAACTCCGACGCTTTTTACTCCGACATTTTCAACGCCGACGCTTTTAACTCCGACGCTTTTTACTCCGACACTTTTAACTCCGACACTTTTTACTCCGACACTTTAAACTCCAACAATCTTTAAAGGTCTTTTTGTATGGCGATATCGATGAAACGATATCGTAACATGATACTACTGTAAAGGTTATAATATTTTGTAACGTTACAAGAAAAACCGGTGGGGCCAGCGCCCGCTTTGCCAACCGGGGGGGGGGGGGGGGGGGGGGTTGGTGTTGTTCAAGGGTGCATTTTGCCGGTATTTTACAAAATATGCCCCAAATATAGGGTGTGGCGAGTGTCCCTTCTGCTTCCCCTGGATCGGCTACTGGTGTATTGACTTTCGGATAAGACAGCAAAAACCATTTTAATAAAGTGATACTGAGGGAGACGTAACAAAAAGGTGTATAAGGGTGCTTATTCTGCATGGAAGGAGACAGAGCCCCCAGTGCACCCTATATGATCAGATCTCCCATTTCAATGCCATCAATTGATTAATTATTATACACCATTCTAGACTATATAAAGTTTAAGTGGTGGATGCATTGCATAGAAATTTATACCTTCGCAAAGAATGCATCCCAAAACGTAAGGGATTTTGATCTATAGCAATGCAACAGGCCCAAACCACTTGAAACAACGAGTGATTCTTAGGGACTGGGATTTCATCTCAAAGCCAGAACGCTGCTGTGCTTACGGCGGATTCGAATTCTTTTACTATAGATCGATTTTTTATGTTTTATGTTTCGATGTTTTATGAAATACATGTATATAAAGAGAAAATTAGATGTGAACTGTTGTATAAATATGTTTTGATATTTACAGTTTGCAACGGACCCACATTAAGCAGTGAGTGATTTCAGGTGACACATTCACTATCTTGGTCTTCTATGTAATAAGGCAACACCTCTCGATTTCATGTAAAATTCACGTGAAAAACGAATAGGGAGACTCATGTTTATCTATTGTATGTCATGCAGTTTTAAATAGCTCATCATCACAACAATGACCGATTAAATCTTGATATCTCTTAACTATAAGAAATACTCGTACTGCAACAGACAATGACAAGTACGCAAGGGAGTACTTAATAATTTTTATCATATTATGTGACAAAAATCAATACATCTCTGGACTCTTTTATTTCGTGTATCAACATATGTACTGTATAGTTGTTTTTTTATTCGCGAGGGATTTAATTTCGCTATATTTGCGGTCAACAAAAATACCGCGAAATCAAATACCCCGTGAAATTTTATACCAAACGCCCCCTGAAAAAAATTGTTTGACGAAAAACTGAACTACGTCACTGCACAGGATGTATACATATCAAAACTGTTTATTACAAAACGCATTATATTTATTTTACAAAAGAAAGAAAAAAAGAGACCAAGTTAACATTATATTTCCAAATGCATTAGTAGAACACATGTACATTACACCAGTAAACACATGGTTATTCCATCTAACACAATACTTGCGGTTATTATGTTTAATTGGTACCGTTGGCTTTATACCCGCGAATAAGTTCCGATCTTGAAAACGCGGAAGTTTTACCCCGTGAAATTAAACAACTATACAGTATTAGTTAAATATGACCCATAACATTTACGTCATATTCGCACACATACCTAATCATCACCCTCACACAAATACACCCCATTCACATGCACACATTCCCTATTACATACATTTCAACCATAAAAGCAGAAATAAAAACATCTGAAACGTAACATTGAAACATCATAATATAATAAATGAAACGTGAGAGTATAATATGTTTACATGTATAAAACTATAGACACTGAAGGTTTGTCTGACTATTTGTTATTAGAGAAAGATTTAGTGCTCTATGTTTTCTCCTTTCTTCATACTGTGATTTCTAACAGACAGGCAGACACACAGACAGACAAACATAGACAATCAGACAACAGAGTTTTTATGGAGAAAAATGACCATATTTACTAGACAAAAGTAGCAATAAACATGACACTACACAATTATGAGCAAAAATACTTCATTTTTAAGAAATTCTAAACTTATATGGATTCAGACAAGAGCTAGCAATCTGTGCATGTATATGCCTGTACAACATTATCATGTAGCAGTCTACCAGATCATAGTGTACCTAACTGTACCACATCGCAAGTACCAATCTGTACCACTTTGTCATACATGTACCAGACTGTACCATATTCGTGGGTTTCAGTGCACACCACATCTTAATATGTAAGTCTATACCATATTTTCATCTACTTTTCTACACAATGACAGGGTCTACACCTCATTGTCCTGTATCAGTGTAAACCTGTCTAGGATCACTAAGCTGATAATTTAACTCCATATAACATTTTAGAAATTCGTTTTGAAAAGAACAATATGCGGATTTTTACATCTCCATAATTTAAAAAAAAAACACATTTACGTCAATTCTATGATGATGCTTTTTTTTCTTGGTTTTTTTTTTTTGGGGGGGGGGATGTTTTTAGGGGGGTTTTTTTATTTATTATTTTTTATTTTTCTAAATACAATTTCTTTATTTAATATTATGAAATTCTCTAAGCATATATCTTCCAGTATCTGACTGAAATAGTTTTGTATTAATATATTGAATGGTAATAGGTTTTTTTTTCATATTATTCATATTACATTTTTCTGTCTATTTCGATCAAACAATATGAAAGGTATTAATTGCTTTAATACATTGATCTAGATGTTTTGTATCTGTTTTGTACATCATAACATGAAAATGACCACATAAGAAAGGACTCGGTTGCAAGTAGTTGCAAGAACTGTCACCTTTTGTCTATTTTGGAAGCCGGCATGACTTAGTGGTATCGCGCTCGACCCCTGATCGGGAGGCCGGGGTTCGAGTCCCGTTCTGGTCATGCCGGTGTCCTGTCTTTCGGATGAGACAGTAAAAACCGAGGCCCCGTGTCGTGGTATGCATGGCACCATTGCGCTTTTATAAAATGTTAAAGCATTCAAACATCGTCATCGAGACAGACCTTAACCGGACATCATATCATATGTGATACGGCCTATCGCGCTGCTTTGCTGTTGTTACGTGATGGCACGTTTGTGTAATAATGAATCTTTCGTGATAACGCGTTTGAAAAATTACATGTCAGATCAATTTTATTCTAACAGCACTTTCACAAATGTTGATGAAATACTCTTAAATGGGTAACTTGTGACAAGCACGTAAAAAGGAAACACACGGTTACTGTGTTGTCGAAAGACACACGTCTATGACAATACTGATGTTAATTTTAGGATTTTCAAGCTTGGCATTGTAATGTGCGGTCTTAAAACACGTAAAAATACTATAGTGCTTATTCAGTGCATGATTTACACACGTAGCACTTGCCCTTATGTCGGAGTAAAATATGTAAAATTGTCGGAGTTAAAACTGTCGAAGTAAAAAGCGTCGGAGTTAAAAGCGTCGGAGTAAAAAGCGTCGGAAGTAAAAGTGTCGTAGTTAAAACTGTCGGAGTAAAAAGTGTTGAAGCACTTGGACGCCCCATGACGGATTCTGCCCGAAAAACAACAGACTTTTCTCATGGTACGTACCTTGGCTACTGTCATCGCCACCAGTTCCGTGTGCCAGATAAAAAAAATACTTTTATCTCGTCATATCCACTTTTATTCACATATAAACTACATCTTTGCGTCAAATAAGCTGAGTCGTGAGTCGAACGAAGTAAAATTTACATAAATATACCTTGTTGAGCCCCAGAACACAATGAGAATGGCTTGATTAAAAGTGCTTACAGAAATATTTAGTATCATTGGAAAGCCGATGTTATAAATATCATATACTGAACCTTTATCTCCTCTTTTATCTATCCATACTGTACATACAAGTTCTATTTAAAGTAATCAACAAAACGATTTTAGAATGTCAATTTCAGTGTGAAAATATGTATTTAAGTATTTTAAATCCTTTTAAGTGCACCCGAAAACTAAGATTTTCCCAAAAAAATTCGTGTTACTTACGCTGTTATTTGTTGCTACTTGGTTATGTTCCGTCGGATAGCCACAAAAATAATAATAATAATAATAAAATAATAATAATAAAGAGCAAATGAGAAGGGTATACTTTTTTAGAATTCATTTAAAAACATTTTTTAAAATTCGAATTTCTAAGAGCGCATAAAACCACAAAACGCTATAGAGAGCTGTTCTCAGAGCGCAGCGAGTACGCGAGAGAAATGCGCGATAAGCGTCGTATGTTACTGACCGGAAGCACATACAGACGGACCGACCAAACGCCTTTTGTACAATATCTCTTAGACTGGTGTATAAAAAGGGGGAGGGATAGAGAGAAAAAGAAAATGTTTAAAAATCATATATTAATTAGAAATAATTAAAATGCTGTTCGTTTGTAACCCGTGTGGAACTTCCAACATATCCATCACTCCTAGCCGAACGAACGACAGACTAGAGCTTACCTGTTGCTGACCCAATATGGCGGGTCTTCCTCTTTCGATCAAAAGAAAGAAAGATTGATTGATTGATTGATTGATTGATTTTTGTTTTACGTCACACCACGAATATTTCACGTATATGGTGACGGCATCTGCCTGGTGCGGGGCATACAAATTTTGACCTTTGCAACGGACCCACCGAAGCAGTGAGGGATCTTTAACGTGCCATGCATACCATGACACGGGGCCTCGGTTTTTACTGTTTAATCCGAAAGACAGAACACCGGCATGACCAGAGCGGGACTCGAACCCCGGCCTCCCGATCAGGAGTCCGACGCGATACCACTAGGCCACGCCGGCTGAAGAAAGAAAGAAAGAAAGAAAGAAAGAAAGAAAGAAAGAAAGACTTTAGAAAGTGCGTGTATTACGGACATAGCTGGACAATGTTTAAAATGCCCTTCATACGATTTCGCTCCCATAAAACATTTTCGAAACATATCCATAGGCTTTTTATGGTGAAGGCCAACTTTAAGTAAATCCTCTATATTTAATAAAATAATTCTTACATTGATATCATCATGTGTAACCTTGATCAAGTAAATTATAGGTGTCCTTGCTTTTCATCATTTGTCGTAGTTTCGTAACTTTTATTATACACACTTTATTCAGGTCGCGTATACTTAGCGCGTTTACAATCATTGAAAAATCTTCGATCAACCCAGTCGTATCCTTGTATTTATGAATATCAGAATATTCAAAATGAAAATTCTTTATCTATCTTTTGTTTATTTCTTGTTTTGTTTGGTTTTATTTATTCTTTTTGTCTTTTTCTAACTTTAAATTTTTGTTATTCAAAGTGAGCACATAATAGTCATGTGCTCACTTTAAATAACAAAAATTTAAAGTTAGAAAAAGACATTTTTATTTCTCATTTTTATTTATTTAGTTTTTTTTGGGGGGGGGGGTTTAGGGTGGGATGGGGATATTGTTACGGCATTATCATCTCGCTATTTGTTGCATTTCTTTCTTTCTTTTTTCTGTCTTTCTTTTTCTTTCTTTTAATTGACCGTCCATGTTGCGTCAGCAATAGGTACACGTAAGCTCTAAATCTAGTTATTGTTACTATTATTATTATTATTATTATTATTATTATTATTATTATTATCAATTATGCCCCGGATCGAGAGATCGTGGGCATATTGTTTTTGTCCTGTCTGTTTGTCTGTTTGTTTGTCTGTCTGTTGTCAACTTTAACCTTGACTGTAATTTTTGAACCGTGAGGTATAGAGACTTCATATTTGAAAATGCGTACTCAACTAATAAAGCCCTTTCAAATGACACCAAGGTCATCCTTACCAAGTTTTTTCATCAAAAAAGTGATCATTTAACAAAACACCTCTCTCTCTCTCTCTCTTCTTTATAGGGGCTAACGTCTCTCAACGCTCCCTCCCTGAAAACCGTACTAAATATATCAGGTAGGTAAATGATCATTATACTGCGATACAAGTCCCAAGTTCGCTGTGCCAGTGTTCATTTGTCATCGATCTTATGCAAGAAAATCATACGGGAACCACGACACGGCAGTCTAACTTGGTATCGTCACCCTCGTTCTAGCATTGTGACAGTCAGCGTCACAACAAATTTCAAGCACTTCCACATTGTATAACCAAAACCTTTTAGTTATATGGGTATGACCAATACCTCATCACCAGCAGTCCGAATAATCGTCAAAGATTGGAGTATTTGGCAAAATCTTTTTGATTAATTGCAGGAGTAATTCCGGGGGTTGTACATCTTAAATTTAAAGTTTTCCTAGTTTTTAATACCAAATCGCCCACTTTCCACACATCATGAAAAACAGAACCCTCTTTTACCTATGCAGCGTTGACAGCTTTACGATCTATATCATAAACGGACCTAGTTCCGGCGTCATAAATTGAGAATATACTTAGGTCAAAAATTCATATTCTTCTGTTCATCAATGAATTAATAACTGGGATTTGGATTTTATTTAGTTTTATTCTACTGATAAATATAATTTAACCATTCTGCATTAAATTTTATTGGAACGTTTCGATAATGGA
>CM068580.1:46719584-46722084 GCA_035048485.1 Pteria penguin | reverse complement strand
CTAAAGTGCTCAAAATATAATTTAGCAAAGAAGCGTTACGGTCTTTGATAAACACCGTGTTTACCCCCCCCCCCCCCCCCCCCCCCAGATCATCCTCGGAATGGTTCGAGGATTATTTTCATTTAGATCTTAGTGTGATGTCAGGCCGACTTCGAGAAAAAGGTTTTCGAGTGTATTTTATGTAGACATAGACATCGACGAGACTTTGACGGGATCCGAATCACGAACATTCCAATCTTTAGCCGAACACCTGAGCCATAGAATCATCTATCACATCTGCTACCTGACGCTGACAATGATATTTAATCTGAGTGTATTAGCATTCCATAAATCCTTACTGCTGCCCGACTCTGGGTCTATATTCTCTAACTGCAGCTCTATGTTGTCTGCCTTGATACTAAGTGCTTGATCCACGTCTTCTCCGCAGTCGTCTGCTTCCGCAGCAGTTCCGTTTCCAGCTAGCGATCGCCTCTTTCTGCGGCGCCTGGAAGCTTCCATTTTACCAAGAATGAGACCGCCCATATTATCAATGGCACCACCGGCCGACCCAGCCACGTTTCTGTCCTGTAATCATTATAAGTTTATTATTTTAAAAAATCATCTCAGAATTACTACACTAACATGGCAGCGACATCTGTCTGGTGCTAGATTTATCGTATATTCCTTTTCTATGGACCAAACCGAATTAGTGAAGTCTTTTACATACACTGTGACACTGGGCCTCGGTTTATACGGTCTCATATAAAGTACAGATCGGGAGGCACACATTATTGGGTGACAGTCGGAACTGAACCCAGGTCATCCGTTTTGAGATGTGCAATATCATTGTACCAATATTCCCCAATCTGAAAATATGATTATCATGTGACATTCAAATATTTCTATTCTTCTTCTTCACCTTTTTTGTTTTATGTGATTTCATGTTTATTATGTTTGTTCGATCCTGTTTTACGTCACACCAAGGGCTTTTGGCAGTGATATGATGACGTAATTTGCCTGATGTATGAGACAGACATTTTAAAAGACCTAAGCGTCGGACCCACCTGAAGCGATGAGGAATCTTATACGTGCCAAGTCTCCTGTAATACGGGCCCTCAGATTACACAGTCTTATCCAAAACACGAGACTCCGACCTACCATCGGCGGGATTCGAACTCGGGACTTCACGGTCACTGGACAAGCACCTACCTACTCCAATTCGATTATCACGTATAAATTGCTAGGTCTATGTTTACAGAAAATGCGACTATAATTGTAAGTTCTTATGTCTAGCTACAAAAAGAGACCATCATTACAATTTCTTATCTTTCAATCATCTAGTTCTAAAAACTTTATACGTTTCGGCAGATTCTTATTTTCCCGAAAGTGCAACTACATGTAATATGTCTAATATTTGGAAGGAGGGCATGATTGGATATGGACAGCAATAGGTTTTGCAAATTTTCTGTGAAAGAAGGCGACAAATATTAACTGTACATACGACGGTATGCTCGCAATAGTTCGAGTTTGATCATTTAGTGGTCAGTGTGATCTTGGGAACTACATGTATACATACACTGCACGATTAATGAAAAATCCTCCTAATATACTCCAAAATATACTTACTTACACTTTATTTTTATGATTATAATTTATATATTACGTACCGCATTAAGTCTTTCATTATCCAGTCGGGCTTTTTCTATTCTACAAAAGACGTTAATGTATTCGTCTATATCAAACGGTTCCCATTCAACGGCATATTTTCGGAACACCTCTTCCTTTGGCATGTGTAGTACGTCCATTGGCAACCACATCTGTTCATTGTATTTCCTGACAGCATCTCGGAAAGCCTTGGGAAACAGGAAAACATACTCGTAGAATTCATCTATGTACTTATTGTGATAAAGGTCTTCCTCCAATAGGATCCGGTCGTACAGATCCATTTCTGGTTCCGCTCCGACTCCAGGTAGTGGGTTCTCAATAACAGCCCGTTTCTTTCTTCTGCGTTTTCGTTCGGCCTCCCCTTTGTCAGGTTTTGGTAATAAATTGTTTATCCCTTTCATGGCGTCTGTAAGTTTAAATAATGGTTGATATCTGCGATTTATATCAGATCCATTAGCTTTTGAAAGGGGTTCTACTCTTCGGTAGAACAATTTTCTTATGAAAATGGGGGGGGGGGGGGGGGGGGGGGGGGGGGGTGTTAGTGTTATTGTACCATAAATAAAGTTAGAAATGACCGATTTTGATATATTATTTTATTGAAAAGAGAATTACAATTTCAGTAAATGTCTGGATCCGCATTACATGGAACTAAACCAATGAATAAAGTTAACAAGACCGCAGTGGCTTTACCTGGAAATGGGTACAATTTACAAGACACTTGTATCAATGAAAATTATTGCGTATGCTATTGGGAACTAGCTTTAAATGAATAATTGGTTTGACAAAGACATTTTTACGTACAATATCTACTTCAATATAATCCATATCCAACATTACAATAGAATATCTTCACAAT